>CALNHX010002064.1:33421-175921 GCA_940337035.1 Agriotes lineatus | reverse complement strand
GTTTGGCTTGGCTTGGCTTGGCTTGGCTTAGGTTGGCCTGGCCTGGCCTGGCCTGGCTTGGCTTGGCTTGGTTTGGCTTGGCTTGGCTTGGCTTGGCTTGGCTGGGCTTGGCTTAGGTTGGCTTGCCTGGGCTTGGCTTGGCTTGGTTTGGCCTGGCTTGGCTTGGCGTAGCTTGGCTTGGTTTGGCTTGGCTTGGCTTGGGTTGGCTTGCCTTGGCTTGGCTTGGCTTGGTTTGGCCTGGTTTGGTTTGGCTTAGCTTGCCTTGGTTTGGCTTGGCTTGGCTTGGCCTGGCTTGGCTTGGCTTGGCTTGGCTTTGCTTGGCTTGGTTTGGCTTAACTTGGTTTGGCTTGGCTTGGCTTGGCTTGGGTTGGCTTGCCTTGCCTTGGCTTGGCTTGGTTTGGCCTGGCTTGGCTTGACTTAGCTTGCCTTGGCTTTGCTTGGATTGGCTTGGCCTGGCTTGGCTTGACTTAGCTTGGCTTGACTTGGCTTGGCTGGGCTTGGTTTGGCTTGGCTTGACTTGGCTTGGCTTGGCTTGGCTTGGCTTGGCTTCGCTAGGCTTGGCTTGGGTTAACTTGACTTTGCTTGGCTTGGCTTAGCTTGGCTTGGCTTGTCTTGGCTTGGCTTGGCTTGGCTTGGCTTGGCTTGTCCTGGCCTGGCCTGGCCTGGCTTGGCTTGGCTTGGTTTGGCTTGGCTTGGCTTGGCTTGGCTTGGCTGGGCTTGGCTTAGGTTGGCTTGCCTGGGCTTGGCTTGGCTTGGTTTGGCCTGGCTTGGCTTGGCGTAGCTTGGCTTGGTTTGGCTTGGCTTGGCTTGGCTTGGCTTAGGTTGGCTTGCCTTGGCTTGGCTTGGCTTGGTTTGGCCTGGCTTCGCTTGGCTTAGCTTGCCTTGGCTTGGCTTGGCTTGGCTTGGCCTGGCTTGGCTTGGCTTAGCTTGGCTTGGCTTGGCTTGGGTTGGATTGGCTTGGCTTGGCTTCTCTTGGCTTGGCTTGGCTTGGTTTGGCTTGGCTTGGCTTGGCTTGGCTTGGCTTGGCTTGGCTTGGCTTGGCTTGGCTTGGCTTGGCTTGGCTTGGCTTGGCTTGGCTTGGCTTGGCTTGGCTTGGCTTGGCTTGGCTTGGCTTGGCTTGGCTTGGCTTGGCTTGGCTTGGCTTGGCTTGGCTTGGCTTGGCTTGGCTTGGCTTGGCTTGGCTTGGCTTGGCTTGGCTTGGCTTGGCTTGGCTTGGCTTGGCTTGGCTTGGCTTGGCTTGGCTTGGCTTGGCTTGGCTAGGCTTGGCTTGGCTTGGCTTGGCTTGGCTTGGCTTGGGTTGTATTGGCTTGGCTTGGCTTCTCTTGGCTTGGCTTGGCTTGGCTTGGCTTGGCTTGGATTGTCTTGGCTTGGCTTGGCTTAGCTTGGCTTGGCTTGGCTTGGCTTGGGTTGTCTTGACTTGGCTTGGCTTGTATTGGCTTGGCTTGGCTTGGCATGGCTTGGCTTGGCTTGGCTTGGCTTGGTTTGGCTTATCTTGGCTTGGCTTGGCTTGGCTTGGCTTGGCTTTGCTTGGCTTGGTTTGGCTTGGCTTGGCTTGGCTTGGCTTGGCTTGGCTTGGCTTGGCTTGGCTTGGGTTGGCTTGCCTTGGCTTGGCTTGGCTTGGTTTGGCCTGGCTTGGTTTGGCTTAGCTTGCCTTGGTTTGGCTTGGCTTGGCTTGGCCTGGCTTGGCTTGGCTTGGCTTGGCTTTGCTTGGCTTGGTTTGGCTTAACTTGGCTTGGCTTGGCTTGGCTTGGCTTGGGTTGGCTTGCCTTGGCTTGGCTTGGCTTGGTTTGGCCTGGCTTGGCTTGACTTAGCTTGCCTTGGATTGGCTTGGCTTGGCTTGGCCTGGCTTGGCTTGACTTAGCTTGGCTTGGCTTGGCTTGGCTGGGCTTGGTTTGGCTTGGCTTGACTTGGCTTGGCTTGGCTTGGCTTGGCTTGGCTTCGCTAGGCTTGGCTTGGGTTAACTTGACTTTGCTTGGCTTGGCTTGGCTTGGCTTGGCTTGGCTTGGCTTGGCTTGGCTTGGCCTGGCCTGGCCTGGCCTGGCTTGGCTTGGCTTGGTTTGACTTGGCTTGGCTTGGCTTGGCTTGGCTGGGCTTGGCTTAGGTTGGCTTGCCTGGGCTTGGCTTGGCTTGGTTTGGCCTGGCTTGGCTTGGCGTAGCTTGGCTTGGTTTGGCTTGGCTTGGCTTGGCTTGGCTTAGGTTGGCTTGCCTTGGCTTGGCTTGGCTTGGTTTGGCCTGGCTTCGCTTGGCTTAGCTTGCCTTGGCTTGGCTGGGCTTGGCTTGGCCTGGCTTGGCTTGGCTTAGCTTGGCTTGGCTTGGCTTGGGTTGGATTGGCTTGGCTTGGCTTCTCTTGGCTTGGCTTGGCTTGGTTTGGCTTGGCTTGGCTTGGCTTGGCTTGGCTTGGCTTGGCTTGGCTTGGCTTGGCTTGGCTTGGCTTGGCTTGGCTTGGCTTGGCTTGGCTTGGCTTGGCTTGGCTTGGCTTGGCTTGGCTTGGCTTGGCTTGGCTTGGCTTGGCTTGGCTTGGCTTGGCTTGGCTTGGCTTGGCTTGGCTTGGCTTGGCTTGGCTTGGCTTGGCTTGGCTTGGCTTGGCTTGGCTTAACTTGGCTTGGCTTGGCTTGGCTTGAGTTGGCTTGTCTTGGCTTGGCTTGGCTTGGCTTGGCTTGGCTTGGCTTGGCTTGGCTTAACTTGGCTTGGCTTGGCTTGGCTTGAGTTGGCTTGGCTTGGCTTGGCTTGGCTTGGCTTGGGTTGGCTTAACTTGGCTTGGCTTGACTTGGCTTGGCTTGGCTTGGCTTGGCTTGCCTTGGCTTGTCTTGGCTTGGCTTGTCTTGGCTTGGCTTGGCTTGGCTTGGCTTGGCTTGGCTTGGGTTGGCTTGGCTTGGCTTGGCTTGGCTGGGCTTGGCTTGGCTTGGCTTGGCTTGGCTTGGCTTGGCTTGGCTTGGCTCGGCTCGGCTTGGCTTCGCTTGGGTTGGCTTGGCTTGGCTTGGCTTGGCTTGGCTTGGCTTGGCTTGGGTTGGCTTAACTTAGCTTGGCTTGGCTTGGCTTGGCTGGGATTGGCTTGGCTTGGCTTGGCTTGGCTTGGCTTGGCTTGGTTTGGCTCGGCTCGGCTTGGCTTGGCTGGGCTTGGCTTGACTTGGCTTGGCTTGGCTTGGTTTGGCTTATCTTGGCTTGCGTTGGCTTGGCTTGGCTTGGCTTGGCTTGGCTTTGCTTGGCTTGGCTTATCTTGGCTTGGCTTGGCTTGGCTTTGCTTTTCTTGGCTTATCTTGGCTTGGCTTGGCTTGGCTTGGCTTGACTTGGCTTGGCTTGGCTTGGTTTGGCTTATCTTGGCTTGGCTTGGCTTGGCTTGAGTTGGCTTGGCTTGGCTTGGCTTGGCTTGGCTTGGGTTGGCTTAACTTAGCTTGGCTTGGCTTGGCTTGGGTTGGCTTGGCTTGGCTTGGCTTGGCTTGGCTTGACTTGGCTTGGCTTGGCTTGGCTTGGCTTGCCTTGGCTTGTCTTGGCTTGGCTTGTCTTGGCTTGGCTTGGCTTGGCTTGGCTTGGCTTGGGTTGGCTTGGCTTGGCTTGGCTTGGCTGGGCTTGGCTTGGCTTGGCTTGGCTTGGCTTGGCTTGGCTTGGCTTGGCTCGGCTCGGCTTGGCTTGGCTTGGGTTGGCTTGGCTTGGCTTGGCTTGGCTTGGCTTGGCTTGGCTTGGGTTGGCTTAACTTAGCTTGGCTTGGCTTGGGTTGGGTTGGCTTGGCTTGGCTTGGCTTGGCTGGGATTGGCTTGGCTTGGCTTGGCTTGGCTTGGCTTGGCTTGGTTTGGCTCGGCTCGGCTTGGCTTGGCTGGGCTTGGCTTGACTTGGCTTGGCTTGGCTTGGTTTGGCTTATCTTGGCTTGCGTTGGCTTGGCTTGGCTTGGCTTGGCTTGGCTTGGCTTGGCTTGGCTTGGCTTGGCTTTGCTTGGCTTGGCTTATCTTGGCTTGGCTTGGCTTGGCTTTGCTTGGCTTGGCTTACCTTGGCTTGGCTTGGCTTGGCTTGGCTTGGCTTGACTTGGCTTGGCTTGGCTTGGCTTGGCTTGGCTTGGCTTGGCTTGGCTTGGCTTGGCTTGGCTTGGCTTGGCTTGGCTTGGCTTGGCTTGGCTTGGCTTGGCTTGGCTTGGCTTGGCTTGGCTTGGCTTGGCTTGGCTTGGCTTGGCTTGGCTTGGCTTGGCTTGGCTTGGCTTGGCTTGGCTTGGCTTGGCTTGGCTTGGCTTGGCTTGGCTTGGCTTGGCTTGTATTGGCTTCGCTTGGCTTATCTTGGCTTGGCTTGGCTTGGCTTGGCTTGGCTTGGCTTGGATGGCTTGGCTTGGCTTGGCTTGGCTTGGCTTGGTTTGGCTTGGCTTGGCTTGGCGTGGCTTGGTTTCATTTATTTTAGCTTGGCTTGGCTTGGCTTGGCTTGGCTTGGCTTGGCTTGGCTTGGCTTGGCTTGGCTTGGCTTGGCTTGGCTTGGCTTGGCTTGGCTTGGCTTGGCTTGGCTTGGCTTGGCTGGGCTTGGCTTGGCTTGGCTTGGCTTGGCTTGGCTTGGCTTGGGTTGGGTTCGCTTGGCTTGGCTTGACTTGGCTTGGCTTGGGTTGGCTTAACTTGGCTTGGCTTGGCTTGGCTTGGTTTGGCTCGGCTTGGCTTGGCTTGGCTTGTCTGGTCTTGGATTGGCTTGGCTTGGCTTGGCTTGGCTTGGCTTGGCTTGGCTTGGCTTGGCTTGTATTGGCTTGGCTTGGCTTGGTTTGGGTTGGCTTGGTTTGGCTTGGCTTGGCTTGGCTTGGGTTGGCTTAACTTGGCTTGGCTTGGCTTGGGTTGGCTTGGCTTGGCTTGGCTTGGCTTGGCTGGGCTTGGCTTGGCTTGTCTTGGCTTGGCTTGGCTTGGCTTGGTTTGGCTTGGCTTGGCTTGGCTTGGCTTGGCTTGGCTTGGGTTGGCTTAAATTGTCTTGGCTTGGCTTGGCTTGGCTTCTCTTGGCTTGGCTTGGCTTGGCTTGGCTTGGCTTGGCTTGGCTTGTCTTGGCTTGGCTTGGCTTAGCTTAGCTTGGCTTGGCTTGGCTTGGCTTGGCTTGGCTTGGCTTGGCTTGGCTTGGCTTGGCTTGGCTTGGCTTGGCTTGTCTTGGGTTGGCTTGGCTTGGCTTGGCTTGGTTTGGCTTGTCTTGGCTTGGCATGGCTTGGTTTCATTTATTTTAGCTTTGCTTGGCTTGGCTTGGCTTGGCTTGGCTTGGCTTGGCTTGGGTTGGATTGGCTTGGCTTGGCTTCTCTTGGCTTGGCTTGGCTTGGCTTGGCTTGGCTTGGCTTGGATTGTCTTGGCTTGGCTTGGCTTAGCTTGGCTTGGCTTGGCTTGGCTTGGGTTGGCTTGACTTGGCTTGGCTTGTATTGGCTTGGCTTGGCTTGGCATGGCTTGGCTTGGCTTGGCTTGGTTTGGCTTATCTTGGCTTGGCTTGGCTTGGCTTGGCTTGGCTTTGCTTGGCTTGGTTTGGCTTGGCTTGGCTTGGCTTGGCTTGGCTTGGCTTGGCTTGGCTTGGCTTGGCTTGGGTTGGCTTGCCTTGGCTTGGCTTGTCTTGGTTTGGCCTGGCTTGGTTTGGCTTAGCTTGCCTTGGTTTGTCTTGGCTTGGCTTGGCCTGGCTTGGCTTGGCTTGGCTTGGTTTTGCTTGGCTTGGCTTGGCTTAACTTGGTTTGGCTTGGCTTGGCTTGGCTTGGGTTGGCTTGCCTTGGCTTGGCTTGGCTTGGTTTGGCCTGGCTTGGCTTGACTTAGCTTGCCTTGGCTTTGCTTGGATTGGTTTGGCCTGGCTTGGCTTGACTTAGCTTGGCTTGACTTGGCTTGGCTGGGCTTGGTTTGGCTTGGCTTGACTTGGCTTGGCTTGGCTTGGCTTGGCTTGGCTTCGCTAGGCTTGGCTTGGGTTAACTTGACTTTGCTTGGCTTGGCTTGGCTTGGCTTGGCTTGTCTTGGCTTGGCTTGGCTTGGCTTGGCTTGGCTTGGCCTGGCCTGGCCTGGCCTGGCTTGGCTTGGCTTGGTTTGGCTTGGCTTGGCTTGGCTTGGCTTGGCTGGGCTTGGCTTAGGTTGGCTTGCCTGGGCTTGGCTTGGCTTGGTTTGGCCTGGCTTGGCTTGGCGTAGCTTGGCTTGGTTTGGCTTGGCTTGGCTTGGCTTGGCTTAGGTTGGCCTGGCCTGGCCTGGCCTGGCTTGGCTTGGCTTGGTTTGGCTTGGCTTGGCTTGGCTTGGCTTGGCTGGGCTTGGCTTAGGTTGGCTTGCCTGGGCTTGGCTTGGCTTGGTTTGGCCTGGCTTGGCTTGGCGTAGCTTGGCTTGGTTTGGCTTGGCTTGGCTTGGGTTGGCTTGCCTTGGCTTGGCTTGGCTTGGTTTGGCCTGGTTTGGTTTGGCTTAGCTTGCCTTGGTTTGGCTTGGCTTGGCTTGGCCTGGCTTGGCTTGGCTTGGCTTGGCTTTGCTTGGCTTGGTTTGGCTTAACTTGGTTTGGCTTGGCTTGGCTTGGCTTGGGTTGGCTTGCCTTGCCTTGGCTTGGCTTGGTTTGGCCTGGCTTGGCTTGACTTAGCTTGCCTTGGCTTTGCTTGGATTGGCTTGGCCTGGCTTGGCTTGACTTAGCTTGGCTTGACTTGGCTTGGCTGGGCTTGGTTTGGCTTGGCTTGACTTGGCTTGGCTTGGCTTGGCTTGGCTTGGCTTCGCTAGGCTTGGCTTGGGTTAACTTGACTTTGCTTGGCTTGGCTTAGCTTGGCTTGGCTTGTCTTGGCTTGGCTTGGCTTGGCTTGGCTTGGCTTGTCCTGGCCTGGCCTGGCCTGGCTTGGCTTGGCTTGGTTTGGCTTGGCTTGGCTTGGCTTGGCTTGGCTGGGCTTGGCTTAGGTTGGCTTGCCTGGGCTTGGCTTGGCTTGGTTTGGCCTGGCTTGGCTTGGCGTAGCTTGGCTTGGTTTGGCTTGGCTTGGCTTGGCTTGGCTTAGGTTGGCTTGCCTTGGCTTGGCTTGGCTTGGTTTGGCCTGGCTTCGCTTGGCTTAGCTTGCCTTGGCTTGGCTTGGCTTGGCTTGGCCTGGCTTGGCTTGGCTTAGCTTGGCTTGGCTTGGCTTGGGTTGGATTGGCTTGGCTTGGCTTCTCTTGGCTTGGCTTGGCTTGGTTTGGCTTGGCTTGGCTTGGCTTGGCTTGGCTTGGCTTGGCTTGGCTTGGCTTGGCTTGGCTTGGCTTGGCTTGGCTTGGCTTGGCTTGGCTTGGCTTGGCTTGGCTTGGCTTGGCTTGGCTTGGCTTGGCTTGGCTTGGCTTGGCTTGGCTTGGCTTGGCTTGGCTTGGCTTGGCTTGGCTTGGCTTGGCTTGGCTTGGCTTGGCTTGGCTTGGCTTGGCTTGGCTTGGCTTGGCTTGGCTTGGCTTGGCTTGGCTTGGCTTGGCTTGGCTTGGCTAGGCTTGGCTTGGCTTGGCTTGGCTTGGCTTGGCTTGGGTTGTATTGGCTTGGCTTGGCTTCTCTTGGCTTGGCTTGGCTTGGCTTGGCTTGGCTTGGATTGTCTTGGCTTGGCTTGGCTTAGCTTGGCTTGGCTTGGCTTGGCTTGGGTTGTCTTGACTTGGCTTGGCTTGTATTGGCTTGGCTTGGCTTGGCATGGCTTGGCTTGGCTTGGCTTGGCTTGGTTTGGCTTATCTTGGCTTGGCTTGGCTTGGCTTGGCTTGGCTTTGCTTGGCTTGGTTTGGCTTGGCTTGGCTTGGCTTGGCTTGGCTTGGCTTGGCTTGGCTTGGCTTGGGTTGGCTTGCCTTGGCTTGGCTTGGCTTGGTTTGGCCTGGCTTGGTTTGGCTTAGCTTGCCTTGGTTTGGCTTGGCTTGGCTTGGCCTGGCTTGGCTTGGCTTGGCTTGGCTTTGCTTGGCTTGGTTTGGCTTAACTTGGCTTGGCTTGGCTTGGCTTGGCTTGGGTTGGCTTGCCTTGGCTTGGCTTGGCTTGGTTTGGCCTGGCTTGGCTTGACTTAGCTTGCCTTGGATTGGCTTGGCTTGGCTTGGCCTGGCTTGGCTTGACTTAGCTTGGCTTGGCTTGGCTTGGCTGGGCTTGGTTTGGCTTGGCTTGACTTGGCTTGGCTTGGCTTGGCTTGGCTTGGCTTCGCTAGGCTTGGCTTGGGTTAACTTGACTTTGCTTGGCTTGGCTTGGCTTGGCTTGGCTTGGCTTGGCTTGGCTTGGCTTGGCCTGGCCTGGCCTGGCCTGGCTTGGCTTGGCTTGGTTTGGCTTGGCTTGGCTTGGCTTGGCTTGGCTGGGCTTGGCTTAGGTTGGCTTGCCTGGGCTTGGCTTGGCTTGGTTTGGCCTGGCTTGGCTTGGCGTAGCTTGGCTTGGTTTGGCTTGGCTTGGCTTGGCTTGGCTTAGGTTGGCTTGCCTTGGCTTGGCTTGGCTTGGTTTGGCCTGGCTTCGCTTGGCTTAGCTTGCCTTGGCTTGGCTGGGCTTGGCTTGGCCTGGCTTGGCTTGGCTTAGCTTGGCTTGGCTTGGCTTGGGTTGGATTGGCTTGGCTTGGCTTCTCTTGGCTTGGCTTGGCTTGGTTTGGCTTGGCTTGGCTTGGCTTGGCTTGGCTTGGCTTGGCTTGGCTTGGCTTGGCTTGGCTTGGCTTGGCTTGGCTTGGCTTGGCTTGGCTTGGCTTGGCTTGGCTTGGCTTGGCTTGGCTTGGCTTGGCTTGGCTTGGCTTGGCTTGGCTTGGCTTGGCTTGGCTTGGCTTGGCTTGGCTTGGCTTGGCTTGGCTTGGCTTGGCTTGGCTTGGCTTGGCTTGGCTTGGCTTGGCTTAACTTGGCTTGGCTTGGCTTGGCTTGAGTTGGCTTGTCTTGGCTTGGCTTGGCTTGGCTTGGCTTGGCTTGGCTTGGCTTGGCTTAACTTGGCTTGGCTTGGCTTGGCTTGAGTTGGCTTGGCTTGGCTTGGCTTGGCTTGGCTTGGGTTGGCTTAACTTGGCTTGGCTTGACTTGGCTTGGCTTGGCTTGGCTTGGCTTGCCTTGGCTTGTCTTGGCTTGGCTTGTCTTGGCTTGGCTTGGCTTGGCTTGGCTTGGCTTGGCTTGGGTTGGCTTGGCTTGGCTTGGCTTGGCTGGGCTTGGCTTGGCTTGGCTTGGTTTGGCTTGGCTTGGCTTGGCTTGGCTCGGCTCGGCTTGGCTTCGCTTGGGTTGGCTTGGCTTGGCTTGGCTTGGCTTGGCTTGGCTTGGCTTGGGTTGGCTTAACTTAGCTTGGCTTGGCTTGGCTTGGCTGGGATTGGCTTGGCTTGGCTTGGCTTGGCTTGGCTTGGCTTGGTTTGGCTCGGCTCGGCTTGGCTTGGCTGGGCTTGGCTTGACTTGGCTTGGCTTGGCTTGGTTTGGCTTATCTTGGCTTGCGTTGGCTTGGCTTGGCTTGGCTTGGCTTGGCTTTGCTTGGCTTGGCTTATCTTGGCTTGGCTTGGCTTGGCTTTGCTTGGCTTGGCTTATCTTGGCTTGGCTTGGCTTGGCTTGGCTTGACTTGGCTTGGCTTGGCTTGGTTTGGCTTATCTTGGCTTGGCTTGGCTTGGCTTGAGTTGGCTTGGCTTGGCTTGGCTTGGCTTGGCTTGGGTTGGCTTAACTTAGCTTGGCTTGGCTTGGCTTGGGTTGGCTTGGCTTGGCTTGGCTTGGCTTGGCTTGACTTGGCTTGGCTTGGCTTGGCTTGGCTTGCCTTGGCTTGTCTTGGCTTGGCTTGTCTTGGCTTGGCTTGGCTTGGCTTGGCTTGGCTTGGGTTGGCTTGGCTTGGCTTGGCTTGGCTGGGCTTGGCTTGGCTTGGCTTGGCTTGGCTTGGCTTGGCTTGGCTTGGCTCGGCTCGGCTTGGCTTGGCTTGGGTTGGCTTGGCTTGGCTTGGCTTGGCTTGGCTTGGCTTGGCTTGGGTTGGCTTAACTTAGCTTGGCTTGGCTTGGGTTGGGTTGGCTTGGCTTGGCTTGGCTTGGCTGGGATTGGCTTGGCTTGGCTTGGCTTGGCTTGGCTTGGCTTGGTTTGGCTCGGCTCGGCTTGGCTTGGCTGGGCTTGGCTTGACTTGGCTTGGCTTGGCTTGGTTTGGCTTATCTTGGCTTGCGTTGGCTTGGCTTGGCTTGGCTTGGCTTGGCTTGGCTTGGCTTTGCTTGGCTTGGCTTATCTTGGCTTGGCTTGGCTTGGCTTTGCTTGGCTTGGCTTACCTTGGCTTGGCTTGGCTTGGCTTGGCTTGGCTTGACTTGGCTTGGCTTGGCTTGGTTTGGCTTATCTTGGCTTGCGTTGGCTTGGCTTGGCTTGGCTTGGCTTAGCTTTGCTTGGCTTGGCTTATCTTGGCTTGGCTTGGCTTGGCTTTGCTTGGCTTGGCTTATCTTGGCTTGGCTTGGCTTGGCTTGGCTTGGCTTGGCTTGGCTTGGCTTGTCTTGGCTTGGCTTGGTTTGGCTTGGCTTGGCTTGGCTTGGCTTGGCTTGGCTTGGCTTGGCTTGGCTTGGCTTGGCTTGGCTTGGCTTGGCTTGGCTTGAGTTGGCTTGGCTTGGCTTGGCTTGGTTTGGCTTGGGTTGGCTTAACTTAGCTTGGCTTGGCTTGGCTTAGGTTGGCTTGGCTTGGCTTGGCTTGGCTTGGCTTGACTTGGTTTGGCTTGGCTTGGCTTGGCTTGGCTTGGCTTGGCTTGGCTTGGCTTGGCTTGGCTTGGCTTGGCTTGGGTTGGCTTGGTTTGGCTTGGCTTGGCTGGGCTTGGCTTGGCTTGGCTTGGCTTGGCTTGGCTTGGCTTGGCTCGGCTCGGCTTGGCTTGGCTTGGGTTGGCTTGGCTTGGCTTGGCTTGGCTTGGCTTGGCTTGGGTTGGCTTAACTTAGCTTGGCTTGGCTTGGGTTGGGTTGGCTTGGCTTGGCTTGGCTTGGCTGGGCTTGGCTTGGCTTGTCTTGGCTTGGCTTGGCTTGGCTTGGTTTGGCTCGGCTCGGCTTGGCTTGGCTTGGCTTGACTTGGCTTGGCTTGGCTTGGTTTGGCTTATCTTGGCTTGCGTTGGCTTGGCTTGGCTTGGCTTGGCTTGGCTTTGCTTGGCTTGGCTTATCTTGGCTTGGCTTGGCTTGGCTTTGCTTGGCTTGGCTTATCTTGGCTTGGCTTGGCTTGGCTTGGCTTGGCTTGGCTTGGCTTGGCTTGGCTTGGCTTGTCTTGGTTTGGGTTGGCTTGGCTTCGCTTGGCTTGAGTTGGCTTGGCTTGGCTTTGCTTGGCTTGGCTTATCTTGGCTTGGCTTGGCTTGGCTTTGCTTGGCTTGGCTTATCTTGGCTTGGCTTGGCTTGGCTTGGCTTGGCTTGGCTTGGCTTGGCTTGGCTTGGCTTGGTTTGGGTTGGCTTGGTTTGGCTTGGCTTGGCTGCTTGAGTTGGTTTAACTTGGCTTGGCTTGGCTTGGGTTGGCTTGGCTTGGCTTGGCTTGGCTGGGCTTGGCTTGGCTTGGCTTGGCTTGGCTTGGCTTGGTTTGGCTTGGCTTGGCTTGGCTTGGCTTGGCTTGGCTTGGCTTGGGTTGGCTTAACTTGTCTTGGCTTGGCTTGGCTTGGCTTCTCTTGGCTTGGCTTGGCTTGGCTTGGCTTGGCTTGGCTTGGCTTGGCTTGGCTTGGCTAGGCTTGGCTTGGCTTGGCTTGGCTTGGCTTGGCTTGGCTTGGCTTGTCTTGGGTTGGCTTGGCTTGGCTTGGCTTGGTTTGGCTTGTCTTGGCTTGGCATGGCTTGGTTTCATTTATTTTAGCTTTGCTTGGCTTGGCTTGGCTTGGCTTGGCTTGGCTTGGCTTGGCTTGGCTTGGCTTGGCTTGGCTTGGGTTGGATTGGCTTGGCTTGGCTTCTCTTGGCTTGGCTTGGCTTGGCTTGGCTTGGGTTGGCTTGGCTTGGCTTGGCTTGTATTGGCTTGGCTTGGCTTGGCTTAACTTGGCTTGGCTTGGCTTGGCTTGTCTTGGGTTGGCTTTGCTTGGCTTGGCTTGGCTTGGCTTGGCTTGGCTTGGCTTGGCTTGGCTTGGCTTGGCTTGGCTTGGGTTGGATTGGCTTGGCTTGGCTTCTCTTGGCTTGGCTTGGCTTGGCTTGGCTTGGGTTGGCTTGGCTTGGCTTGGCTTGTATTGGCTTGGTTTGGCTTGGCTTGGTTTGGCTTGTCTTGGCTTGGCATGGCTTGGTTTCATTTATTTTAGCTTTGCTTGGCTTGGCTTGGCTTGGCTTGGCTTGGCTTGGCTTGGCTTGGCTTGGCTTGGCTTGGCTTGGGTTGGATTGGCTTGGCTTGGCTTCTCTTGGCTTGGCTTGGCTTGGCTTGGCTTGGGTTGGCTTGGCTTGGCTTGGCTTGGCTTGGCTTGGGTTGGCTTGGCTTGGCTTGGCTTGGCTTGTCTGGGCTTGGATTGGCTTGGCTTGGCTTGGCTTGGCTTAGGTTGGCTTGCATTGGCTTGGTTTGGCTTAGCTTGCCTTGGCTTGGCTTGGCTTGGCCTGGCTTGGCTTGGCTTGGCTTGGCTTAGCTTGGCTTGGCTTGGCTTGGCATGGCTTAGCTTGCCTTGGCTTGGCTTGGCTTGGCTTGGCCTGGCTTGGCTTGGCTTGGCTTGGCTTGGCTTGCCTTGATTTGGCTTGGCTTGGCTTGGCTTGGCTTGGCTTGGCTTGGCTTGGCTTAGCTTGGCTTGGCTTGGCTTGGCATGGCTTAGCTTGCCTTGGCTTGGCTTGGCTTGGCTTGGCCTGGCTTGGCTTGGCTTGGCTTGGCTTGGCTTGGCTTGGCTTGACTTGGCTTGGCTTGGCTTTGCTTGGCTTGGCTTGGTTGGCTTGGCTTGGCTTGGCTTGGCTTGGCTTGACTTGGCTTGGCTTGCTTTGGCTTGGCTTGGCTTGGCCTGGCTTGGCTTGGCTTAGCTTGCCTTGGCTTGGCTTGGCTTGGCTTGGCCTGGCTTGGCTTGGCTTAGCTTGGCTTGGCTTGGCTTGACTTGGCTTGGCTGGACTTGGGTTGGCTTGCCTTGGCTTGGCTTGGCCTGGCTTGGCTTGGCTTAGCTTGGCTTGGCTTGGCTTGGCTAGGCTTGGTTTGGCTTGGCTTGGCTTGGCTTGGCTTGGCTTGGCTTGGCTTGGCTTGGCTTGGGTTAGCTTGACTTTGCTTGGCTTGGATTGGCTTGGCTCGGCTTGGCTCGGCTTGGCTTGGCTTGGCTTGGCTTGGCTTGGCTTGGCTTGGCTTGGCTTGGCTTGGCTTGGCTTGGCTTGGCTTGGCTTGGCTTGGCTTGGCTTGGCTTGGCTTGGCTTGTATTGGCTTGGCTTGGCTTATCTTGGCTTGGCTTGGCTTGGCTTGGTTTGGCTTGGCTTGGCTTGGATGGCTTGGCTTGGCTTGGCTTGGCTTGGCTTGGTTTGGCTTGGCTTGGCTTGGCGTGGCTTGGTTTCATTAATTTTAGCTTGGCTTGGCTTGGCTTGGCTTGGCTTGGCTTGGCTTGGCTTGGCTTGGCTTGGCTCGGCTCGGCTTGGCTTGGCTTGGCTTGGCTTGGCTTGGCTTGGCTTGGCTTGGCTTGGCTGGGCTTGGCTTGGCTTGGCTTGGCTTGGCTTGGTTTGGCTTGGCGTGGCTTGGTTTCATTTATTTTAGCTAGGCTTGGCTTGGCTTGGCTTGTATTGGCTTGGCTTGGCTTGGCTTGGCTTGGCTTGGCTTGGCTTGGTTTGGCTTATCTTGGCTTGGCTTGGCTTGGCTTGGCTTGGCTTGGCTTGGCTTGGCTTGGCTTGGCTTGGCTTGGCTTGGTTTGGCTTGGCTTGGCTTGGCTTGGCTTGGCTTGGCTTGGCTTGGCTTGGCTTGGCTTGGCTTGGCTTGGCTTGGCTTGGCTTGAGTTGGCTTGGCTTGGCTTGGCTTGGTTTGGCTTGGGTTGGCTTAACTTAGCTTGGCTTGGCTTGGCTTAGGTTGGCTTGGCTTGGCTTGGCTTGGCTTGGCTTGACTTGGTTTGGCTTGGCTTGGCTTGGCTTGGCTTGGCTTGGCTTGGCTTGGCTTGGCTTGGCTTGGCTTGGCTTGGGTTGGCTTGGTTTGGCTTGGCTTGGCTGGGCTTGGCTTGGCTTGGCTTGGCTTGGCTTGGCTTGGCTTGGCTCGGCTCGGCTTGGCTTGGCTTGGGTTGGCTTGGCTTGGCTTGGCTTGGCTTGGCTTGGCTTGGGTTGGCTTAACTTAGCTTGGCTTGGCTTGGGTTGGGTTGGCTTGGCTTGGCTTGGCTTGGCTGGGCTTGGCTTGGCTTGTCTTGGCTTGGCTTGGCTTGGCTTGGTTTGGCTCGGCTCGGCTTGGCTTGGCTTGGCTTGACTTGGCTTGGCTTGGCTTGGTTTGGCTTATCTTGGCTTGCGTTGGCTTGGCTTGGCTTGGCTTGGCTTGGCTTTGCTTGGCTTGGCTTATCTTGGCTTGGCTTGGCTTGGCTTTGCTTGGCTTGGCTTATCTTGGCTTGGCTTGGCTTGGCTTGGCTTGGCTTGGCTTGGCTTGGCTTGGCTTGTCTTGGTTTGGGTTGGCTTGGCTTCGCTTGGCTTGAGTTGGCTTGGCTTGGCTTTGCTTGGCTTGGCTTATCTTGGCTTGGCTTGGCTTGGCTTTGCTTGGCTTGGCTTATCTTGGCTTGGCTTGGCTTGGCTTGGCTTGGCTTGGCTTGGCTTGGCTTGGCTTGGCTTGGCTTGGTTTGGGTTGGCTTGGTTTGGCTTGGCTTGGCTGCTTGAGTTGGTTTAACTTGGCTTGGCTTGGCTTGGGTTGGCTTGGCTTGGCTTGGCTTGGCTGGGCTTGGCTTGGCTTGGCTTGGCTTGGCTTGGCTTGGTTTGGCTTGGCTTGGCTTGGCTTGGCTTGGCTTGGCTTGGCTTGGGTTGGCTTAACTTGTCTTGGCTTGGCTTGGCTTGGCTTCTCTTGGCTTGGCTTGGCTTGGCTTGGCTTGGCTTGGCTTGGCTTGGCTTGGCTTGGCTAGGCTTGGCTTGGCTTGGCTTGGCTTGGCTTGGCTTGGCTTGGCTTGTCTTGGGTTGGCTTGGCTTGGCTTGGCTTGGTTTGGCTTGTCTTGGCTTGGCATGGCTTGGTTTCATTTATTTTAGCTTTGCTTGGCTTGGCTTGGCTTGGCTTGGCTTGGCTTGGCTTGGCTTGGCTTGGCTTGGCTTGGCTTGGGTTGGATTGGCTTGGCTTGGCTTCTCTTGGCTTGGCTTGGCTTGGCTTGGCTTGGGTTGGCTTGGCTTGGCTTGGCTTGTATTGGCTTGGCTTGGCTTGGCTTAACTTGGCTTGGCTTGGCTTGGCTTGTCTTGGGTTGGCTTTGCTTGGCTTGGCTTGGCTTGGCTTGGCTTGGCTTGGCTTGGCTTGGCTTGGCTTGGCTTGGCTTGGGTTGGATTGGCTTGGCTTGGCTTCTCTTGGCTTGGCTTGGCTTGGCTTGGCTTGGGTTGGCTTGGCTTGGCTTGGCTTGTATTGGCTTGGTTTGGCTTGGCTTGGTTTGGCTTGTCTTGGCTTGGCATGGCTTGGTTTCATTTATTTTAGCTTTGCTTGGCTTGGCTTGGCTTGGCTTGGCTTGGCTTGGCTTGGCTTGGCTTGGCTTGGCTTGGCTTGGGTTGGATTGGCTTGGCTTGGCTTCTCTTGGCTTGGCTTGGCTTGGCTTGGCTTGGGTTGGCTTGGCTTGGCTTGGCTTGGCTTGGCTTGGGTTGGCTTGGCTTGGCTTGGCTTGGCTTGTCTGGGCTTGGATTGGCTTGGCTTGGCTTGGCTTGGCTTAGGTTGGCTTGCATTGGCTTGGTTTGGCTTAGCTTGCCTTGGCTTGGCTTGGCTTGGCCTGGCTTGGCTTGGCTTGGCTTGGCTTAGCTTGGCTTGGCTTGGCTTGGCATGGCTTAGCTTGCCTTGGCTTGGCTTGGCTTGGCTTGGCCTGGCTTGGCTTGGCTTGGCTTGGCTTGGCTTGCCTTGATTTGGCTTGGCTTGGCTTGGCTTGGCTTGGCTTGGCTTGGCTTGGCTTAGCTTGGCTTGGCTTGGCTTGGCATGGCTTAGCTTGCCTTGGCTTGGCTTGGCTTGGCTTGGCCTGGCTTGGCTTGGCTTGGCTTGGCTTGGCTTGGCTTGGCTTGACTTGGCTTGGCTTGGCTTTGCTTGGCTTGGCTTGGTTGGCTTGGCTTGGCTTGGCTTGGCTTGGCTTGACTTGGCTTGGCTTGCTTTGGCTTGGCTTGGCTTGGCCTGGCTTGGCTTGGCTTAGCTTGCCTTGGCTTGGCTTGGCTTGGCTTGGCCTGGCTTGGCTTGGCTTAGCTTGGCTTGGCTTGGCTTGACTTGGCTTGGCTGGACTTGGGTTGGCTTGCCTTGGCTTGGCTTGGCCTGGCTTGGCTTGGCTTAGCTTGGCTTGGCTTGGCTTGGCTAGGCTTGGTTTGGCTTGGCTTGGCTTGGCTTGGCTTGGCTTGGCTTGGCTTGGCTTGGCTTGGGTTAGCTTGACTTTGCTTGGCTTGGATTGGCTTGGCTCGGCTTGGCTCGGCTTGGCTTGGCTTGGCTTGGCTTGGCTTGGCTTGGCTTGGCTTGGCTTGGCTTGGCTTGGCTTGGCTTGGCTTGGCTTGGCTTGGCTTGGCTTGGCTTGGCTTGGCTTGTATTGGCTTGGCTTGGCTTATCTTGGCTTGGCTTGGCTTGGCTTGGTTTGGCTTGGCTTGGCTTGGATGGCTTGGCTTGGCTTGGCTTGGCTTGGCTTGGTTTGGCTTGGCTTGGCTTGGCGTGGCTTGGTTTCATTAATTTTAGCTTGGCTTGGCTTGGCTTGGCTTGGCTTGGCTTGGCTTGGCTTGGCTTGGCTTGGCTCGGCTTGGCTTGGCTTGGCTTGGCTTGGCTTGGCTTGGCTTGGCTTGGCTTGGCTTGGCTGGGCTTGGCTTGGCTTGGCTTGGCTTGGCTTGGTTTGGCTTGGCGTGGCTTGGTTTCATTCATTTTAGCTAGGCTTGGCTTGGCTTGGCTTGTATTGGCTTGGCTTGGCTTGGCTTGGCTTGGCTTGGCTTGGCTTGGTTTGGCTTATCTTGGCTTGGCTTGGCTTGGCTTGGCTTGGCTTGGCTTGGCTTGGATGGCTTGGCTTGGCTTGGCTTGGCTTGGCTTGGTTTGGCTTGGCTTGGCTTGGCGTGGCTTGGTTTCATTTATTTTAGCTAGGCTTGGCTTGGCTTGGCTTGGCTTGGCTTGGCTTGGCTTGGCTTGGCTTAGCTTGGCTTGGCTTGGCTTGGCTTGGCTTGGCTTGGCTTGGCTTGGTTTGGCTTGGCTTGGCTTGGCTGGGCTTGGCTTGGATTGGCTTGGCTTGGCTTGGCTTGGCTTGGCTTGGCTTAGCTTGGCTTGGCTTGGCTTGGCTTGGCTTGGCTTGACTTGGCTTGGCTTGGGTTGGCTTAACTTGGCTTGGCTTGGCTTGGCTTGGGTTGGCTTGGCTTGGCTTGGCTTGGCTTGTCTGGGCTTGGATTGGCTTGGCTTGGCTTGGGTTGGCTTAGGTTGGCTTGCATTGGCTTGGTTTGGCTTAGCTTGCCTTGGCTTGGCTTGGCTTGGCCTGGCTTGGCTTGGCTTGGCTTGGCTTTGCTTGGCTTGGTTTGGCTTGGCTTGACTTGGCTTGGTTTTTCTTGGCTTGGCTTGGGTTGGCTTGCCTTGATTTGACTTGGCTTGGCTTGGCTTGGCTTGGCTTGGTTTGGCTTGGCTTAGCTTGGCTTGGCTTGGCTTGGCATGGCTTAGCTTGCCTTGGCTTGGCTTGGCTTGGCTTGGCCTGGCTTGGCTTGGCTTGGCTTGGCTTGGCTTGGCTTGGCTTGGCTTGACTTGGCTTGGCTTGGCTTTGCTTGGCTTGGCTTGGATTGGCTTGGCTTGGCTTGGCTTGGCTTGGCTTGACTTGGCTTGGCTTGGTTTGGCTTGGCTTGGCTTGGCCTGGCTTGGCTTGGCTTAGCTTGCCTTGGCTTGGCTTGGCTTGGCTTGGCCTGGCTTGGCTTGGCTTAGCTTGGCTTGGCTTGGCTTGACTTGGCTTGGCTGGACTTGGGTTGGCTTGCCTTGGTTTGGCTTGGCTTGGTTTGGCCTGGCTTGGCTTGGCTTAGCTTGCCTTGGCTTGGCTTGGCTTGGCCTGGCTTGGCTTGGCTTAGCTTGGCTTGGCTTGGCTTGGCTAGGCTTGGTTTGGCTTGGCTTGGCTTGGCTTGGCTTGGCTTGGCTTGGCTTGGCTTGGCTTGGCTTGGGTTAGCTTGACTTTGCTTGGCTTGGATTGGCTTGGCTTGGCTTGGCTCGGCTTGGCTTGGCTTGGCTTGGCTTGGCTTGGCTTGGCTTGGCTTGGCTTGGCTTGGCTTGGCTTGGCTTGGCTTGTCTTGGTTTGGGTTGGCTTGGCTTCGCTTGGCTTGAGTTGGCTTGGCTTGGCTTTGCTTGGCTTGGCTTATCTTGGCTTGGCTTGGCTTGGCTTGGCTTGGCTTGGCTTGGCTTGGCTTGGCTTGTCTTGGTTTGGGTTGGCTTGGCTTCGCTTGGCTTGAGTTGGCTTGGCTTGGCTTTGCTTGGCTTGGCTTATCTTGGCTTGGCTTGGCTTGGCTTTGCTTGGCTTGGCTTATCTTGGCTTGGCTTGGCTTGGCTTGGCTTGGCTTGGCTTGGCTTGGCTTGGCTTGGCTTGGTTTGGGTTGGCTTGGTTTGGCTTGGCTTGGCTGCTTGAGTTGGTTTAACTTGGCTTGGCTTGGCTTGGGTTGGCTTGGCTTGGCTTGGCTTGGCTGGGCTTGGCTTGGCTTGGCTTGGCTTGGCTTGGCTTGGTTTGGCTTGGCTTGGCTTGGCTTGGCTTGGCTTGGCTTGGCTTGGGTTGGCTTAACTTGTCTTGGCTTGGCTTGGCTTGGCTTCTCTTGGCTTGGCTTGGCTTGGCTTGGCTTGGCTTGGCTTGGCTTGGCTTGGCTTGGCTAGGCTTGGCTTGGCTTGGCTTGGCTTGGCTTGGCTTGGCTTGGCTTGTCTTGGGTTGGCTTGGCTTGGCTTGGCTTGGTTTGGCTTGTCTTGGCTTGGCATGGCTTGGTTTCATTTATTTTAGCTTTGCTTGGCTTGGCTTGGCTTGGCTTGGCTTGGCTTGGCTTGGCTTGGCTTGGCTTGGCTTGGCTTGGGTTGGATTGGCTTGGCTTGGCTTCTCTTGGCTTGGCTTGGCTTGGCTTGGCTTGGGTTGGCTTGGCTTGGCTTGGCTTGTATTGGCTTGGCTTGGCTTGGCTTAACTTGGCTTGGCTTGGCTTGGCTTGTCTTGGGTTGGCTTTGCTTGGCTTGGCTTGGCTTGGCTTGGCTTGGCTTGGCTTGGCTTGGCTTGGCTTGGCTTGGCTTGGGTTGGATTGGCTTGGCTTGGCTTCTCTTGGCTTGGCTTGGCTTGGCTTGGCTTGGGTTGGCTTGGCTTGGCTTGGCTTGTATTGGCTTGGTTTGGCTTGGCTTGGTTTGGCTTGTCTTGGCTTGGCATGGCTTGGTTTCATTTATTTTAGCTTTGCTTGGCTTGGCTTGGCTTGGCTTGGCTTGGCTTGGCTTGGCTTGGCTTGGCTTGGCTTGGCTTGGGTTGGATTGGCTTGGCTTGGCTTCTCTTGGCTTGGCTTGGCTTGGCTTGGCTTGGGTTGGCTTGGCTTGGCTTGGCTTGGCTTGGCTTGGGTTGGCTTGGCTTGGCTTGGCTTGGCTTGTCTGGGCTTGGATTGGCTTGGCTTGGCTTGGCTTGGCTTAGGTTGGCTTGCATTGGCTTGGTTTGGCTTAGCTTGCCTTGGCTTGGCTTGGCTTGGCCTGGCTTGGCTTGGCTTGGCTTGGCTTAGCTTGGCTTGGCTTGGCTTGGCATGGCTTAGCTTGCCTTGGCTTGGCTTGGCTTGGCTTGGCCTGGCTTGGCTTGGCTTGGCTTGGCTTGGCTTGCCTTGATTTGGCTTGGCTTGGCTTGGCTTGGCTTGGCTTGGCTTGGCTTGGCTTGGCTTAGCTTGGCTTGGCTTGGCTTGGCATGGCTTAGCTTGCCTTGGCTTGGCTTGGCTTGGCTTGTCCTGGCTTGGCTTGGCTTGGCTTGGCTTGGCTTGGCTTGGCTTGACTTGGCTTGGCTTGGCTTTGCTTGGCTTGGCTTGGTTGGCTTGGCTTGGCTTGGCTTGGCTTGGCTTGACTTGGCTTGGCTTGCTTTGGCTTGGCTTGGCTTGGCCTGGCTTGGCTTGGCTTAGCTTGCCTTGGCTTGGCTTGGCTTGGCTTGGCCTGGCTTGGCTTGGCTTAGCTTGGCTTGGCTTGGCTTGACTTGGCTTGGCTGGACTTGGGTTGGCTTGCCTTGGCTTGGCTTGGCCTGGCTTGGCTTGGCTTAGCTTGGCTTGGCTTGGCTTGGCTAGGCTTGGTTTGGCTTGGCTTGGCTTGGCTTGGCTTGGCTTGGCTTGGCTTGGCTTGGCTTGGGTTAGCTTGACTTTGCTTGGCTTGGATTGGCTTGGCTCGGCTTGGCTCGGCTTGGCTTGGCTTGGCTTGGCTTGGCTTGGCTTGGCTTGGCTTGGCTTGGCTTGGCTTGGCTTGGCTTGGCTTGGCTTGGCTTGGCTTGGCTTGGCTTGGCTTGGCTTGTATTGGCTTGGCTTGGCTTATCTTGGCTTGGCTTGGCTTGGCTTGGTTTGGCTTGGCTTGGCTTGGATGGCTTGGCTTGGCTTGGCTTGGCTTGGCTTGGTTTGGCTTGGCTTGGCTTGGCGTGGCTTGGTTTCATTAATTTTAGCTTGGCTTGGCTTGGCTTGGCTTGGCTTGGCTTGGCTTGGCTTGGCTTGGCTTGGCTCGGCTTGGCTTGGCTTGGCTTGGCTTGGCTTGGCTTGGCTTGGCTTGGCTTGGCTTGGCTGGGCTTGGCTTGGCTTGGCTTGGCTTGGCTTGGTTTGGCTTGGCGTGGCTTGGTTTCATTTATTTTAGCTAGGCTTGGCTTGGCTTGGCTTGTATTGGCTTGGCTTGGCTTGGCTTGGCTTGGCTTGGCTTGGCTTGGTTTGGCTTATCTTGGCTTGGCTTGGCTTGGCTTGGCTTGGCTTGGCTTGGCTTGGATGGCTTGGCTTGGCTTGGCTTGGCTTGGCTTGGTTTGGCTTGGCTTGGCTTGGCGTGGCTTGGTTTCATTTATTTTAGCTAGGCTTGGCTTGGCTTGGCTTGGCTTGGCTTGGCTTGGCTTGGCTTGGCTTAGCTTGGCTTGGCTTGGCTTGGCTTGGCTTGGCTTGGCTTGGCTTGGTTTGGCTTGGCTTGGCTTGGCTGGGCTTGGCTTGGATTGGCTTGGCTTGGCTTGGCTTGGCTTGGCTTGGCTTAGCTTGGCTTGGCTTGGCTTGGCTTGGCTTGGCTTGACTTGGCTTGGCTTGGGTTGGCTTAACTTGGCTTGGCTTGGCTTGGCTTGGGTTGGCTTGGCTTGGCTTGGCTTGGCTTGTCTGGGCTTGGATTGGCTTGGCTTGGCTTGGGTTGGCTTAGGTTGGCTTGCATTGGCTTGGTTTGGCTTAGCTTGCCTTGGCTTGGCTTGGCTTGGCCTGGCTTGGCTTGGCTTGGCTTGGCTTTGCTTGGCTTGGTTTGGCTTGGCTTGACTTGGCTTGGTTTTTCTTGGCTTGGCTTGGGTTGGCTTGCCTTGATTTGACTTGGCTTGGCTTGGCTTGGCTTGGCTTGGTTTGGCTTGGCTTAGCTTGGCTTGGCTTGGCTTGGCATGGCTTAGCTTGCCTTGGCTTGGCTTGGCTTGGCTTGGCCTGGCTTGGCTTGGCTTGGCTTGGCTTGGCTTGGCTTGGCTTGGCTTGACTTGGCTTGGCTTGGCTTTGCTTGGCTTGGCTTGGATTGGCTTGGCTTGGCTTGGCTTGGCTTGGCTTGACTTGGCTTGGCTTGGTTTGGCTTGGCTTGGCTTGGCCTGGCTTGGCTTGGCTTAGCTTGCCTTGGCTTGGCTTGGCTTGGCTTGGCCTGGCTTGGCTTGGCTTAGCTTGGCTTGGCTTGGCTTGACTTGGCTTGGCTGGACTTGGGTTGGCTTGCCTTGGTTTGGCTTGGCTTGGTTTGGCCTGGCTTGGCTTGGCTTAGCTTGCCTTGGCTTGGCTTGGCTTGGCCTGGCTTGGCTTGGCTTAGCTTGGCTTGGCTTGGCTTGGCTAGGCTTGGTTTGGCTTGGCTTGGCTTGGCTTGGCTTGGCTTGGCTTGGCTTGGCTTGGCTTGGCTTGGGTTAGCTTGACTTTGCTTGGCTTGGATTGGCTTGGCTTGGCTTGGCTCGGCTTGGCTTGGCTTGGCTTGGCTTGGCTTGGCTTGGCTTGGCTTGGCTTGGCTTGGCTTGGCTTGGCTTGGCTTGGCTTGGCTTGGCTTGGCTTGGCTTGGCTTGGCTTGGCTTGGCTTGGCTTGGCTTGGCTTGGCTTGGCTTGACTTGGCTTGGGTTGGCTTAACTTGTCTTGGCTTGGCTTGGCTTGGCTTCTCTTGGCTTGGCTTGGCTTGGCTTGGCTTGGCTTGGCTTGGCTTGTCTTGGCTTGGCTTGGCTTGGCTTAGCTTGGCTTGGCTTGGCTTGGCTTGGCTTGGCTTGGCTTGGCTTGGCTTGGCTTGGCTTGGCTTGGCTTGGCTTGGCTTGTCTTGGGTTGGCTTGGCTTGGCTTGGCTTGGTTTGGCTTGTCTTGGCTTGGCAAGGCTTGGTTTCATTTATTTTAGCTTTGCTTGGCTTGGCTTGGCTTGGCTTGGCTTGGCTTGGCTTGGCTTGGCTTGGCTTGGCTTGGGTTGGATTGGCTTGGCTTGGCTTCTCTTGGCTTGGCTTGGCTTGGCTTGGCTTGGCTTGGCTTGGCTTAGCTTGTCTTGGCTTGGCTTGGCTTAGCTTGGCTTGGCTTGGCTAGGCTTGGGTTGGCTTGGCTTGGCTTGGCTTGTATTGGCTTGGCTTGGCTTGGCTTGGCTTGGCTTTGCTTGGCTTGGTTTGGCTTGACTTGGCTTGGCTTGGCTTGGCTTGGCTTGGCTTGGCTTGGCTTGGCTTGGGTTGGCTTGCCTTGGCTTGGCTTGGTTTGGCCTGGCTTGGTTTGGCTTAGCTTGCCTTGGCTTGGCTTGGCTTGGATTGGCCTGGCTTGGCTTGGCTTGGCTTGGCTTTGCTTGGCTTGGTTTGGCTTGGCTTGGCTTGGCTTGGCTTGGCTTGGCTTGGCTTGGCTTGGTTTGGATTGCCTTGGCTTGGCTTGGCTTGGTTTGGCCTGGCTTGGCTTGACTTAGCTTGCCTTGGCTTGGCTTGGCTTGGCTTGGCCTGGCTTGGCTTGACTTAGCTTGGCTTGGCTTGGCTTGGCTGGGCTTGGTTTGGCTTGGCTTGACTTGGCTTGGCTTGGCTTGGCTTGGCTTGGCTTCGCTAGGCTTGGCTTGGGTTAACTTGACTTTGCTTGGCTTGGCTTGGCTTGGCTTGGCTTGTCTTGGCTTGGCTTGGCTTGGCTTGGCTTGGCTTGGCTTGGCCTGGCCTGGCCTGGCCTGGCCTGGCTTGGCTTGGCTAGGTTTGGCTTGGCTTGGCTTGGCTTGGCTTGGCTGGGCTTGGCTGAGGTTGGCTTGCCTGGGCTTGGCTTGGCTTAGTTTGGGCTGGCTTGGCTTGGCGTAGCTTGGCTTGGTTTGGCTTGGCTTGGCTTGGCTTAGGTTGGCTTGCCTTGGCATGGCTTGGCTTGGTTTGGCCTGGCTTCGCTTGGCTTAGCTTGCCTTGGCTTGGCTTGGCTTGGCTTGGCCTGGCTTGGCTTGGCTTAGCTTGGCTTGGCTTGGCTTGGGTTGGATTGGCTTGGCTTGGCTTCTCTTGGCTTGGCTTGGCTTGGTTTGGCTTGGCTTGGCTTGGCTTGGCTTGGCTTGGCTTGGCTTGGCTTGGCTTGGCTTGGCTTGGCTTGGCTTGGCTTGGTTTGGGTTGGCTTGGTTTGGCTTGGCTTGGCTGCTTGAGTTGGTTTAACTTGGCTTGGCTTGGCTTGGGTTGGCTTGGCTTGGCTTGGCTTGGCTGGGCTTGGCTTGGCTTGGCTTGGCTTGGCTTGGCTTGGCTTGGCTTGGCTGGGCTTGGCTTGGCTTGGCTTGGCTTGGCTTGGCTTGGTTTGGCTTGGCTTGGCTTGGCTTGGCTTGGCTTGGCTTGGCTTGGGTTGGCTTAACTTGTCTTGGCTTGGCTTGGCTTGGCTTCTCTTGGCTTGGCTTGGCTTGGCTTGGCTTGGCTTGGCTTGGCTTGGCTTGGCTTGGCTAGGCTTGGCTTGGCTTGGCTTGGCTTGGCTTGGCTTGGCTTGGCTTGTCTTGGGTTGGCTTGGCTTGGCTTGGCTTGGTTTGGCTTGTCTTGGCTTGGCATGGCTTGGTTTCATTTATTTTAGCTTTGCTTGGCTTGGCTTGGCTTGGCTTGGCTTGGCTTGGCTTGGCTTGGCTTGGCTTGGCTTGGCTTGGGTTGGATTGGCTTGGCTTGGCTTCTCTTGGCTTGGCTTGGCTTGGCTTGGCTTGGGTTGGCTTGGCTTGGCTTGGCTTGTATTGGCTTGGCTTGGCTTGGCTTAACTTGGCTTGGCTTGGCTTGGCTTGTCTTGGGTTGGCTTTGCTTGGCTTGGCTTGGCTTGGCTTGGCTTGGCTTGGCTTGGCTTGGCTTGGCTTGGCTTGGCTTGGGTTGGATTGGCTTGGCTTGGCTTCTCTTGGCTTGGCTTGGCTTGGCTTGGCTTGGGTTGGCTTGGCTTGGCTTGGCTTGTATTGGCTTGGTTTGGCTTGGCTTGGTTTGGCTTGTCTTGGCTTGGCATGGCTTGGTTTCATTTATTTTAGCTTTGCTTGGCTTGGCTTGGCTTGGCTTGGCTTGGCTTGGCTTGGCTTGGCTTGGCTTGGCTTGGCTTGGGTTGGATTGGCTTGGCTTGGCTTCTCTTGGCTTGGCTTGGCTTGGCTTGGCTTGGGTTGGCTTGGCTTGGCTTGGCTTGGCTTGGCTTGGGTTGGCTTGGCTTGGCTTGGCTTGGCTTGTCTGGGCTTGGATTGGCTTGGCTTGGCTTGGCTTGGCTTAGGTTGGCTTGCATTGGCTTGGTTTGGCTTAGCTTGCCTTGGCTTGGCTTGGCTTGGCCTGGCTTGGCTTGGCTTGGCTTGGCTTAGCTTGGCTTGGCTTGGCTTGGCATGGCTTAGCTTGCCTTGGCTTGGCTTGGCTTGGCTTGGCCTGGCTTGGCTTGGCTTGGCTTGGCTTGGCTTGCCTTGATTTGGCTTGGCTTGGCTTGGCTTGGCTTGGCTTGGCTTGGCTTGGCTTGGCTTAGCTTGGCTTGGCTTGGCTTGGCATGGCTTAGCTTGCCTTGGCTTGGCTTGGCTTGGCTTGGCCTGGCTTGGCTTGGCTTGGCTTGGCTTGGCTTGGCTTGGCTTGACTTGGCTTGGCTTGGCTTTGCTTGGCTTGGCTTGGTTGGCTTGGCTTGGCTTGGCTTGGCTTGGCTTGACTTGGCTTGGCTTGCTTTGGCTTGGCTTGGCTTGGCCTGGCTTGGCTTGGCTTAGCTTGCCTTGGCTTGGCTTGGCTTGGCTTGGCCTGGCTTGGCTTGGCTTAGCTTGGCTTGGCTTGGCTTGACTTGGCTTGGCTGGACTTGGGTTGGCTTGCCTTGGCTTGGCTTGGCCTGGCTTGGCTTGGCTTAGCTTGGCTTGGCTTGGCTTGGCTAGGCTTGGTTTGGCTTGGCTTGGCTTGGCTTGGCTTGGCTTGGCTTGGCTTGGCTTGGCTTGGGTTAGCTTGACTTTGCTTGGCTTGGATTGGCTTGGCTCGGCTTGGCTCGGCTTGGCTTGGCTTGGCTTGGCTTGGCTTGGCTTGGCTTGGCTTGGCTTGGCTTGGCTTGGCTTGGCTTGGCTTGGCTTGGCTTGGCTTGGCTTGGCTTGGCTTGGCTTGTATTGGCTTGGCTTGGCTTATCTTGGCTTGGCTTGGCTTGGCTTGGTTTGGCTTGGCTTGGCTTGGATGGCTTGGCTTGGCTTGGCTTGGCTTGGCTTGGTTTGGCTTGGCTTGGCTTGGCGTGGCTTGGTTTCATTAATTTTAGCTTGGCTTGGCTTGGCTTGGCTTGGCTTGGCTTGGCTTGGCTTGGCTTGGCTTGGCTCGGCTTGGCTTGGCTTGGCTTGGCTTGGCTTGGCTTGGCTTGGCTTGGCTTGGCTTGGCTGGGCTTGGCTTGGCTTGGCTTGGCTTGGCTTGGTTTGGCTTGGCGTGGCTTGGTTTCATTTATTTTAGCTAGGCTTGGCTTGGCTTGGCTTGTATTGGCTTGGCTTGGCTTGGCTTGGCTTGGCTTGGCTTGGCTTGGTTTGGCTTATCTTGGCTTGGCTTGGCTTGGCTTGGCTTGGCTTGGCTTGGCTTGGATGGCTTGGCTTGGCTTGGCTTGGCTTGGCTTGGTTTGGCTTGGCTTGGCTTGGCGTGGCTTGGTTTCATTTATTTTAGCTAGGCTTGGCTTGGCTTGGCTTGGCTTGGCTTGGCTTGGCTTGGCTTGGCTTAGCTTGGCTTGGCTTGGCTTGGCTTGGCTTGGCTTGGCTTGGCTTGGTTTGGCTTGGCTTGGCTTGGCTGGGCTTGGCTTGGATTGGCTTGGCTTGGCTTGGCTTGGCTTGGCTTGGCTTAGCTTGGCTTGGCTTGGCTTGGCTTGGCTTGGCTTGACTTGGCTTGGCTTGGGTTGGCTTAACTTGGCTTGGCTTGGCTTGGCTTGGGTTGGCTTGGCTTGGCTTGGCTTGGCTTGTCTGGGCTTGGATTGGCTTGGCTTGGCTTGGGTTGGCTTAGGTTGGCTTGCATTGGCTTGGTTTGGCTTAGCTTGCCTTGGCTTGGCTTGGCTTGGCCTGGCTTGGCTTGGCTTGGCTTGGCTTTGCTTGGCTTGGTTTGGCTTGGCTTGACTTGGCTTGGTTTTTCTTGGCTTGGCTTGGGTTGGCTTGCCTTGATTTGACTTGGCTTGGCTTGGCTTGGCTTGGCTTGGTTTGGCTTGGCTTAGCTTGGCTTGGCTTGGCTTGGCATGGCTTAGCTTGCCTTGGCTTGGCTTGGCTTGGCTTGGCCTGGCTTGGCTTGGCTTGGCTTGGCTTGGCTTGGCTTGGCTTGGCTTGACTTGGCTTGGCTTGGCTTTGCTTGGCTTGGCTTGGATTGGCTTGGCTTGGCTTGGCTTGGCTTGGCTTGACTTGGCTTGGCTTGGTTTGGCTTGGCTTGGCTTGGCCTGGCTTGGCTTGGCTTAGCTTGCCTTGGCTTGGCTTGGCTTGGCTTGGCCTGGCTTGGCTTGGCTTAGCTTGGCTTGGCTTGGCTTAACTTGGCTTGGCTGGACTTGGGTTGGCTTGCCTTGGTTTGGCTTGGCTTGGTTTGGCCTGGCTTGGCTTGGCTTAGCTTGCCTTGGCTTGGCTTGGCTTGGCCTGGCTTGGCTTGGCTTAGCTTGGCTTGGCTTGGCTTGGCTAGGCTTGGTTTGGCTTGGCTTGGCTTGGCTTGGCTTGGCTTGGCTTGGCTTGGCTTGGCTTGGCTTGGGTTAGCTTGACTTTGCTTGGCTTGGATTGGCTTGGCTTGGCTTGGCTCGGCTTGGCTTGGCTTGGCTTGGCTTGGCTTGGCTTGGCTTGGCTTGGCTTGGCTTGGCTTGGCTTGGCTTGGCTTGGCTTGGCTTGGCTTGGCTTGGCTTGGCTTGGCTTGGCTTGGCTTGGCTTGGCTTGGCTTGGCTTGGCTTGACTTGGCTTGGGTTGGCTTAACTTGTCTTGGCTTGGCTTGGCTTGGCTTCTCTTGGCTTGGCTTGGCTTGGCTTGGCTTGGCTTGGCTTGGCTTGTCTTGGCTTGGCTTGGCTTGGCTTAGCTTGGCTTGGCTTGGCTTGGCTTGGCTTGGCTTGGCTTGGCTTGGCTTGGCTTGGCTTGGCTTGGCTTGGCTTGGCTTGTCTTGGGTTGGCTTGGCTTGGCTTGGCTTGGTTTGGCTTGTCTTGGCTTGGCAAGGCTTGGTTTCATTTATTTTAGCTTTGCTTGGCTTGGCTTGGCTTGGCTTGGCTTGGCTTGGCTTGGCTTGGCTTGGCTTGGCTTGGGTTGGATTGGCTTGGCTTGGCTTCTCTTGGCTTGGCTTGGCTTGGCTTGGCTTGGCTTGGCTTGGCTTAGCTTGTCTTGGCTTGGCTTGGCTTAGCTTGGCTTGGCTTGGCTAGGCTTGGGTTGGCTTGGCTTGGCTTGGCTTGTATTGGCTTGGCTTGGCTTGGCTTGGCTTGGCTTTGCTTGGCTTGGTTTGGCTTGACTTGGCTTGGCTTGGCTTGGCTTGGCTTGGCTTGGCTTGGCTTGGCTTGGGTTGGCTTGCCTTGGCTTGGCTTGGTTTGGCCTGGCTTGGTTTGGCTTAGCTTGCCTTGGCTTGGCTTGGCTTGGATTGGCCTGGCTTGGCTTGGCTTGGCTTGGCTTTGCTTGGCTTGGTTTGGCTTGGCTTGGCTTGGCTTGGCTTGGCTTGGCTTGGCTTGGCTTGGTTTGGATTGCCTTGGCTTGGCTTGGCTTGGTTTGGCCTGGCTTGGCTTGACTTAGCTTGCCTTGGCTTGGCTTGGCTTGGCTTGGCCTGGCTTGGCTTGACTTAGCTTGGCTTGGCTTGGCTTGGCTGGGCTTGGTTTGGCTTGGCTTGACTTGGCTTGGCTTGGCTTGGCTTGGCTTGGCTTCGCTAGGCTTGGCTTGGGTTAACTTGACTTTGCTTGGCTTGGCTTGGCTTGGCTTGGCTTGTCTTGGCTTGGCTTGGCTTGGCTTGGCTTGGCTTGGCTTGGCCTGGCCTGGCCTGGCCTGGCCTGGCTTGGCTTGGCTAGGTTTGGCTTGGCTTGGCTTGGCTTGGCTTGGCTGGGCTTGGCTGAGGTTGGCTTGCCTGGGCTTGGCTTGGCTTAGTTTGGGCTGGCTTGGCTTGGCGTAGCTTGGCTTGGTTTGGCTTGGCTTGGCTTGGCTTAGGTTGGCTTGCCTTGGCATGGCTTGGCTTGGTTTGGCCTGGCTTCGCTTGGCTTAGCTTGCCTTGGCTTGGCTTGGCTTGGCTTGGCCTGGCTTGGCTTGGCTTAGCTTGGCTTGGCTTGGCTTGGGTTGGATTGGCTTGGCTTGGCTTCTCTTGGCTTGGCTTGGCTTGGTTTGGCTTGGCTTGGCTTGGCTTGGCTTGGCTTGGCTTGGCTTGGCTTGGCTTGGCTTGGCTTGGCTTGGCTTGGCTTGGCTTGGCTTGGCTTGGCTTGGCTTGGCTTGGCTTGGCTTGGCTTGGCTTGGCTTGGCTTGGCTTGGCTTGGCTTGGCTTGGCTTGGCTTGGCTTGGCTTGGCTTGGCTTGGCTTGGCTTGGCTTGGCTTGAGTTGGCTTGGCTTGGCTTGGCTTGGCTTGTCTTGGGTTGGCTTAACTTAGCTTGGCTTGGCTTGGCTGGGTTTGGCTTGGCTTGGCTTGGCTTGGCTTGGCTTGGTTTGGCTTGGCTTGGCTCGGCTCGGCTCGGCTCGGCTTGGGTTGGCTTGGCTTGGCTTGGCTTGGCTTGGCTTGGCTTGGCTTGGCTTAACTTAGCTTGGCTTGGCTTGGGTTGGGTTGGCTTGGCTTGGCTTGGCTTGGCTGGGCTTGGCTTGGCTTGGCTTGGGTTGGCTTGGCTTGGCTTGGTTTGGCTCGGCTCGGCTTGGCTTGGCTTGGCTTGACTTGGCTTGGCTTGGTTTGGCTTATCTTAGCTTGCGTTGGCTTGGCTTGGCTTGGCTTGGCTTGGCTTGGCTTGGCTTATCTTGGCTTGGCTTGGCTTGGCTTTGCTTGGCTTGGCTTATCTTGGCTTGGCTTGGCTTGGCTTGGCTTGGCTTGGCTTGGCTTGGCTTGTCTTGGCTTGGCTTGGTTTGGCTTGTATTGCCTTGGCTTGGCTTGGCTTGGCTTGGCTTGGCTTGGTTTGGCTTATCTTGGCTTGGCTTGGCTTGGCTTGGCTTGGCTTGGCTTGGCTTGGCTTGGATGGCTTGGCTTGGCTTGGCTTGGCTTGGCTTGGTTTGGCTTGGCTTGGCTTGGCGTGGCTTGGTTTCATTTATTTTAGCTTGGCTTGGCTTTGCTTGGCTTGGCTTGGCTTGGCTTGGCTTGGCTTGGCTTGGCTTGGCTTGGCTTGGCTTGGCTTGGCTGGGCTTGGCTTGGCTTGGCTTGGCTTGGCTTGGCTTGGCTTGGCTTGGCTTGGCTTGGCTTGGCTTGGCTTGGCTTGGCTTGGCTTGGCTTGGCTTGGGTTGGCTTGGCTTGGCTTGACTTGGCTTGGCTTGGGTTGGCTTAACTTGGCTTGGCTTGGCTTGGCTTGGCTTGGCTTGGCTTGGCTTGTCTGGGCTTGGATTGGCTTGGCTTGGCTTGGCTTGGCTTAGGTTGGCTTGCATTGGCTTGGTTTGGCTTAGCTTGCCTTGGCTTGGCTTGGCTTGGCCTGGCTTGGCTTGGCTTGGCTTGGCTTTGCTTGGCTTGGTTTGGCTTGGCTTGGCTTGGCTTGGCTTGGGTTGGCTTGGCCTGGCTTGGCTTGGCTTGGCTTGGCTTTGCTTGGCTTGGTTTGGCTTGGCTTGGCTTGGCTTGGCTTTTCTTGGCTTGGCTTGGGTTGGCTTGCCTTGATTTGGCTTGGCTTGGCTTGGCTTGGCTTGGCTTGGCTTGGCTTGGCTTGGCTTAGCTTGGCTTGGCTTGGCTTGGTATGGCTTAGCTTGCCTTGGCTTGGCTTGGCTTGGCTTGGCCTGGCTTGGCTTGGCTTGGCTTGGCTTGGCTTGGCTTGGCTTGACTTGGCTTGGCTTGGCTTTGCTTGGCTTGGCTTGGATTGGCTTGGCTTGGCTTGGCTTGGCTTGGCTTGACTTGGCTTGGCTTGGTTTGGCTTGGCTTGGCTTGGCCTGGCTTGGCTTGGCTTAGCTTGCCTTGGCTTGGCTTGGCTTGGCTTGGCCTGGCTTGGCTTGGCTTAGCTTGGCTTGGCTTGGCTTGACTTGGCTTGGCTGGACTTGGGTTGGCTTGCCTTGGTTTGGCTTGGCTTGGTTTGGCCTGGTTTGGCTTGGCTTAGCTTGCCTTGGCTTGACTTGGCTTGGCCTGGCTTGGCTTGGCTTAGCTTGGCTTGGCTTGGCTTGGCTAGGCTTGGTTTGGCTTGGCTTGGCTTGGCTTGGCTTGGCTTGGCTTGGCTTGGCTTGGGTTAGCTTGACTTTGCTTGGCTTGGATTGGCTTGGCTTGGCTTGGCTCGGCTTGGCTTGGCTTGGCTTGGCTTGGCTTGGCTTGGCTTGGCTTGGCTTGGCTTGGCTTGGCTTGGCTTGGCTTGGCTTGGCTTGGCTTGGCTTGGCTTGGCTTGGCTTGGCTTGGCTTGTATTGGCTTGGCTTGGCTTATCTTGGCTTGGCTTGGCTTGGCTTGGCTTGGCTTAGCTTGGCTTGGATGGCTTGGCTTGGCTTGGCTTGGCTTGGTTTGGCTTGGCTTGGCTTGGCGTGGCTTGGTTTCATTTATTTTAGCTTGGCTTGGCTTGGCTTGGCTTGGCTTGGCTTGGCTTGGCTTGGCTTGGCTTGGCTTGGCTTGGCTTGGCTTGGCTTGGCTTGGCTTGGCTTGGCTTGGCTTGGCTTGATTTGGCTGGGCTTGGCTTGGCTTGGCTTGGCTTGGCTTGGCTTGGCTTGGCTTGGCTTGGGTTGGCTTGGCTTGGCTTGACTTGGCTTGGCTTGGGTTGGCTTAACTTGGCTTGGCTTGGCTTGGCTTGGGTTGGCTTGGCTTGGCTTGGATTGGCTTGTCTGGGCTTGGTTTGGCTTGGCTTGGCTTGGCCTGGCTTGGCTTGGCTTAGCTTGCCTTGGCTTGGCTTGGCTTGGCTTGGCCTGGCTTGGCTTGGCTTAGCTTGGCTTGGCTTGGCTTGACTTGGCTTGGCTGGACTTGGGTTGGCTTGCCTTGGTTTGGCTTGGCTTGGTTTGGCCTGGTTTGGCTTGGCTTAGCTTGCCTTGGCTTGGCTTGGCTTGGCCTGGCTTGGCTTGGCTTAGCTTGGCTTGGCTTGGCTTGGCTAGGCTTGGTTTGGCTTGGCTTGGCTTGGCTTGGCTTGGCTTGGCTTGGCTTGGCTTGGGTTAGCTTGACTTTGCTTGGCTTGGATTGGCTTGGCTTGGCTTGGCTCGGCTTGGCTTGGCTTGGCTTGGCTTGGCTTGGCTTGGCTTGGCTTGGCTTGGCTTGGCTTGGCTTGGCTTGGCTTGGCTTGGCTTGGCTTGGCTTGGCTTGGCTTGTATTGGCTTGGCTTGGCTTATCTTGGCTTGGCTTGGCTTGGCTTGGCTTGGCTTAGCTTGGCTTGGATGGCTTGGCTTGGCTTGGCTTGGCTTGGCTTGGTTTGGCTTGGCTTGGCTTGGCGTGGCTTGGTTTCATTTATTTTAGCTTGGCTTGGCTTGGCTTGGCTTGGCTTGGCTTGGCTTGGCTTGGCTTGGCTTGGCTTGGCTTGGCTTGGCTTGGCTCGGCTCGGCTTGGGTTGGCTTGGCTTGGCTTGGCTTGGCTTGGCTTGGCTTGGCTTGGCTTAACTTAGCTTGGCTTGGCTTGGGTTGGGTTGGCTTGGCTTGGCTTGGCTTGGCTGGGCTTGGCTTGGCTTGGCTTGGCTTGGCTTGGCTTGGCTTGGTTTGGCTCGGCTCGGCTTGGCTTGGCTTGGCTTGACTTGGCTTGGCTTGGTTTGGCTTATCTTAGCTTGCGTTGGCTTGGCTTGGCTTGGCTTGGCTTGGCTTGGCTTATCTTGGCTTGGCTTGGCTTGGCTTTGCTTGGCTTGGCTTATCTTGGCTTGGCTTGGCTTGGCTTGGCTTGGCTTGGCTTGGCTTGGCTTGTCTTGGCTTGGCTTGGTTTGGCTTGTATTGCTTTGGCTTGGCTTGGTTTGGCTTGGCTTGGCTTGGTTTGGCTTATCTTGGCTTGGCTTGGCTTGGCTTGGCTTGGCTTGGCTTGGATGGCTTGGCTTGGCTTGGCTTGGCTTGGCTTGGTTTGGCTTGGCTTGGCTTGGCGTGGCTTGGTTTCATTTATTTTAGCTTGGCTTGGCTTTGCTTGGCTTGGCTTGGCTTGGCTTGGCTTGGCTTGGCTTGGCTTGGCTTGGCTTGGCTTGGCTGGGCTTGGCTTGGCTTGGCTTGGCTTGGCTTGGCTTGGCTTGGCTTGGCTTGGCTTGGCTTGGCTTGGCTTGGCTTGGCTTGGGTTGGCTTGGCTTGGCTTGACTTGGCTTGGCTTGGGTTGGCTTAACTTGGCTTGGCTTGGCTTGGCTTGGCTTGGCTTGGCTTGGCTTGTCTGGGCTTGGATTGGCTTGGCTTGGCTTGGCTTGGCTTAGGTTGGCTTGCATTGGCTTGGTTTGGCTTAGCTTGCCTTGGCTTGGCTTGGCTTGGCCTGGCTTGGCTTGGCTTGGCTTGGCTTTGCTTGGCTTGGTTTGGCTTGGCTTGGCTTGGCTTGGCTTTTCTTGGCTTGGCTTGGGTTGGCTTGCCTTGATTTGGCTTGGCTTGGCTTGGCTTGGCTTGGCTTGGCTTGGCTTGGCTTGGCTTAGCTTGGCTTGGCTTGGCTTGGTATGGCTTAGCTTGCCTTGGCTTGGCTTGGCTTGGCTTGGCCTGGCTTGGCTTGGCTTGGCTTGGCTTGGCTTGGCTTGGCTTGACTTGGCTTGGCTTGGCTTTGCTTGGCTTGGCTTGGATTGGCTTGGCTTGGCTTGGCTTGGCTTGGCTTGACTTGGCTTGGCTTGGTTTGGCTTGGCTTGGCTTGGCCTGTCTTGGCTTGGCTTAGCTTGGCTTGGCTTGGCTTGACTTGGCTTGGCTGGACTTGGGTTGGCTTGCCTTGGTTTGGCTTGGCTTGGTTTGGCCTGGTTTGGCTTGGCTTAGCTTGCCTTGGCTTGACTTGGCTTGGCCTGGCTTGACTTGGCTTAGCTTGGCTTGGCTTGGCTTGGCTAGGCTTGGTTTGGCTTGGCTTGGCTTGGCTTGGCTTGGCTTGGCTTGGCTTGGCTTGGGTTAGCTTGACTTTGCTTGGCTTGGATTGGCTTGGCTTGGCTTGGCTCGGCTTGGCTTGGCTTGGCTTGGCTTGGCTTGGCTTGGCTTGGCTTGGCTTGGCTTGGCTTGGCTTGGCTTGGCTTGGCTTGGCTTGGCTTGGCTTGGCTTGGCTTGGCTTGGCTTGGCTTGTATTGGCTTGGCTTGGCTTATCTTGGCTTGGCTTGGCTTGGCTTGGCTTGGCTTAGCTTGGCTTGGATGGCTTGGCTTGGCTTGGCTTGGCTTGGCTTGGCTTGGTTTGGCTTGGCTTGGCTTGGCGTGGCTTGGTTTCATTTATTTTAGCTTGGCTTGGCTTGGCTTGGCTTGGCTTGGCTTGGCTTGGCTTGGCTTGGCTTGGCTTGGCTTGGCTTGGCTTGGCTTGGCTTGGCTTGGCTTGGCTTGGCTTGGCTTGGCTTGGCTTGATTTGGCTGGGCTTGGCTTGGCTTGGCTTGGCTTGGCTTGGCTTGGCTTGGCTTGGGTTGGCTTGGCTTGGCTTGACTTGGCTTGGCTTGGGTTGGCTTGGCTTGGCTTGGCTTGGCTTGTCTGGGCTTGGTTTGGCTTGGCTTGGCTTGGCCTGGCTTGGCTTGGCTTAGCTTGCCTTGGCTTGGCTTGGCTTGGCCTGGCTTGGCTTGGCTTAGCTTGGCTTGGCTTGGCTTGACTTGGCTTGGCTGGACTTGTGTTGGCTTGCCTTGGTTTGGCTTGGCTTGGCTTGGCTTGGCTTGGCTTGGGTTGGCTTGGCTTGGCTTGGCTTGGCTTGTCTGGGCTTGGTTTGGCTTGGCTTGGCTTGGCCTGGCTTGGCTTGGCTTAGCTTGCCTTGGCTTGGCTTGGCTTGGCCTGGCTTGGCTTGGCTTAGCTTGGCTTGGCTTGGCTTGACTTGGCTTGGCTGGACTTGTGTTGGCTTGCCTTGGTTTGGCTTGGCTTGGTTTGGCCTGGTTTGGCTTGGCTTAGCTTGCCTTGGCTTGGCTTGGCTTGGCCTGGCTTGGCTTGGCTTAGCTTGGCTTGGCTTGGCTTGGCTAGGCTTGGTTTGGCTTGGCTTGGCTTGGCTTGGCTTGGCTTGGCTTGGCTTGGCTTGGGTTAGCTTGACTTTGCTTGGCTTGGATTGGCTTGGCTTGGCTTGGCTCGGCTTGGCTTGGCTTGGCTTGGCTTGGCTTGGCTTGGCTTGGCTTGGCTTGGCTTGGCTTGGCTTGGCTTGGCTTGGCTTGGCTTGGCTTGGCTTGGCTTGGCTTGGCTTGTATTGGCTTGGCTTGGCTTATCTTGGCTTGGCTTGGCTTGGCTTGGCTTGGCTTAGCTTGGCTTGGATGGCTTGGCTTGGCTTGGCGTGGCTTGGTTTCATTTATTTTAGCTTGGCTTGGCTTGTATTGGCTTGGCTTGGCTTATCTTGGCTTGGCTTGGCTTGGCTTGGCTTGGCTTAGCTTGGCTTGGATGGCTTGGCTTGGCTTGGCTTGGCTTGGCTTGGCTTGGCTTGGCTTGGCTTGGCTTGGCTTGGCTTGGCTTGGCTTGGCTTGGCTTGGCTTGGCTTGGCTTAGCTTGGCTTGGTTTGGCTTGGCTTGGCTTGGCGTGGCTTGGTTTCATTTATTTTAGCTTGGCTTGGCTTGGCTTGGCTTGGCTTGGCTTGGCTTGGCTTGGCTTGGCTTGGCTTGGCTTGGCTTGGCTTGGCTTGGCTTGGCTTGGCTTGGCTTGGCTTGGCTTGGCTTGGCTTGGCTTGGCTTGGCTTGGCTTGGCTTGGCTTGGCTTGGCTTGATTTGGCTGGGCTTGGCTTGGCTTGGCTTGGCTTGGCTTGACTTGGCTTGGCTTGGCTTGGGTTGGCTTGGCTTGGCTTGACTTGGCTTGGCTTGGGTTGGCTTAACTTGGCTTGGCTTGGCTTGGCTTGGGTTGGCTTGGCTTGGCTTGGCTTGGCTTGTCTGGGCTTGGATTGGCTTGGCTTGGCTTGGCTTGGCTTGGCTTGGCTTGGCTTGGCTTGTATTGGCTTGGCTTGGCTTGGCTTGGCTTGACTTGGCTTGGCTTGGTTTGGCTTATCTTGGCTTGGCTTGGCTTGGCTTGGCTTGGCTTGGTTTGGCTTGGCTTGGCTTGGCGTGGCTTGGTTTCATTTATTTTAGCTAGGCCTGGCTTGGCTTGGCTTGGCTTGGCTTGGCTTGGCTTGGCTTGGCTTGGCTTGGCTTGGCTTGGCTTGGCTTGGCTTGGCTTGGCTTGGCTTGGCTTGGCTTGGCTTGGCTTGGCTTGGCTTGGCTTGGCTTGGCTTGGCTTGGCTTGGCTTGGCTTGGCTTGGCTTGGCTTGGCTTGGCTTGGCTTGGCTTGGCTTGGCTTGGCTTGGCTTGTATTGGCTTGGCTTGGCTTATCTTGGCTTGGCTTGGCTTGGCTTGGCTTGGTTTAGCTTGGCTTGGATGGCTTGGCTTGGCTTGGCTTGGCTTGGCTTGGTTTGGCTTGGCTTGGCTTGGCGTGGCTTGGTTTCATTTATTTTAGCTTGGCTTGGCTTGGCTTGGCTTGGCTTGGCTTGGCTTGGCTTGGCTTGGCTTGGCTTGGCTTGGCTTGGCTTGTCTTGGCTTGGCTTGGCTTGGCTTGGCTTGGCTTGGCTTGGCTTGGCTTGGCTTGGCTTGGCTTGGCTTGATTTGGCTGGGCTTGGCTTGGCTTGGCTTGGCTTGGCTTGGCTTGGCTTGGCTTGGCTTGGGTTGGCTTGGCTTGGCTTGACTTGGCTTGGCTTGAGTTGGCTTAACTTGGCTTGGCTTGGCTTGGCTTGGGTTGGCTTGGCTTGGCTTGGCTTGGCTTGTCTGGGCTTGGTTTGGCTTGGCTTGGCTTGGCCTGGCTTGGCTTGGCTTAGCTTGCCTTGGCTTGGCTTGGCTTGGCTTGGCCTGGCTTGGCTTGGCTTAGCTTGGCTTGGCTTGGCTTGACTTGGCTTGGCTGGACTTGGGTTGGCTTGCCTTGGTTTGGCTTGGCTTGGTTTGGCCTGGTTTGGCTTGGCTTAGCTTGCCTTGGCTTGGCTTGGCTTGGCCTGGCTTGGCTTGGCTTAGCTTGGCTTGGCTTGGCTTGGCTAGGCTTGGTTTGGCTTGGCTTGGCTTGGCTTGGCTTGGCTTGGCTTGGCTTGGCTTGGGTTAGCTTGACTTTGCTTGGCTTGGATTGGCTTGGCTTGGCTTGGCTTGGCTTGGCTTGGCTTGGCTTGGCTTGGCTTGGCTTGGCTTGGCTTGGCTTGGCTTGGCTTGGCTTGGCTTGGCTTGGCTTGGCTTGGCTTGGCTTGGCTTGGCTTGGCTTGGCTTGGCTTGGCTTGTATTGGCTTGGCTTGGCTTATCTTGGCTTGGCTTGGCTTGGCTTGGCTTGGCTTAGCTTGGCTTGGATGGCTTGGCTTGGCTTGGCTTGGCTTGGTTTGGCTTGGCTTGGCTTGGCGTGGCTTGGTTTCATTTATTTTAGCTTGGCTTGGCTTGGCTTGGCTTGGCTTGGCTTGGCTTGGCTTGGCTTGGCTTGGCTTGGCTTGGCTTGGCTTGGCTTGGGTTGGCTTGGCTTGGCTTGACTTGGCTTGGCTTGGGTTGGCTTAACTTGGCTTGGCTTGGCTTGGCTTGGGTTGGCTTGGCTTGGCTTGGCTTGGCTTGTCATGGCTTGGATTGGCTTGGCTTGGCTTGGCTTGGCTTGGCTTGGCTTGGCTTGGCTTGTATTGGCTTGGGTTGGCTTGGCTTGGCTTGGCTTGGCTTGGCTTAGTTTGGCTTATCTTGGCTTGGCTTGGCTTGGCTTGGCTTGGCTTGGTTTGGCTTGGCTTGGCTTGGCGTGGCTTGGTTTCATTTATTTTAGCTAGGCCTGGCCTGGCTTGGCTTGGCTTGGCTTGGCTTGGCTTGGCTTGGCTTGGCTTGGCTTGGCTTGGCTTGGCTTGGCTTGGCTTGGCTTGGCTTGGCTTGGCTTGGCTTGGCTTGGCTTGGCTTGGCTTGGCTTGGCTTGGCTTGGCTGGGCTTGGCTTGGCTTGGCTTGGCTTGGCTTGGCTTGGCTTGGCTTGGCTTGGCTTGGCTTGGCTTGGCTTGGCTTGGTTTGGGCTGGCTTGGCTTGGCGTAGCTTGGCTTGGTTTGGCTTGGCTTGGCTTGGCTTAGGTTGGCTTGCCTTGGCATGGCTTGGCTTGGTTTGGCCTGGCTTCGCTTGGCTTAGCTTGCCTTGGCTTGGCTTGGCTTGGCTTGGCCTGGCTTGGCTTGGCTTAGCTTGGCTTGGCTTGGCTTGGGTTGGATTGGCTTGGCTTGGCTTCTCTTGGCTTGGCTTGGCTTGGTTTGGCTTGGCTTGGCTTGGCTTGGCTTGGCTTGGCTTGGCTTGGCTTGGCTTGGCTTGGCTTGGCTTGGCTTGGCTTGGCTTGGCTTGGCTTGGCTTGCTTGGCTTGGCTTGGCTTGCTTGGCTTGCTTGGCTTGGCTTGGCTTGGCTTGGCTTGGCTTGAGTTGGCTTGGCTTGGCTTGGCTTGGCTTGTCTTGGGTTGGCTTACTTAGTGGCTTGGCTTGGCTTGGGTTGGCTTGGCTTGGCTTGGCTTGGCTTGGCTTGACTTGGCTTGGCTTGGCTTGGCTTGGCTTGGCTTGGCTTGGCTTGGCTTGCCTTGGCTTGGCTTGGCTTGGCTTGGCTTGGCTTGGCTTAGCTTGGCTTGGCTTGGCTGGGTTTGGCTTGGCTTGGCTTGGCTTGGCTTGGCTCGGCTCGGCTCGGCTCGGCTTGGGTTGGCTTGGCTTGGCTTGGCTTGGCTTGGCTTGGCTTGGCTTGGCTTAACTTAGCTTGGCTTGGCTTGGGTTGGGTTGGCTTGGCTTGGCTTGGCTTGGCTGGGCTTGGCTTGGCTTGGCTTGGCTTGGCTTGGCTTGGCTTGGTTTGGCTCGGCTCGGCTTGGCTTGGCTTGGCTTGACTTGGCTTGGCTTGGCTTGGTTTGACTTATCTTGGCTTGCGTTGGCTTGGCTTGGCTTGGCTTGGCTTGGCTTGGCTTGGCTTATCTTGGCTTGGCTTGGCTTGGCTTTGCTTGGCTTGGCTTATCTTGGCTTGGCTTGGCTTGGCTTGGCTTGGCTTGGCTTGGCTTGGCTTGGCTTGTCTTGGCTTGGCTTGGTTTGGCTTGTATTGCCTTGGCTTGGCTTGGCTTGGCTTGGCTTGGCTTGGCTTGGTTTGGCTTATCTTGGCTTGGCTTGGCTTGGCTTGGCTTGACTTGGCTTGGCTTGGCTTGGATGGCTTGGCTTGGCTTGGCTTGGCTAGGCTTGGTTTGGCTTGGCTTGGCTTGGCGTGGCTTGGTTTCATTTATTTTAGCTTGGCTTGGCTTTGCTTGGCTTGGCTTGGCTTGGCTTGGCTTGGCTTGGCTTGGCTTGGCTTGGCTTGGCTTTGCTTGGCTGGGCTTGGCTTGGCTTGGTTTGGCTTGGCTTGGCTTGGCTTGGCTTGGCTTGGCTTGGCTTGGCTTGGCTTGGCTTGGCTTGGCTTGGGTTGGCTTGGCTTGGCTTGACTTGGCTTGGCTTAGGTTGGCTTAACTTGGCTTGGCTTGGCTTGGCTTGGCTTGGCTTGGCCTGGCTTGTCTGGGCTTGGATTGGCTTGGCTTGGCTTGGCTTGGCTTAGGTTGGCTTGCATTGGCTTGGTTTGGCTTAGCTTGCCTTGGCTTGGCTTGGCTTGGCCTGGCTTGGCTTGGCTTGGCTTGGCTTTGCTTGGCTTGGTTTGGCTTGGCTTGGCTTGGCTTGGCTTTTCTTGGCTTGGCTTGGGTTGGCTTGCCTTGATTTGGCTTGGCTTGGCTTGGCTTGGCTTGGCTTGGCTTGGCTTGGCTTAGCTTGGCTTGACTTGGCTTGGTATGGCTTAGCTTGCCTTGGCTTGGCTTGGCTTGGCTTGGCCTGGCTTGGCTTGGCTTGGCTTGGCTTTGCTTGGCTTGGTTTGGCTTGGCTTGGCTTGGCTTGGCTTTTCTTGGCTTGGCTTGGGTTGGCTTGCCTTGATTTGGCTTGGCTTGGCTTGGCTTGGCTTGACTTGGCTTGGCTTGGCTTTGCTTGGCTTGGCTTGGATTGGCTTGGCTTGGCTTGGCTTGGCTTGGCTTGACTTGGCTTGGCTTGGTTTGGCTTGGCTTGGCTTGGCCTGGCTTGGCTTGGCTTAGCTTGCCTTGGCTTGGCTTGGCTTGGCTTGGCCTGGCTTGGCTTGGCTTAGCTTGGCTTGGCTTGGCTTGACTTGGCTTGGCTGGACTTGGGTTGGCTTGCCTTGGTTTGGCTTGGCTTGGTTTGGCCTGGTTTGGCTTGGCTTAGCTTGCCTTGGCTTGGCTTGGCTTGGCCTGGCTTGGCTTGGCTTAGCTTGGCTTGGCTTGGCTTGGCTAGGCTTGGTTTGGCTTGGCTTGGCTTGGCTTGGCTTGGCTTGGCTTGGCTTGGCTTGGCTTGGCTTGGCTTGGCTTGGGTTAGCTTGACTTTGCTTGGCTTGGATTGGCTTGGCTTGGCTTGGCTCGGCTTGGCTTGGCTTGGCTTGGCTTGGCTTGGCTTGGCTTGGCTTGGCTTGGCTTGGCTTGGCTTGGCTTGGCTTGGCTTGGCTTGGCTTGGCTTGGCTTGGCTTGGCTTGGCTTGGCTTGGCTTGGCTTGGCTTGGCTTGGCTTGGCTTGGCTTGGCTTGGCTTGGCTTGGCTTGGCTTGGCTTGGCTTGGCTTGGCTTGGCTTGGCTTGGCTTGGCTTGGCTTGGCTTGGCTTGGCTTGGCTTGGCTTGGCTTGGCTTGGCTTGTATTGGCTTGGCTTGGCTTATCTTGGCTTGGCTTGGCTTGGCTTGGCTTGGCTTAGCTTGGCTTGGATGGCTTGGCTTGGCTTGGCTTGGCTTGGCTTGGTTTGGCTTGGCTTGGCTTGGCGTGGCTTGGTTTCATTTATTTTAGCTTGGCTTGGCTTGGCTTGGCTTGGCTTGGCTTGGCTTGGCTTGGCTTGGCTTGGCTTGGCTTGGCTTGGCTTGGCTTGGCTTGGCTTGGCTTGGCTTGGCTTGGCTTGGCTTGGCTTGGCTTGGCTTGGCTTGATTTGGCTGGGCTTGGCTTGGCTTGGCTTGGCTTGGCTTGGCTTGGCTTGGGTTGGCTTGGCTTGGCTTGACTTGGCTTGGCTTGGGTTGGCTTAACTTGGCTTGGCTTGGCTTGGCTTGGGTTGGCTTGGCTTGGCTTGGCTTGGCTTGTCTGGGCTTGGTTTGGCTTGGCTTGGCTTGGCCTGGCTTGGCTTGGCTTAGCTTGCCTTGGTTTGGCTTGGCTTGGCTTGGCCTGGCTTGGCTTGGCTTAGCTTGGCTTGGCTTGGCTTGACTTGGCTTGGCTGGACTTGGGTTGGCTTGCCTTGGTTTGGCTTGGCTTGGTTTGGCCTGGTTTGGCTTGGCTTAGCTTGCCTTGGCTTGGCTTGGCTTGGCCTGGCTTGGCTTGGCTTAGCTTGGCTTGGCTTGGCTTGGCTAGGCTTGGTTTGGCTTGGCTTGGCTTGGCTTGGCTTGGCTTGGCTTGGCTTGGGTTAGCTTGACTTTGCTTGGCTTGCATTGGCTTGGCTTGGCTTGGCTCGGCTTGGCTTGGCTTGGCTTGGCTTGGCTTGGCTTGGCTTGGCTTGGCTTGGCTTGGTTTGGCTTGGCTTGGCTTGGCTTGGCTTGGCTTGGCTTGGCTTGGCTTGGCTTGGCTTGGCTTGTATTGGCTTGGCTTGGCTTATCTTGGCTTGGCTTGGCTTGGCTTGGCTTGGCTTAGCTTGGCTTGGATGGCTTGGCTTGGCTTGGCTTGGCTTGGTTTGGCTTGGCTTGGCTTGGCGTGGCTTGGTTTCATTTATTTTAGCTTGGCTTGGCTTGGCTTGGCTTGGCTTGGCTTGGCTTGGCTTGGCTTGGCTTGGCTTGGCTTGGCTTGGCTTGGCTTGGCTTGGCTTGGCTTGGCTTGGCTTGGCTTGGCTTGGCTTGGCTTGGCTTGGCTTGGCTTGGCTTGGCTTGATTTGGCTGGGCTTGGCTTGGCTTGGCTTGGCTTGGCTTGGGTTGGCTTGGCTTGGCTTGACTTGGCTTGGCTTGGGTTGGCTTAACTTGGCTTGGCTTGGCTTGGCTTGGGTTGGCTTGGCTTGGCTTGGCTTGGCTTGTCTGGGCTTGGATTGGCTTGGCTTGGCTTGGCTTGGCTTGGCTTGGCTTGGCTTGTATTGGCTTGGCTTGGCTTGGCTTGGCTTGGCTTGGCTTGGCTTGGTTTGGCTTATCTTGGCTTGGCTTGGCTTGGCTTGGCTTGGCTTGGTTTGGCTTGGCTTGGCTTGGCGTGGCTTGGTTTCATTTATTTTAGCTAGGCCTGGCCTGGCTTGGCTTGGCTTGGCTTGGCTTGGCTTGGCTTGGCTTGGCTTGGCTTGGCTTGGCTTGGCTTGGCTTGGCTTGGCTTGGCTTGGCTTGGCTTGGCTTGGCTTGGCTTGGCTTGGCTTGGCTGGGCTTGGCTTGGCTTGGCTTGGCTTGGCTTGGCTTGGCTTGGCTTGGCTTGGCTTGGCTTGGCTTGGCTTGGCTTGGTTTGGGCTGGCTTGGCTTGGCGTAGCTTGGCTTGGTTTGGCTTGGCTTGGCTTGGCTTAGGTTGGCTTGCCTTGGCATGGCTTGGCTTGGTTTGGCCTGGCTTCGCTTGGCTTAGCTTGCCTTGGCTTGGCTTGGCTTGGCTTGGCCTGGCTTGGCTTGGCTTAGCTTGGCTTGGCTTGGCTTGGGTTGGATTGGCTTGGCTTGGCTTCTCTTGGCTTGGCTTGGCTTGGTTTGGCTTGGCTTGGCTTGGCTTGGCTTGGCTTGGCTTGGCTTGGCTTGGCTTGGCTTGGCTTGGCTTGGCTTGGCTTGGCTTGGCTTGGCTTGGCTTGGCTTGGCTTGGCTTGGCTTGGCTTGTCTTGGCTTGGCTTGGCTTGGCTTGGCTTGGCTTGAGTTGGCTTGGCTTGGCTTGGCTTGGCTTGTCTTGGGTTGGCTTAACTTAGCTTGGCTTGGCTTGGCTTGGGTTGACTTGGCTTGGCTTGGCTTGGCTTGGCTTGACTTGGCTTGGCTTGGCTTGGCTTGGCTTGGCTTGGCTTGGCTTGGCTTGCCTTGGCTTGGCTTGGCTTGGCTTGGCTTGGCTTGGCTTGGCTTGGCTTGGCTTGGCTGGGTTTGGCTTGGCTTGGCTTGGCTTGGCTTGGCTTGGCTTGGCTTGGCTTGGCTTGGCTTGGCTCGGCTCGGCTCGGCTTGGGTTGGCTTGGCTTGGCTTGGCTTGGCTTGGCTTGGCTTGGCTTGGCTTAACTTAGCTTGGCTTGGCTTGGGTTGGGTTGGCTTGGCTTGGCTTGGCTTGGCTGGGCTTGGCTTGGCTTGGCTTGGCTTGGCTTGGCTTGGCTTGGTTTGGCTCGGCTCGGCTTGGCTTGGCTTGGCTTGACTTGGCTTGGCTTGGCTTGGTTTGACTTATCTTGGCTTGCGTTGGCTTGGCTTGGCTTGGCTTGGCTTGGCTTGGCTTGGCTTATCTTGGCTTGGCTTGGCTTGGCTTTGCTTGGCTTGGCTTATCTTGGCTTGGCTTGGCTTGGCTTGGCTTGGCTTGGCTTGGCTTGGCTTGGCTTGTCTTGGCTTGGCTTGGTTTGGCTTGTATTGCCTTGGCTTGGCTTGGCTTGGCTTGGCTTGGCTTGGCTTGGTTTGGCTTATCTTGGCTTGGCTTGGCTTGGCTTGGCTTGGCTTGGCTTGGCTTGGCTTGGATGGCTTGGCTTGGCTTGGCTTGGTTTGGCTTGTATTGCCTTGGCTTGGCTTGGCTTGGCTTGGCTTGGCTTGGCTTGGTTTGGCTTATCTTGGCTTGGCTTGGCTTGGCTTGGCTTGGCTTGGCTTGGCTTGGCTTGGATGGCTTGGCTTGGCTTGGCTTGGCTTGGCTTGGTTTGGCTTGGCTTGGCTTGGCGTGGCTTGGTTTCATTTATTTTAGCTTGGCTTGGCTTTGCTTGGCTTGGCTTGGCTTGGCTTGGCTTGGCTTGGCTTGGCTTGGCTTTGCTTGGCTGGGCTTGGCTTGGCTTGGTTTGGCTTGGCTTGGCTTGGCTTGGCTTGGCTTGGCTTGGCTTGGCTTGGCTTGGCTTGGCTTGGCTTGGGTTGGCTTGGCTTGGCTTGACTTGGCTTGGCTTAGGTTGGCTTAACTTGGCTTGGCTTGGCTTGGCTTGGCTTGGCTTGGCTTGGCTTGTCTGGGCTTGGATTGGCTTGGCTTGGCTTGGCTTGGCTTAGGTTGGCTTGCATTGGCTTGGTTTGGCTTAGCTTGCCTTGGCTTGGCTTGGCTTGGCCTGGCTTGGCTTGGCTTGGCTTGGCTTTGCTTGGCTTGGTTTGGCTTGGCTTGGCTTGGCTTGGCTTTTCTTGGCTTGGCTTGGGTTGGCTTGCCTTGATTTGGCTTGGCTTGGCTTGGCTTGGCTTGGCTTGCCTTGGCTTGGCTTAGCTTGGCTTGGCTTGGCTTGGTATGGCTTAGCTTGCCTTGGCTTGGCTTGGCTTGGCTTGGCCTGGCTTGGCTTGGCTTGGCTTGGCTTGGCTTGGCTTGGCTTGACTTGGCTTGGCTTGGATTTGCTTGGCTTGGCTTGGATTGGCTTGGCTTGGCTTGGCTTGGCTTGGCTTGACTTGGCTTGGCTTGGTTTGGCTTGGCTTGGCTTGGCCTGGCTTGGCTTGGCTTAGCTTGCCTTGGCTTGGCTTGGCTTGGCTTGGCCTGGCTTGGCTTGGCTTAGCTTGGCTTGGCTTGGCTTGACTTGGCTTGGCTGGACTTGGGTTGGCTTGCCTTGGTTTGGCTTGGCTTGTTTTGGCCTGGTTTGGCTTGGCTTAGCTTGCCTTGGCTTGGCTTGGCTTGGCCTGGCTTGGCTTGGCTTAGCTTGGCTTGGCTTGGCTTGGCTAGGCTTGGTTTGGCTTGGCTTGGCTTGGCTTGGCTTGGCTTGGCTTGGCTTGGCTTGGCTTGGCTTGGCTTGGCTTGGCTTGGCTTGGCTTGGCTTGGGTTAGCTTGACTTTGCTTGGCTTGGATTGGCTTGGCTTGGCTCGGCTTGGCTTGGCTTGGCTTGGCTTGGCTTGGCTTGGCTTGGCTTGGCTTGGCTTGGCTTGGCTTGGCTTGGCTTGGCTTGGCTTGGCTTGGCTTGGCTTGGCTTGGCTTGGCTTGGCTTGGCTTGTATTGGCTTGGCTTGGCTTATCTTGGCTTGGCTTGGCTTGGCTTGGCTTGGCTTGGCTTGGCTTGGATGGCTTGGCTTGGCTTGGCTTGGCTTGGCTTGGTTTGGCTTGGCTTGGCTTGGCGTGGCTTGGTTTCATTTATTTTAGCTTGGCTTGGCTTGGCTTGGCTTGGCTTGGCTTGGCTTGGCTTGGCTTGGCTTGGCTTGGCTTGGCTGGGTTTGGCTTGGCTTGGCTTGGCTTGGCTTGGCTTGGCTTGGCTTGGCTTGGCTCGGCTCGGCTCGGCTCGGCTTGGGTTGGCTTGGCTTGGCTTGGCTTGGCTTGGCTTGGCTTGGCTTGGCTTAACTTAGCTTGGCTTGACTTGGGTTGGGTTGGCTTGGCTTGGCTTGGCTTGGCTGGGCTTGGCTTGGCTTGGCTTGGCGTGGCTTGGCTTGGCTTGGTTTGGCTCGGCTCGGCTTGGCTTGGCTTGGCTTGACTTGGCTTGGCTTGGCTTGGTTTGACTTATCTTGGCTTGCGTTGGCTTGGCTTGGCTTGGCTTGGCTTGGCTTGGCTTGGCTTATCTTGGCTTGGCTTGGCTTGGCTTTGCTTGGCTTGGCTTATCTTGGCTTGGCTTGGCTTGGCTTGGCTTGGCTTGGCTTGGCTTGGCTTGGCTTGTCTTGGCTTGGCTTGGTTTGGCTTGTATTGCCTTGGCTTGGCTTGGCTTGGCTTGGCTTGGCTTGGCTTGGTTTGGCTTATCTTGGCTTGGCTTGGCTTGGCTTGGCTTGGCTTGGCTTGGCTTGGCTTGGATGGCTTGGCTTGGCTTGGCTTGGCTTGGCTTGGTTTGGCTTGGCTTGGCTTGGCGTGGCTTGGTTTCATTTATTTTAGCTTGGCTTGGCTTTGCTTGGCTTGGCTTGGCTTGGCTTGGCTTGGCTTGGCTTGGCTTGGCTTGGCTTGGCTTTGCTTGGCTGGGCTTGGCTTGGCTTGGTTTGGCTTGGCTTGGCTTGGCTTGGCTTGGCTTGGCTTGGCTTGGCTTGGCTTGGCTTGGCTTGGCTTGGGTTGGTTTGGCTTGGCTTGACTTGGCTTGGCTTAGGTTGGCTTAACTTGGCTTGGCTTGGCTTGGCTTGGCTTGGCTTGGCCTGGCTTGTCTGGGCTTGGATTGGCTTGGCTTGGCTTGGCTTGGCTTAGGTTGGCTTGCATTGGCTTGGTTTGGCTTAGCTTGCCTTGGCTTGGCTTGGCTTGGCCTGGCTTGGCTTGGCTTGGCTTGGCTTTGCTTGGCTTGGTTTGGCTTGGCTTGGCTTGGCTTGGCTTTTCTTGGCTTGGCTTGGGTTGGCTTGCCTTGATTTAGCTTGGCTTGGCTTGGCTTGGCTTGGCTTGGCTTGGCTTGGCTTGGCTTAGCTTGGCTTGGCTTGGCTTGGTATGGCTTAGCTTGCCTTGGCTTGGCTTGGCTTGGCTTGGCCTGGCTTGGCTTGGCTTGGCTTGGCTTTGCTTGGCTTGGTTTGGCTTGGCTTGGCTTGGCTTGGCTTTTCTTGGCTTGGCTTGGGTTGGCTTGCCTTGATTTGGCTTGGCTTGGCTTGGCTTGCCTTGACTTGGCTTGGCTTGGCTTTGCTTGGCTTGGCTTGGATTGGCTTGGCTTGGCTTGGCTTGGCTTGGCTTGACTTGGCTTGGCTTGGTTTGGCTTGGCTTGGCTTGGCCTGGCTTGGCTTGGCTTAGCTTGCCTTGGCTTGGCTTGGCTTGGCTTGGCCTGGCTTGGCTTGGCTTAGCTTGGCTTGGCTTGGCTTGACTTGGCTTGGCTGGACTTGGGTTGGCTTGCCTTGGTTTGGCTTGGCTTGGTTTGGCCTGGTTTGGCTTGGCTTAGCTTGCCTTGGCTTGGCTTGGCTTGGCCTGGCTTGGCTTGGCTTAGCTTGGCTTGGCTTGGCTTGGCTAGGCTTGGTTTGGCTTGGCTTGGCTTGGCTTGGCTTGGCTTGGCTTGGCTTGGCTTGGCTTGGCTTGGCTTGGGTTAGCTTGACTTTGCTTGGCTTGGATTGGCTTGGCTTGGCTTGGCTCGGCTCGGCTTGGCTTGGCTTGGCTTGGCTTGGCTTGGCTTGGCTTGGCTTGGCTTGGCTTGGCTTGGCTTGGCTTGGCTTGGCTTGGCTTGGCTTGGCTTGGCTTGGCTTGGCTTGGCTTGGCTTGGCTTGGCTTGGCTTGGCTTGGCTTGGCTTGGCTTGGCTTGGCTTGGCTTGGCTTGGCTTGGCTTGGCTTGGCTTGGCTTGGCTTGGCTTGGCTTGGCTTGGCTTGGCTTGGCTTGGCTTGGCTTGTATTGGCTTGGCTTGGCTTATCTTGGCTTGGCTTGGCTTGGCTTGGCTTGGCTTAGCTTGGCTTGGATGGCTTGGCTTGGCTTGGCTTGGCTTGGCTTGGTTTGGCTTGGCTTGGCTTGGCGTGGCTTGGTTTCATTTATTTTAGCTTGGCTTGGCTTGGCTTGGCTTGGCTTGGCTTGGCTTGGCTTGGCTTGGCTTGGCTTGGCTTGGCTTGGCTTGGCTTGGCTTGGCTTGGCTTGGCTTGGCTTGGCTTGGCTTGGCTTGGCTTGGCTTGGCTTGGCTTGATTTGGCTGGGCTTGGCTTGGCTTGGCTTGGCTTGGCTTGGCTTGGCTTGGCTTGGGTTGGCTTGGCTTGGCTTGACTTGGCTTGGCTTGGGTTGGCTTAACTTGGCTTGGCTTGGCTTGGCTTGGGTTGGCTTGGCTTGGCTTGGCTTGGCTTGTCTGGGCTTGGTTTGGCTTGGCTTGGCTTGGCCTGGCTTGGCTTGGCTTAGCTTGCCTTGGCTTGGCTTGGCTTGGCTTGGCCTGGCTTGGCTTGGCTTAGCTTGGCTTGGCTTGGCTTGACTTGGCTTGGCTGGACTTGGGTTGGCTTGCCTTGGTTTGGCTTGGCTTGGTTTGGCCTGGTTTGGCTTGGCTTAGCTTGCCTTGGCTTGTCTTGGCTTGGCCTGGCTTGGCTTGGCTTAGCTTGGCTTGGCTTGGCTTGGCGTGGCTTGGTTTCATTTATTTTAGCTTGGCTTGGCTTTGCTTGGCTTGGCTTGGCTTGGCTTGGCTTGGCTTGGCTTGGCTTGGCTTTGCTTGGCTGGGCTTGGCTTGGCTTGGTTTGGCTTGGCTTGGCTTGGCTTGGCTTGGCTTGGCTTGGCTTGGCTTGGCTTGGCTTGGCTTGGGTTGGCTTGGCTTGGCTTGACTTGGCTTGGCTTAGGTTGGCTTAACTTGGCTTGGCTTGGCTTGGCTTGGCTTGGCTTGGCTTGGCTTGTCTGGGCTTGGATTGGCTTGGCTTGGCTTGGCTTGGCTTAGGTTGGCTTAGCTTGGCTTGGCTTGGCTTGGCTAGGCTTGGTTTGGCTTGGCTTGGCTTGGCTTGGCTTGGCTTGGCTTGGCTTGGCTTGGCTTGGCTTGGCTTGGCTTGGCTTGGCTTGGCTTGGCTTGGCTTGGGTTAGCTTGACTTTGCTTGGCTTGGATTGGCTTGGCTTGGCTCGGCTTGGCTTAGGTTGGCTTGCATTGGCTTGGTTTGGCTTAGCTTGCCTTGGCTTGGCTTGGCTTGGCCTGGCTTGGCTTGGCTTGGCTTGGCTTTGCTTGGCTTGGTTTGGCTTGGCTTGGCTTGGCTTGGCTTTTCTTGGCTTGGCTTGGGTTGGCTTGCCTTGATTTGGCTTGGCTTGGCTTGGCTTGGCTTGGCTTGCCTTGGCTTGGCTTAGCTTGGCTTGGCTTGGCTTGGTATGGCTTAGCTTGCCTTGGCTTGGCTTGGCTTGGCTTGGCCTGGCTTGGCTTGGCTTGGCTTGGCTTGGCTTGGCTTGGCTTGACTTGGCTTGGCTTGGCTTTGCTTGGCTTGGCTTGGATTGGCTTGGCTTGGCTTGGCTTGGCTTGGCTTGACTTGGCTTGGCTTGGTTTGGCTTGGCTTGGCTTGGCCTGGCTTGGCTTGGCTTAGCTTGCCTTGGCTTGGCTTGGCTTGGCTTGGCCTGGCTTGGCTTGGCTTAGCTTGGCTTGGCTTGGCTTGACTTGGCTTGGCTGGACTTGGGTTGGCTTGCCTTGGTTTGGCTTGGCTTGTTTTGGCCTGGTTTGGCTTGGCTTAGCTTGCCTTGGCTTGGCTTGGCTTGGCCTGGCTTGGCTTGGCTTAGCTTAGCTTGGCTTGGCTTGGCTAGGCTTGGTTTGGCTTGGCTTGGCTTGGCTTGGCTTGGCTTGGCTTGGCTTGGCTTGGCTTGGCTTGGCTTGGCTTGGCTTGGCTTGGCTTGGCTTGGGTTAGCTTGACTTTGCTTGGCTTGGATTGGCTTGGCTTGGCTCGGCTTGGCTTGGCTTGGGTTGGCTTGGCTTGGCTTGGCTTGGCTTGGCTTGGCTTGGCTTGGCTTGGCTTGGCTTGGCTTGGCTTGGCTTGGCTTGGCTTGGCTTGGCTTGGCTTGGCTTGTATTGGCTTGGCTTGGCTTATCTTGGCTTGGCTTGGCTTGGCTTGGCTTGGCTTGGCTTGGCTTGGATGGCTTGGCTTGGCTTGGCTTGGCTTGGCTTGGTTTGGCTTGGCTTGGCTTGGCGTGGCTTGGTTTCATTTATTTTAGCTTGGCTTGGCTTGGCTTGGCTTGGCTTGGCTTGGCTTGGCTTGGCTTGGCTTGGCTTGGCTTGGCTTGGCTGGGTTTGGCTTGGCTTGGCTTGGCTTGGCTTGGCTTGGCTTGGCTTGGCTTGGCTCGGCTCGGCTTGGCTTGGCTTGGCTTGGCTTGGCTTGGCTTGGCTTGGCTTGGCTTGGCTTGGCTTGGCTTGGCTTGGCTTGGCTTGGCTTGGCTTGGCTTGGCTTGGCTTGGCTTGTATTGGCTTGGCTTGGCTTATCTTGGCTTGGCTTGGCTTGGCTTGGCTTGGCTTAGCTTGGCTTGGATGGCTTGGCTTGGCTTGGCTTGGCTTGGCTTGGTTTGGCTTGGCTTGGCTTGGCGTGGCTTGGTTTCATTTATTTTAGCTTGGCTTGGCTTGGCTTGGCTTGGCTTGGCTTGGCTTGGCTTGGCTTGGCTTGGCTTGGCTTGGCTTGGCTTGGCTTGGCTTGGCTTGGCTTGGCTTGGCTTGGCTTGGCTTGGCTTGGCTTGGCTTGGCTTGATTTGGCTGGGCTTGGCTTGGCTTGGCTTGGCTTGGCTTGGCTTGGCTTGGCTTGGGTTGGCTTGGCTTGGCTTGACTTGGCTTGGCTTGGGTTGGCTTAACTTGGCTTGGCTTGGCTTGGCTTGGGTTGGCTTGGCTTGGCTTGGCTTGGCTTGTCTGGGCTTGGTTTGGCTTGGCTTGGCTTGGCCTGGCTTGGCTTGGCTTAGCTTGCCTTGGTTTGGCTTGGCTTGGCTTGGCCTGGCTTGGCTTGGCTTAGCTTGGCTTGGCTTGGCTTGACTTGGCTTGGCTGGACTTGGGTTGGCTTGCCTTGGTTTGGCTTGGCTTGGTTTGGCCTGGTTTGGCTTGGCTTAGCTTGCCTTGGCTTGGCTTGGCTTGGCCTGGCTTGGCTTGGCTTAGCTTGGCTTGGCTTGGCTTGGCTAGGCTTGGTTTGGCTTGGCTTGGCTTGGCTTGGCTTGGCTTGGCTTGGCTTGGGTTAGCTTGACTTTGCTTGGCTTGCATTGGCTTGGCTTGGCTTGGCTCGGCTTGGCTTGGCTTGGCTTGGCTTGGCTTGGCTTGGCTTGGCTTGGCTTGGCTTGGTTTGGCTTGGCTTGGCTTGGCTTGGCTTGGCTTGGCTTGGCTTGGCTTGGCTTGGCTTGGCTTGTATTGGCTTGGCTTGGCTTATCTTGGCTTGGCTTGGCTTGGCTTGGCTTGGCTTAGCTTGGCTTGGATGGCTTGGCTTGGCTTGGCTTGGCTTGGTTTGGCTTGGCTTGGCTTGGCGTGGCTTGGTTTCATTTATTTTAGCTTGGCTTGGCTTGGCTTGGCTTGGCTTGGCTTGGCTTGGCTTGGCTTGGCTTGGCTTGGCTTGGCTTGGCTTGGCTTGGCTTGGCTTGGCTTGGCTTGGCTTGGCTTGGCTTGGCTTGGCTTGGCTTGGCTTGGCTTGGCTTGATTTGGCTGGGCTTGGCTTGGCTTGGCTTGGCTTGGCTTGGCTTGGCTTGGCTTGGGTTGGCTTGGCTTGGCTTGACTTGGCTTGGCTTGGGTTGGCTTAACTTGGCTTGGCTTGGCTTGGCTTGGGTTGGCTTGGCTTGGCTTGGCTTGGCTTGTCTGGGCTTGGATTGGCTTGGCTTGGCTTGGCTTGGCTTGGCTTGGCTTGGCTTGGCTTGTATTGGCTTGGCTTGGCTTGGCTTGGCTTGGCTTGGCTTGGCTTGGTTTGGCTTATCTTGGCTTGGCTTGGCTTGGCTTGGCTTGGCTTGGTTTGGCTTGGCTTGGCTTGGCGTGGCTTGGTTTCATTTATTTTAGCTAGGCCTGGCCTGGCTTGGCTTGGCTTGGCTTGGCTTGGCTTGGCTTGGCTTGGCTTGGCTTGGCTTGGCTTGGCTTGGCTTGGCTTGGCTTGGCTTGGCTTGGCTTGGCTTGGCTTGGCTTGGCTTGGCTTGGCTGGGCTTGGCTTGGCTTGGCTTGGCTTGGCTTGGCTTGGCTTGGCTTGGCTTGGCTTGGCTTGGCTTGGCTTGGCTTGGTTTGGGCTGGCTTGGCTTGGCGTAGCTTGGCTTGGTTTGGCTTGGCTTGGCTTGGCTTAGGTTGGCTTGCCTTGGCATGGCTTGGCTTGGTTTGGCCTGGCTTCGCTTGGCTTAGCTTGCCTTGGCTTGGCTTGGCTTGGCTTGGCCTGGCTTGGCTTGGCTTAGCTTGGCTTGGCTTGGCTTGGGTTGGATTGGCTTGGCTTGGCTTCTCTTGGCTTGGCTTGGCTTGGTTTGGCTTGGCTTGGCTTGGCTTGGCTTGGCTTGGCTTGGCTTGGCTTGGCTTGGCTTGGCTTGGCTTGGCTTGGCTTGGCTTGGCTTGGCTTGGCTTGGCTTGGCTTGGCTTGGCTTGGCTTGTCTTGGCTTGGCTTGGCTTGGCTTGGCTTGGCTTGAGTTGGCTTGGCTTGGCTTGGCTTGGCTTGTCTTGGGTTGGCTTAACTTAGCTTGGCTTGGCTTGGCTTGGGTTGGCTTGGCTTGGCTTGGCTTGGCTTGGCTTGACTTGGCTTGGCTTGGCTTGGCTTGGCTTGGCTTGGCTTGGCTTGGCTTGCCTTGGCTTGGCTTGGCTTGGCTTGGCTTGGCTTGGCTTGGCTTGGCTTGGCTTGGCTGGGTTTGGCTTGGCTTGGCTTGGCTTGGCTTGGCTTGGCTTGGCTTGGCTTGGCTTGGCTTGGCTCGGCTCGGCTCGGCTTGGGTTGGCTTGGCTTGGCTTGGCTTGGCTTGGCTTGGCTTGGCTTGGCTTAACTTAGCTTGGCTTGGCTTGGGTTGGGTTGGCTTGGCTTGGCTTGGCTTGGCTGGGCTTGGCTTGGCTTGGCTTGGCTTGGCTTGGCTTGGCTTGGTTTGGCTCGGCTCGGCTTGGCTTGGCTTGGCTTGACTTGGCTTGGCTTGGCTTGGTTTGACTTATCTTGGCTTGCGTTGGCTTGGCTTGGCTTGGCTTGGCTTGGCTTGGCTTGGCTTATCTTGGCTTGGCTTGGCTTGGCTTTGCTTGGCTTGGCTTATCTTGGCTTGGCTTGGCTTGGCTTGGCTTGGCTTGGCTTGGCTTGGCTTGGCTTGTCTTGGCTTGGCTTGGTTTGGCTTGTATTGCCTTGGCTTGGCTTGGCTTGGCTTGGCTTGGCTTGGCTTGGTTTGGCTTATCTTGGCTTGGCTTGGCTTGGCTTGGCTTGGCTTGGCTTGGCTTGGCTTGGATGGCTTGGCTTGGCTTGGCTTGGTTTGGCTTGTATTGCCTTGGCTTGGCTTGGCTTGGCTTGGCTTGGCTTGGCTTGGTTTGGCTTATCTTGGCTTGGCTTGGCTTGGCTTGGCTTGGCTTGGCTTGGCTTGGCTTGGATGGCTTGGCTTGGCTTGGCTTGGCTTGGCTTGGTTTGGCTTGGCTTGGCTTGGCGTGGCTTGGTTTCATTTATTTTAGCTTGGCTTGGCTTTGCTTGGCTTGGCTTGGCTTGGCTTGGCTTGGCTTGGCTTGGCTTGGCTTTGCTTGGCTGGGCTTGGCTTGGCTTGGTTTGGCTTGGCTTGGCTTGGCTTGGCTTGGCTTGGCTTGGCTTGGCTTGGCTTGGCTTGGGTTGGCTTGGCTTGGCTTGACTTGGCTTGGCTTAGGTTGGCTTAACTTGGCTTGGCTTGGCTTGGCTTGGCTTGGCTTGGCTTGGCTTGTCTGGGCTTGGATTGGCTTGGCTTGGCTTGGCTTGGCTTAGGTTGGCTTGCATTGGCTTGGTTTGGCTTAGCTTGCCTTGGCTTGGCTTGGCTTGGCCTGGCTTGGCTTGGCTTGGCTTGGCTTTGCTTGGCTTGGTTTGGCTTGGCTTGGCTTGGCTTGGCTTTTCTTGGCTTGGCTTGGGTTGGCTTGCCTTGATTTGGCTTGGCTTGGCTTGGCTTGGCTTGGCTTGCCTTGGCTTGGCTTAGCTTGGCTTGGCTTGGCTTGGTATGGCTTAGCTTGCCTTGGCTTGGCTTGGCTTGGCTTGGCCTGGCTTGGCTTGGCTTGGCTTGGCTTGGCTTGGCTTGGCTTGACTTGGCTTGGCTTGGCTTTGCTTGGCTTGGCTTGGATTGGCTTGGCTTGGCTTGGCTTGGCTTGGCTTGACTTGGCTTGGCTTGGTTTGGCTTGGCTTGGCTTGGCCTGGCTTGGCTTGGCTTAGCTTGCCTTGGCTTGGCTTGGCTTGGCTTGGCCTGGCTTGGCTTGGCTTAGCTTGGCTTGGCTTGGCTTGACTTGGCTTGGCTGGACTTGGGTTGGCTTGCCTTGGTTTGGCTTGGCTTGTTTTGGCCTGGTTTGGCTTGGCTTAGCTTGCCTTGGCTTGGCTTGGCTTGGCCTGGCTTGGCTTGGCTTAGCTTGGCTTGGCTTGGCTTGGCTAGGCTTGGTTTGGCTTGGCTTGGCTTGGCTTGGCTTGGCTTGGCTTGGCTTGGCTTGGCTTGGCTTGGCTTGGCTTGGCTTGGCTTGGCTTGGCTTGGGTTAGCTTGACTTTGCTTGGCTTGGATTGGCTTGGCTTGGCTCGGCTTGGCTTGGCTTGGCTTGGCTTGGCTTGGCTTGGCTTGGCTTGGCTTGGCTTGGCTTGGCTTGGCTTGGCTTGGCTTGGCTTGGCTTGGCTTGGCTTGGCTTGGCTTGGCTTGGCTTGGCTTGTATTGGCTTGGCTTGGCTTATCTTGGCTTGGCTTGGCTTGGCTTGGCTTGGCTTGGCTTGGCTTGGATGGCTTGGCTTGGCTTGGCTTGGCTTGGCTTGGTTTGGCTTGGCTTGGCTTGGCGTGGCTTGGTTTCATTTATTTTAGCTTGGCTTGGCTTGGCTTGGCTTGGCTTGGCTTGGCTTGGCTTGGCTTGGCTTGGCTTGGCTTGACTTGGCTGGGTTTGGCTTGGCTTGGCTTGGCTTGGCTTGGCTTGGCTTGGCTTGGCTTGGCTCGGCTCGGCTCGGCTCGGCTTGGGTTGGCTTGGCTTGGCTTGGCTTGGCTTGGCTTGGCTTGGCTTGGCTTAACTTAGCTTGGCTTGACTTGGGTTGGGTTGGCTTGGCTTGGCTTGGCTTGGCTGGGCTTGGCTTGGCTTGGCTTGGCGTGGCTTGGCTTGGCTTGGTTTGGCTCGGCTCGGCTTGGCTTGGCTTGGCTTGACTTGGCTTGGCTTGGCTTGGTTTGACTTATCTTGGCTTGCGTTGGCTTGGCTTGGCTTGGCTTGGCTTGGCTTGGCTTGGCTTATCTTGGCTTGGCTTGGCTTGGCTTTGCTTGGCTTGGCTTATCTTGGCTTGGCTTGGCTTGGCTTGGCTTGGCTTGGCTTGGCTTGGCTTGGCTTGTCTTGGCTTGGCTTGGTTTGGCTTGTATTGCCTTGGCTTGGCTTGGCTTGGCTTGGCTTGGCTTGGCTTGGTTTGGCTTATCTTGGCTTGGCTTGGCTTGGCTTGGCTTGGCTTGGCTTGGCTTGGCTTGGATGGCTTGGCTTGGCTTGGCTTGGCTTGGCTTGGTTTGGCTTGGCTTGGCTTGGCGTGGCTTGGTTTCATTTATTTTAGCTTGGCTTGGCTTTGCTTGGCTTGGCTTGGCTTGGCTTGGCTTGGCTTGGCTTGGCTTGGCTTGGCTTGGCTTTGCTTGGCTGGGCTTGGCTTGGCTTGGTTTGGCTTGGCTTGGCTTGGCTTGGCTTGGCTTGGCTTGGCTTGGCTTGGCTTGGCTTGGCTTGGCTTGGGTTGGTTTGGCTTGGCTTGACTTGGCTTGGCTTAGGTTGGCTTAACTTGGCTTGGCTTGGCTTGGCTTGGCTTGGCTTGGCCTGGCTTGTCTGGGCTTGGATTGGCTTGGCTTGGCTTGGCTTGGCTTAGGTTGGCTTGCATTGGCTTGGTTTGGCTTAGCTTGCCTTGGCTTGGCTTGGCTTGGCCTGGCTTGGCTTGGCTTGGCTTGGCTTTGCTTGGCTTGGTTTGGCTTGGCTTGGCTTGGCTTGGCTTTTCTTGGCTTGGCTTGGGTTGGCTTGCCTTGATTTAGCTTGGCTTGGCTTGGCTTGGCTTGGCTTGGCTTGGCTTGGCTTGGCTTAGCTTGGCTTGGCTTGGCTTGGTATGGCTTAGCTTGCCTTGGCTTGGCTTGGCTTGGCTTGGCCTGGCTTGGCTTGGCTTGGCTTGGCTTTGCTTGGCTTGGTTTGGCTTGGCTTGGCTTGGCTTGGCTTTTCTTGGCTTGGCTTGGGTTGGCTTGCCTTGATTTGGCTTGGCTTGGCTTTGCTTGGCTTGGCTTGGATTGGCTTGGCTTGGCTTTGCTTGGCTTGGTTTGGCTTGGCTTGGCTTGGCTTGGCTTTTCTTGGCTTGGCTTGGGTTGGCTTGCCTTGACTTGGCTTGGCTTGGCTTTGCTTGGCTTGGCTTGGATTGGCTTGGCTTGGCTTGGCTTGGCTTGGCTTGACTTGGCTTGGCTTGGTTTGGCTTGGCTTGGCTTGGCCTGGCTTGGCTTGGCTTAGCTTGCCTTGGCTTGGCTTGGCTTGGCTTGGCCTGGCTTGGCTTGGCTTAGCTTGGCTTGGCTTGGCTTGACTTGGCTTGGCTGGACTTGGGTTGGCTTGCCTTGGTTTGGCTTGGCTTGGTTTGGCCTGGTTTGGCTTGGCTTAGCTTGCCTTGGCTTGGCTTGGCTTGGCCTGGCTTGGCTTGGCTTAGCTTGGCTTGGCTTGGCTTGGCTAGGCTTGGTTTGGCTTGGCTTGGCTTGGCTTGGCTTGGCTTGGCTTGGCTTGGCTTGGCTTGGCTTGGCTTGGCTTGGCTTGGGTTAGCTTGACTTTGCTTGGCTTGGATTGGCTTGGCTTGGCTTGGCCTGGCTTGGCTTGGCTTGGCTTGGCTTTGCTTGGCTTGGTTTGGCTTGGCTTGGCTTGGCTTGGCTTTTCTTGGCTTGGCTTGGCTTGGCTTGGCTTGGCTTGACTTGGCTTGGCTTGGTTTGGCTTGGCTTGGCTTGGCCTGGCTTGGCTTGGCTTAGCTTGCCTTGGCTTGGCTTGGCTTGGCTTGGCCTGGCTTGGCTTGGCTTAGCTTGGCTTGGCTTGGCTTGACTTGGCTTGGCTGGACTTGGGTTGGCTTGCCTTGGTTTGGCTTGGCTTGGTTTGGCCTGGTTTGGCTTGGCTTAGCTTGCCTTGGCTTGGCTTGGCTTGGCCTGGCTTGGCTTGGCTTAGCTTGGCTTGGCTTGGCTTGGCTAGGCTTGGTTTGGCTTGGCTTGGCTTGGCTTGGCTTGGCTTGGCTTGGCCTGGCTTGGCTTGGCTTGGCTTGGCTTTGCTTGGCTTGGTTTGGCTTGGCTTGGCTTGGCTTGGCTTTTCTTGGCTTGGCTTGGGTTGGCTTGCCTTGGCTTGGCCTGGCTTGGCTTGGCTTGGCTTGGCTTTGCTTGGCTTGGTTTGGCTTGGCTTGGCTTGGCTTGGCTTTTCTTGGCTTGGCTTGGGTTGGCTTGCCTTGACTTGGCTTGGCTTGGCTTTGCTTGGCTTGGCTTGGATTGGCTTGGCTTGGCTTGGCTTGGCTTGGCTTGACTTGGCTTGGCTTGGTTTGGCTTGGCTTGGCTTGGCCTGGCTTGGCTTGGCTTAGCTTGCCTTGGCTTGGCTTGGCTTGGCTTGGCCTGGCTTGGCTTGGCTTAGCTTGGCTTGGCTTGGCTTGACTTGGCTTGGCTGGACTTGGGTTGGCTTGCCTTGGTTTGGCTTGGCTTGGTTTGGCCTGGTTTGGCTTGGCTTAGCTTGCCTTGGCTTAGCTTGCCTTGGCTTGGCTTGGCTTGGCTTGGCCTGGCTTGGCTTGGCTTGGCTTGGCTTTGCTTGGCTTGGTTTGGCTTGGCTTGGCTTGGCTTGGCTTTTCTTGGCTTGGCTTGGGTTGGCTTGCCTTGACTTGGCTTGGCTTGGCTTTGCTTGGCTTGGCTTGGATTGGCTTGGCTTGGCTTGGCTTGGCTTGGCTTGACTTGGCTTGGCTTGGTTTGGCTTGGCTTGGCTTGGCCTGGCTTGGCTTGGCTTAGCTTGCCTTGGCTTGGCTTGGCTTGGCTTGGCCTGGCTTGGCTTGGCTTAGCTTGGCTTGGCTTGGCTTGACTTGGCTTGGCTGGACTTGGGTTGGCTTGCCTTGGTTTGGCTTGGCTTGGTTTGGCCTGGTTTGGCTTGGCTTAGCTTGCCTTGGCTTGGCTTGGCTTGGCCTGGCTTGGCTTGGCTTAGCTTGGCTTGGCTTGGCTTGGCTAGGCTTGGTTTGGCTTGGCTTGGCTTGGCTTGGCTTGGCTTGGCTTGGCTTGGCTTGGCTTGGCTTGGCTTGGCTTGGCTTGGGTTAGCTTGACTTTGCTTGGCTTGGATTGGCTTGGCTTGGCTTGGCTCGGCTCGGCTTGGCTTGGCTTGGCTTGGCTTGGCTTGGCTTGGCTTGGCTTGGCTTGGCTTGGCTTGGCTTGGCTTGGCTTGGCTTGGCTTGGCTTGGCTTGGCTTGGCTTGGCTTGGCTTGGCTTGGCTTGGCTTGGCTTGGCTTGGCTTGGCTTGGCTTGGCTTGGCTTGGCTTGGCTTGGCTTGGCTTGGCTTGGCTTGGCTTGGCTTGGCTTGGCTTGGCTTGGCTTGGCTTGGCTTGGCTTGGCTTGTATTGGCTTGGCTTGGCTTATCTTGGCTTGGCTTGGCTTGGCTTGGCTTGGCTTAGCTTGGCTTGGATGGCTTGGCTTGGCTTGGCTTGGCTTGGCTTGGTTTGGCTTGGCTTGGCTTGGCGTGGCTTGGTTTCATTTATTTTAGCTTGGCTTGGCTTGGCTTGGCTTGGCTTGGCTTGGCTTGGCTTGGCTTGGCTTGGCTTGGCTTGGCTTGGCTTGGCTTGGCTTGGCTTGGCTTGGCTTGGCTTGGCTTGGGTTGGCTTGGCTTGGCTTGACTTGGCTTGATTTGGCTGGGCTTGGCTTGGCTTGGCTTGGCTTGGCTTGGCTTGGCTTGGCTTGGGTTGGCTTGGCTTGGCTTGACTTGGCTTGGCTTGGGTTGGCTTAACTTGGCTTGGCTTGGCTTGGCTTGGGTTGGCTTGGCTTGGCTTGGCTTGGCTTGTCTGGGCTTGGTTTGGCTTGGCTTGGCTTGGCCTGGCTTGGCTTGGCTTAGCTTGCCTTGGCTTGGCTTGGCTTGGCTTGGCCTGGCTTGGCTTGGCTTAGCTTGGCTTGGCTTGGCTTGACTTGGCTTGGCTGGACTTGGGTTGGCTTGCCTTGGTTTGGCTTGGCTTGGTTTGGCCTGGTTTGGCTTGGCTTAGCTTGCCTTGGCTTGGCTTGGCTTGGCCTGGCTTGGCTTGGCTTAGCTTGGCTTGGCTTGGCTTGGCGTGGCTTGGTTTCATTTATTTTAGCTTGGCTTGGCTTTGCTTGGCTTGGCTTGGCTTGGCTTGGCTTGGCTTGGCTTGGCTTGGCTTTGCTTGGCTGGGCTTGGCTTGGCTTGGTTTGGCTTGGCTTGGCTTGGCTTGGCTTGGCTTGGCTTGGCTTGGCTTGGCTTGGCTTGGCTTGGCTTGGGTTGGCTTGGCTTGGCTTGACTTGGCTTGGCTTAGGTTGGCTTAACTTGGCTTGGCTTGGCTTGGCTTGGCTTGGCTTGGCTTGGCTTGTCTGGGCTTGGATTGGCTTGGCTTGGCTTGGCTTGGCTTAGGTTGGCTTAGCTTGGCTTGGCTTGGCTTGGCTAGGCTTGGTTTGGCTTGGCTTGGCTTGGCTTGGCTTGGCTTGGCTTGGCTTGGCTTGGCTTGGCTTGGCTTGGCTTGGCTTGGCTTGGCTTGGCTTGGCTTGGCTTGGGTTAGCTTGACTTTGCTTGGCTTGGATTGGCTTGGCTTGGCTCGGCTTGGCTTAGGTTGGCTTGCATTGGCTTGGTTTGGCTTAGCTTGCCTTGGCTTGGATTGGCTTGGCCTGGCTTGGCTTGGCTTGGCTTGGCTTTGCTTGGCTTGGTTTGGCTTGGCTTGGCTTGGCTTGGCTTTTCTTGGCTTGGCTTGGGTTGGCTTGCCTTGATTTGGCTTGGCTTGGCTTGGCTTGGCTTGGCTTGCCTTGGCTTGGCTTAGCTTGGCTTGGCTTGGCTTGGTATGGCTTAGCTTGCCTTGGCTTGGCTTGGCTTGGCTTGGCCTGGCTTGGCTTGGCTTGGCTTGGCTTGGCTTGGCTTGGCTTGACTTGGCTTGGCTTGGCTTTGCTTGGCTTGGCTTGGATTGGCTTGGCTTGGCTTGGCTTGGCTTGGCTTGACTTGGCTTGGCTTGGTTTGGCTTGGCTTGGCTTGGCCTGGCTTGGCTTGGCTTAGCTTGCCTTGGCTTGGCTTGGCTTGGCTTGGCCTGGCTTGGCTTGGCTTAGCTTGGCTTGGCTTGGCTTGACTTGGCTTGGCTGGACTTGGGTTGGCTTGCCTTGGTTTGGCTTGGCTTGTTTTGGCCTGGTTTGGCTTGGCTTAGCTTGCCTTGGCTTGGCTTGGCTTGGCCTGGCTTGGCTTGGCTTAGCTTAGCTTGGCTTGGCTTGGCTAGGCTTGGTTTGGCTTGGCTTGGCTTGGCTTGGCTTGGCTTGGCTTGGCTTGGCTTGGCTTGGCTTGGCTTGGCTTGGCTTGGCTTGGCTTGGCTTGGGTTAGCTTGACTTTGCTTGGCTTGGATTGGCTTGGCTTGGCTCGGCTTGGCTTGGCTTGGCTTGGCTTGGCTTGGCTTGGCTTGGCTTGGCTTGGCTTGGCTTGGCTTGGCTTGGCTTGGCTTGGCTTGGCTTGGCTTGGCTTGGCTTGGCTTGGCTTGGCTTGTATTGGCTTGGCTTGGCTTATCTTGGCTTGGCTTGGCTTGGCTTGGCTTGGCTTGGCTTGGCTTGGATGGCTTGGCTTGGCTTGGCTTGGCTTGGCTTGGTTTGGCTTGGCTTGGCTTGGCGTGGCTTGGTTTCATTTATTTTAGCTTGGCTTGGCTTGGCTTGGCTTGGCTTGGCTTGGCTTGGCTTGGCTTGGCTTGGCTTGGCTTGGCTTGGCTGGGTTTGGCTTGGCTTGGCTTGGCTTGGCTTGGCTTGGCTTGGCTTGGCTTGGCTCGGCTCGGCTCGGCTCGGCTTGGGTTGGCTTGGCTTGGCTTGGCTTGGCTTGGCTTGGCTTGGCTTGGCTTAACTTAGCTTGGCTTGGCTTGGGTTGGGTTGGCTTGGCTTGGCTTGGCTTGGCTGGGCTTGGCTTGGCTTGGCTTGGCTTGGCTTGGCTTGGCTTGGTTTGGCTCGGCTCGGCTTGGCTTGGCTTGGCTTGACTTGGCTTGGCTTGGCTTGGTTTGACTTATCTTGGCTTGCGTTGGCTTGGCTTGGCTTGGCTTGGCTTGGCTTGGCTTGGCTTATCTTGGCTTGGCTTGGCTTGGCTTTGCTTGGCTTGGCTTATCTTGGCTTGGCTTGGCTTGGCTTGGCTTGGCTTGGCTTGGCTTTGCTTGGCTTGTCTTGGCTTGGCTTGGTTTGGCTTGTATTGCCTTGGCTTGGCTTGGCTTGGCTTGGCTTGGCTTGGCTTGGTTTGGCTTATCTTGGCTTGGCTTGGCTTGGCTTGGCTTGGCTTGGCTTGGCTTGGCTTGGATGGCTTGGCTTGGCTTGGCTTGGCTTGGCTTGGTTTGGCTTGGCTTGGCTTGGCGTGGCTTGGTTTCATTTATTTTAGCTTGGCTTGGCTTTGCTTGGCTTGGCTTGGCTTGGCTTGGCTTGGCTTGGCTTGGCTTGGCTTGGCTTGGCTTTGCTTGGCTGGGCTTGGCTTGGCTTGGTTTGGCTTGGCTTGGCTTGGCTTGGCTTGGCTTGGCTTGGCTTGGCTTGGCTTGGCTTGGCTTGGCTTGGGTTGGCTTGGCTTGGCTTGACTTGGCTTGGCTTAGGTTGGCTTAACTTGGCTTGGCTTGGCTTGGCTTGGCTTGGCTTGGCCTGGCTTGTCTGGGCTTGGATTGGCTTGGCTTGGCTTGGCTTGGCTTAGGTTGGCTTGCATTGGCTTGGTTTGGCTTAGCTTGCCTTGGCTTGGCTTGGCTTGGCCTGGCTTGGCTTGGCTTGGCTTGGCTTTGCTTGGCTTGGTTTGGCTTGGCTTGGCTTGGCTTGGCTTTTCTTGGCTTGGCTTGGGTTGGCTTGCCTTGATTTGGCTTGGCTTGGCTTGGCTTGGCTTGGCTTGGCTTGGCTTGGCTTGGCTTAGCTTGGCTTGGCTTGGCTTGGTATGGCTTAGCTTGCCTTGGCTTGGCTTGGCTTGGCTTGGCCTGGCTTGGCTTGGCTTGGCTTGGCTTTGCTTGGCTTGGTTTGGCTTGGCTTGGCTTGGCTTGGCTTTTCTTGGCTTGGCTTGGGTTGGCTTGCCTTGATTTGGCTTGGCTTGGCTTGGCTTGCCTTGACTTGGCTTGGCTTGGCTTTGCTTGGCTTGGCTTGGATTGGCTTGGCTTGGCTTGGCTTGGCTTGGCTTGACTTGGCTTGGCTTGGTTTGGCTTGGCTTGGCTTGGCCTGGCTTGGCTTGGCTTAGCTTGCCTTGGCTTGGCTTGGCTTGGCTTGGCCTGGCTTGGCTTGGCTTAGCTTGGCTTGGCTTGGCTTGACTTGGCTTGGCTGGACTTGGGTTGGCTTGCCTTGGTTTGGCTTGGCTTGGTTTGGCCTGGTTTGGCTTGGCTTAGCTTGCCTTGGCTTGGCTTGGCTTGGCCTGGCTTGGCTTGGCTTAGCTTGGCTTGGCTTGGCTTGGCTAGGCTTGGTTTGGCTTGGCTTGGCTTGGCTTGGCTTGGCTTGGCTTGGCTTGGCTTGGCTTGGCTTGGCTTGGCTTGGGTTAGCTTGACTTTGCTTGGCTTGGATTGGCTTGGCTTGGCTTGGCTCGGCTCGGCTTGGCTTGGCTTGGCTTGGCTTGGCTTGGCTTGGCTTGGCTTGGCTTGGCTTGGCTTGGCTTGGCTTGGCTTGGCTTGGCTTGGCTTGGCTTGGCTTGGCTTGGCTTGGCTTGGCTTGGCTTGGCTTGGCTTGGCTTGGCTTGGCTTGGCTTGGCTTGGCTTGGCTTGGCTTGGCTTGGCTTGGCTTGGCTTGGCTTGGCTTGGCTTGTATTGGCTTGGCTTGGCTTATCTTGGCTTGGCTTGGCTTGGCTTGGCTTGGCTTAGCTTGGCTTGGATGGCTTGGCTTGGCTTGGCTTGGCTTGGCTTGGTTTGGCTTGGCTTGGCTTGGCGTGGCTTGGTTTCATTTATTTTAGCTTGGCTTGGCTTGGCTTGGCTTGGCTTGGCTTGGCTTGGCTTGGCTTGGCTTGGCTTGGCTTGGCTTGGCTTGGCTTGGCTTGGCTTGGCTTGGCTTGGCTTGGCTTGGCTTGGCTTGGCTTGGCTTGGCTTGGCTTGGCTTGGCTTGGCTTGGCTTGATTTGGCTGGGCTTGGCTTGGCTTGGCTTGGCTTGGCTTGGCTTGGCTTGGCTTGGGTTGGCTTGGCTTGGCTTGACTTGGCTTGGCTTGGGTTGGCTTAACTTGGCTTGGCTTGGCTTGGCTTGGGTTGGCTTGGCTTGGCTTGGCTTGGCTTGTCTGGGCTTGGTTTGGCTTGGCTTGGCTTGGCCTGGCTTGGCTTGGCTTAGCTTGCCTTGGCTTGGCTTGGCTTGGCTTGGCCTGGCTTGGCTTGGCTTAGCTTGGCTTGGCTTGGCTTGACTTGGCTTGGCTGGACTTGGGTTGGCTTGCCTTGGTTTGGCTTGGCTTGGTTTGGCCTGGTTTGGCTTGGCTTAGCTTGCCTTGGCTTGGCTTGGCTTGGCCTGGCTTGGCTTGGCTTAGCTTGGCTTGGCTTGGCTTGGCTAGGCTTGGTTTGGCTTGGCTTGGCTTGGCTTGGCTTGGCTTGGCTTGGCTTGGCTTGGGTTAGCTTGACTTTGCTTGGCTTGCATTGGCTTGGCTTGGCTTGGCTCGGCTTGGCTTGGCTTGGCTTGGCTTGGCTTGGCTTGGCTTGGCTTGGCTTGGCTTGGCTTGGCTTGGCTTGGCTTGGCTTGGCTTGGCTTGGCTTGGCTTGGCTTGGCTTGGCTTGTATTGGCTTGGCTTGGCTTATCTTGGCTTGGCTTGGCTTGGCTTGGCTTGGCTTAGCTTGGCTTGGATGGCTTGGCTTGGCTTGGCTTGGCTTGGTTTGGCTTGGCTTGGCTTGGCGTGGCTTGGTTTCATTTATTTTAGCTTGGCTTGGCTTGGCTTGGCTTGGCTTGGCTTGGCTTGGCTTGGCTTGGCTTGGCTTGGCTTGGCTTGGCTTGGCTTGGCTTGGCTTGGCTTGGCTTGGCTTGGCTTGGCTTGGCTTGGCTTGGCTTGGCTTGGCTTGGCTTGGCTTGATTTGGCTGGGCTTGGCTTGGCTTGGCTTGGCTTGGCTTGGCTTGGCTTGGCTTGGGTTGGCTTGGCTTGGCTTGACTTGGCTTGGCTTGGGTTGGCTTAACTTGGCTTGGCTTGGCTTGGCTTGGGTTGGCTTGGCTTGGCTTGGCTTGGCTTGTCTGGGCTTGGATTGGCTTGGCTTGGCTTGGCTTGGCTTGGCTTGGCTTGGCTTGGCTTGTATTGGCTTGGCTTGGCTTGGCTTGGCTTGGCTTGGCTTGGCTTGGTTTGGCTTATCTTGGCTTGGCTTGGCTTGGCTTGGCTTGGCTTGGTTTGGCTTGGCTTGGCTTGGCGTGGCTTGGTTTCATTTATTTTAGCTAGGCCTGGCCTGGCTTGGCTTGGCTTGGCTTGGCTTGGCTTGGCTTGGCTTGGCTTGGCTTGGCTTGGCTTGGCTTGGCTTGGCTTGGCTTGGCTTGGCTTGGCTTGGCTTGGCTTGGCTTGGCTTGGCTTGGCTGGGCTTGGCTTGGCTTGGCTTGGCTTGGCTTGGCTTGGCTTGGCTTGGCTTGGCTTGGCTTGGCTTGGCTTGGCTTGGTTTGGGCTGGCTTGGCTTGGCGTAGCTTGGCTTGGTTTGGCTTGGCTTGGCTTGGCTTAGGTTGGCTTGCCTTGGCATGGCTTGGCTTGGTTTGGCCTGGCTTCGCTTGGCTTAGCTTGCCTTGGCTTGGCTTGGCTTGGCTTGGCCTGGCTTGGCTTGGCTTAGCTTGGCTTGGCTTGGCTTGGGTTGGATTGGCTTGGCTTGGATTCTCTTGGCTTGGCTTGGCTTGGTTTGGCTTGGCTTGGCTTGGCTTGGCTTGGCTTGGCTTGGCTTGGCTTGGCTTGGCTTGGCTTGGCTTGGCTTGGCTTGGCTTGGCTTGGCTTGGCTTGGCTTGGCTTGTCTTGGCTTGGCTTGGCTTGGCTTGGCTTGGCTTGAGTTGGCTTGGCTTGGCTTGGCTTGGCTTGTCTTGGGTTGGCTTAACTTAGCTTGGCTTGGCTTGGCTTGGGTTGGCTTGGCTTGGCTTGGCTTGGCTTGGCTTGACTTGGCTTGGCTTGGCTTGGCTTGGCTTGGCTTGGCTTGGCTTGGCTTGCCTTGGCTTGGCTTGGCTTGGCTTGGCTTGGCTTGGCTTGGCTTGGCTTGGCTTGGCTGGGTTTGGCTTGGCTTGGCTTGGCTTGGCTTGGCTTGGCTTGGCTTGGCTTGGCTTGGCTTGGCTCGGCTCGGCTCGGCTTGGGTTGGCTTGGCTTGGCTTGGCTTGGCTTGGCTTGGCTTGGCTTGGCTTAACTTAGCTTGGCTTGGCTTGGGTTGGGTTGGCTTGGCTTGGCTTGGCTTGGCTGGGCTTGGCTTGGCTTGGCTTGGCTTGGCTTGGCTTGGCTTGGTTTGGCTCGGCTCGGCTTGGCTTGGCTTGGCTTGACTTGGCTTGGCTTGGCTTGGTTTGACTTATCTTGGCTTGCGTTGGCTTGGCTTGGCTTGGCTTGGCTTGGCTTGGCTTGGCTTATCTTGGCTTGGCTTGGCTTGGCTTTGCTTGGCTTGGCTTATCTTGGCTTGGCTTGGCTTGGCTTGGCTTGGCTTGCCTTGGCTTGGCTTGGCTTGTCTTGGCTTGGCTTGGTTTGGCTTGTATTGCCTTGGCTTGGCTTGGCTTGGCTTGGCTTGGCTTGGCTTGGTTTGGCTTATCTTGGCTTGGCTTGGCTTGGCTTGGCTTGGCTTGGCTTGGCTTGGCTTGGATGGCTTGGCTTGGCTTGGCTTGGTTTGGCTTGTATTGCCTTGGCTTGGCTTGGCTTGGCTTGGCTTGGCTTGGCTTGGTTTGGCTTATCTTGGCTTGGCTTGGCTTGGCTTGGCTTGGCTTGGCTTGGCTTGGCTTGGATGGCTTGGCTTGGCTTGGCTTGGCTTGGCTTGGTTTGGCTTGGCTTGGCTTGGCGTGGCTTGGTTTCATTTATTTTAGCTTGGCTTGGCTTTGCTTGGCTTGGCTTGGCTTGGCTTGGCTTGGCTTGGCTTTGCTTGGCTGGGCTTGGCTTGGCTTGGTTTGGCTTGGCTTGGCTTGGCTTGGCTTGGCTTGGCTTGGCTTGGCTTGGCTTGGCTTGGCTTGGCTTGGGTTGGCTTGGCTTGGCTTGACTTGGCTTGGCTTAGGTTGGCTTAACTTGGCTTGGCTTGGCTTGGCTTGGCTTGGCTTGGCTTGGCTTGTCTGGGCTTGGATTGGCTTGGCTTGGCTTGGCTTGGCTTAGGTTGGCTTGCATTGGCTTGGTTTGGCTTAGCTTGCCTTGGCTTGGCTTGGCTTGGCCTGGCTTGGCTTGGCTTGGCTTGGCTTTGCTTGGCTTGGTTTGGCTTGGCTTGGCTTGGCTTGGCTTTTCTTGGCTTGGCTTGGGTTGGCTTGCCTTGATTTGGCTTGGCTTGGCTTGGCTTGGCTTGGCTTGGCTTGGCTTGGCTTAGCTTGGCTTGGCTTGGCTTGGTATGGCTTAGCTTGCCTTGGCTTGGCTTGGCTTGGCTTGGCCTGGCTTGGCTTGGCTTGGCTTGGCTTGGCTTGGCTTGGCTTGACTTGGCTTGGCTTGGCTTTGCTTGGCTTGGCTTGGATTGGCTTGGCTTGGCTTGGCTTGGCTTGGCTTGACTTGGCTTGGCTTGGTTTGGCTTGGCTTGGCTTGGCCTGGCTTGGCTTGGCTTAGCTTGCCTTGGCTTGGCTTGGCTTGGCTTGGCCTGGCTTGGCTTGGCTTAGCTTGGCTTGGCTTGGCTTGACTTGGCTTGGCTGGACTTGGGTTGGCTTGCCTTGGTTTGGCTTGGCTTGTTTTGGCCTGGTTTGGCTTGGCTTAGCTTGCCTTGGCTTGGCTTGGCTTGGCCTGGCTTGGCTTGGCTTAGCTTGGCTTGGCTTGGCTTGGCTAGGCTTGGTTTGGCTTGGCTTGGCTTGGCTTGGCTTGGCTTGGCTTGGCTTGGCTTGGCTTGGCTTGGCTTGGCTTGGCTTGGCTTGGCTTGGCTTGGCTTGGGTTAGCTTGACTTTGCTTGGCTTGGATTGGCTTGGCTTGGCTCGGCTTGGCTTGGCTTGGCTTGGCTTGGCTTGGCTTGGCTTGGCTTGGCTTGGCTTGGCTTGGCTTGGCTTGGCTTGGCTTGGCTTGGCTTGGCTTGGCTTGGCTTGGCTTGGCTTGGCTTGGCTTGGCTTGGCTTGTATTGGCTTGGCTTGGCTTATCTTGGCTTGGCTTGGCTTGGCTTGGCTTGGCTTGGCTTGGCTTGGATGGCTTGGCTTGGCTTGGCTTGGCTTGGCTTGGTTTGGCTTGGCTTGGCTTGGCGTGGCTTGGTTTCATTTATTTTAGCTTGGCTTGGCTTGGCTTGGCTTGGCTTGGCTTGGCTTGGCTTGGCTTGGCTTGGCCTGGCTTGGCTTGGCTTAGCTTGGCTTGGCTTGGCTTGGCTAGGCTTGGTTTGGCTTGGCTTGGCTTGGCTTGGCTTGGCTTGGCTTGGCTTGGCTTGGCTTGGCTTGGCTTGGCCTGGCTTGGCTTGGCTTAGCTTGGCTTGGCTTGGCTTGGCTAGGCTTGGTTTGGCTTGGCTTGGCTTGGCTTGGCTTGGCTTGGCTTGGCTTGGCTTGGCTTGGCTTGGCTTGGGTTAGCTTGACTTTGCTTGGCTTGGATTGGCTTGGCTTGGCTTGGCTTGGCTTGGCTTGGCTTGGCTTGGCTTGGCTTGGCTTGGCTTGGCTTGGCTTGGCTTGGCTTGGCTTGGCTTGGCTTGGCTTGGCTTGGCTTGGCTTGGCTTGGCTTGGCTTGGCTTGGCTTGGCTTGGCTTGGCTTGGCTTGGCTTGGCTTGGCTTGGCTTGGCTTGGCTTGGCTTGGCTTGGCTTGGCTTGGCTTGGCTTGGCTTGGCTTGGCTTGGCTTGGCTTGGCTTGGCTTGGCTTGGCTTGGCTTGTATTGGCTTGGCTTGGCTTATCTTGGCTTGGCTTGGCTTGGCTTGGCTTGGCTTAGCTTGGCTTGGATGGCTTGGCTTGGCTTGGCTTGGCTTGGCTTGGTTTGGCTTGGCTTGGCTTGGCGTGGCTTGGTTTCATTTATTTTAGCTTGGCTTGGCTAGGCTTGGCTTGGCTTGGCTTGGCTTGGCTTGGCTTGGCTTGGCTTGGCTTGGCTTGGCTTGGCTTGGCTTGGCTTGGCTTGGCTTGGCTTGGCTTGGCTTGGCTTGGCTTGGCTTGGCTTGATTTGGCTGGGCTTGGCTTGGCTTGGCTTGGCTTGGCTTGGCTTGGCTTGGCTTGGGTTGGCTTGGCTTGGCTTGACTTGGCTTGGCTTGGGTTGGCTTAACTTGGCTTGGCTTGGCTTGGCTTGGGTTGGCTTGGCTTGGCTTGGCTTGGCTTGTCTGGGCTTGGTTTGGCTTGGCTTGGCTTGGCCTGGCTTGGCTTGGCTTAGCTTGCCTTGGCTTGGCTTGGCTTGGCTTGGCCTGGCTTGGCTTGGCTTAGCTTGGCTTGGCTTGGCTTGACTTGGCTTGGCTGGACTTGGGTTGGCTTGCCTTGGTTTGGCTTGGCTTGGTTTGGCCTGGTTTGGCTTGGCTTAGCTTGCCTTGGCTTGGCTTGGCTTGGCCTGGCTTGGCTTGGCTTAGCTTGGCTTGGCTTGGCTTGGCTAGGCTTGGTTTGGCTTGGCTTGGCTTGGCTTGGCTTGGCTTGGCTTGGCTTGGCTTGGGTTAGCTTGACTTTGCTTGGCTTGCATTGGCTTGGCTTGGCTTGGCTCGGCTTGGCTTGGCTTGGCCTGGCTTGGCTTGGCTTGGCTTGGCTTGGCTTGGCTTGGCTTGACTTGGCTTGGCTTGGCTTTGCTTGGCTTGGCTTGGATTGGCTTGGCTTGGCTTGGCTTGGCTTGGCTTGACTTGGCTTGGCTTGGTTTGGCTTGGCTTGGCTTGGCCTGGCTTGGCTTGGCTTAGCTTGCCTTGGCTTGGCTTGGCTTGGCTTGGCCTGGCTTGGCTTGGCTTAGCTTGGCTTGGCTTGGCTTGACTTGGCTTGGCTGGACTTGGGTTGGCTTGCCTTGGTTTGGCTTGGCTTGTTTTGGCCTGGTTTGGCTTGGCTTAGCTTGCCTTGGCTTGGCTTGGCTTGGCCTGGCTTGGCTTGGCTTAGCTTGGCTTGGCTTGGCTTGGCTAGGCTTGGTTTGGCTTGGCTTGGCTTGGCTTGGCTTGGCTTGGCTTGGCTTGGCTTGGCTTGGCTTGGCTTGGCTTGGCTTGGCTTGGCTTGGCTTGGCTTGGGTTAGCTTGACTTTGCTTGGCTTGGATTGGCTTGGCTTGGCTCGGCTTGGCTTGGCTTGGCTTGGCTTGGCTTGGCTTGGCTTGGCTTGGCTTGGCTTGGCTTGGCTTGGCTTGGCTTGGCTTGGCTTGGCTTGGCTTGGCTTGGCTTGGCTTGGCTTGGCTTGGCTTGGCTTGTATTGGCTTGGCTTGGCTTATCTTGGCTTGGCTTGGCTTGGCTTGGCTTGGCTTGGCTTGGCTTGGATGGCTTGGCTTGGCTTGGCTTGGCTTGGCTTGGTTTGGCTTGGCTTGGCTTGGCGTGGCTTGGTTTCATTTATTTTAGCTTGGCTTGGCTTGGCTTGGCTTGGCTTGGCTTGGCTTGGCTTGGCTTGGCTTGGCCTGGCTTGGCTTGGCTTAGCTTGGCTTGGCTTGGCTTGGCTAGGCTTGGTTTGGCTTGGCTTGGCTTGGCTTGGCGTGGCTTGGTTTCATTTATTTTAGCTTGGCTTGGCTTTGCTTGGCTTGGCTTGGCTTGGCTTGGCTTGGCTTGGCTTTGCTTGGCTGGGCTTGGCTTGGCTTGGTTTGGCTTGGCTTGGCTTGGCTTGGCTTGGCTTGGCTTGGCTTGGCTTGGCTTGGCTTGGCTTGGCTTGGGTTGGCTTGGCTTGGCTTGACTTGGCTTGGCTTAGGTTGGCTTAACTTGGCTTGGCTTGGCTTGGCTTGGCTTGGCTTGGCTTGGCTTGTCTGGGCTTGGATTGGCTTGGCTTGGCTTGGCTTGGCTTAGGTTGGCTTGCATTGGCTTGGTTTGGCTTAGCTTGCCTTGGCTTGGCTTGGCTTGGCCTGGCTTGGCTTGGCTTGGCTTGGCTTTGCTTGGCTTGGTTTGGCTTGGCTTGGCTTGGCTTGGCTTTTCTTGGCTTGGCTTGGGTTGGCTTGCCTTGATTTGGCTTGGCTTGGCTTGGCTTGGCTTGGCTTGGCTTGGCTTGGCTTAGCTTGGCTTGGCTTGGCTTGGTTTGACTTATCTTGGCTTGCGTTGGCTTGGCTTGGCTTGGCTTGGCTTGGCTTGGCTTGGCTTATCTTGGCTTGGCTTGGCTTGGCTTTGCTTGGCTTGGCTTATCTTGGCTTGGCTTGGCTTGGCTTGGCTTGGCTTGCCTTGGCTTGGCTTGGCTTGTCTTGGCTTGGCTTGGTTTGGCTTGTATTGCCTTGGCTTGGCTTGGCTTGGCTTGGCTTGGCTTGGCTTGGTTTGGCTTATCTTGGCTTGGCTTGGCTTGGCTTGGCTTGGCTTGGCTTGGCTTGGCTTGGATGGCTTGGCTTGGCTTGGCTTGGTTTGGCTTGTATTGCCTTGGCTTGGCTTGGCTTGGCTTGGCTTGGCTTGGCTTGGTTTGGCTTATCTTGGCTTGGCTTGGCTTGGCTTGGCTTGGCTTGGCTTGGCTTGGCTTGGATGGCTTGGCTTGGCTTGGCTTGGCTTGGCTTGGTTTGGCTTGGCTTGGCTTGGCGTGGCTTGGTTTCATTTATTTTAGCTTGGCTTGGCTTTGCTTGGCTTGGCTTGGCTTGGCTTGGCTTGGCTTGGCTTTGCTTGGCTGGGCTTGGCTTGGCTTGGTTTGGCTTGGCTTGGCTTGGCTTGGCTTGGCTTGGCTTGGCTTGGCTTGGCTTGGCTTGGCTTGGCTTGGGTTGGCTTGGCTTGGCTTGACTTGGCTTGGCTTAGGTTGGCTTAACTTGGCTTGGCTTGGCTTGGCTTGGCTTGGCTTGGCTTGGCTTGTCTGGGCTTGGATTGGCTTGGCTTGGCTTGGCTTGGCTTAGGTTGGCTTGCATTGGCTTGGTTTGGCTTAGCTTGCCTTGATTTGGCTTGGCTTGGCTTGGCTTGGCTTGGCTTGGCTTGGCTTGGCTTAGCTTGGCTTGGCTTGGCTTGGTATGGCTTAGCTTGCCTTGGCTTGGCTTGGCTTGGCTTGGCCTGGCTTGGCTTGGCTTGGCTTGGCTTGGCTTGGCTTGGCTTGACTTGGCTTGGCTTGGCTTTGCTTGGCTTGGCTTGGATTGGCTTGGCTTGGCTTGGCTTGGCTTGGCTTGACTTGGCTTGGCTTGGTTTGGCTTGGCTTGGCTTGGCCTGGCTTGGCTTGGCTTAGCTTGCCTTGGCTTGGCTTGGCTTGGCTTGGCCTGGCTTGGCTTGGCTTAGCTTGGCTTGGCTTGGCTTGACTTGGCTTGGCTGGACTTGGGTTGGCTTGCCTTGGTTTGGCTTGGCTTGTTTTGGCCTGGTTTGGCTTGGCTTAGCTTGCCTTGGCTTGGCTTGGCTTGGCCTGGCTTGGCTTGGCTTAGCTTGGCTTGGCTTGGCTTGGCTAGGCTTGGTTTGGCTTGGCTTGGCTTGGCTTGGCTTGGCTTGGCTTGGCTTGGCTTGGCTTGGCTTGGCTTGGCTTGGCTTGGCTTGGCTTGGCTTGGCTTGGGTTAGCTTGACTTTGCTTGGCTTGGATTGGCTTGGCTTGGCTCGGCTTGGCTTGGCTTGGCTTGGCTTGGCTTGGCTTGGCTTGGCTTGGCTTGGCTTGGCTTGGCTTGGCTTGGCTTGGCTTGGCTTGGCTTGGCTTGGCTTGGCTTGGCTTGGCTTGGCTTGGCTTGGCTTGTATTGGCTTGGCTTGGCTTATCTTGGCTTGGCTTGGCTTGGCTTGGCTTGGCTTGGCTTGGCTTGGATGGCTTGGCTTGGCTTGGCTTGGCTTGGCTTGGTTTGGCTTGGCTTGGCTTGGCGTGGCTTGGTTTCATTTATTTTAGCTTGGCTTGGCTTGGCTTGGCTTGGCTTGGCTTGGCTTGGCTTGGCTTGGCTTGGCCTGGCTTGGCTTGGCTTAGCTTGGCTTGGCTTGGCTTGGCTAGGCTTGGTTTGGCTTGGCTTGGCTTGGCTTGGCTTGGCTTGGCTTGGCTTGGCTTGGCTTGGCTTGGCTTGGCCTGGCTTGGCTTGGCTTAGCTTGGCTTGGCTTGGCTTGGCTAGGCTTGGTTTGGCTTGGCTTGGCTTGGCTTGGCTTGGCTTGGCTTGGCTTGGCTTGGCTTGGCTTGGCTTGGGTTAGCTTGACTTTGCTTGGCTTGGATTGGCTTGGCTTGGCTTGGCTCGGCTTGGCTTGGCTTGGCTTGGCTTGGCTTGGCTTGGCTTGGCTTGGCTTGGCTTGGCTTGGCTTGGCTTGGCTTGGCTTGGCTTGGCTTGGCTTGGCTTGGCTTGGCTTGGCTTGGCTTGGCTTGGCTTGGCTTGGCTTGGCTTGGCTTGGCTTGGCTTGGCTTGGCTTGGCTTGGCTTGGCTTGGCTTGGCTTGGCTTGGCTTGGCTTGGCTTGGCTTGGCTTGGCTTGGCTTGGCTTGGCTTGTATTGGCTTGGCTTGGCTTATCTTGGCTTGGCTTGGCTTGGCTTGGCTTGGCTTAGCTTGGCTTGGATGGCTTGGCTTGGCTTGGCTTGGCTTGGCTTGGTTTGGCTTGGCTTGGCTTGGCGTGGCTTGGTTTCATTTATTTTAGCTTGGCTTGGCTAGGCTTGGCTTGGCTTGGCTTGGCTTGGCTTGGCTTGGCTTGGCTTGGCTTGGCTTGGCTTGGCTTGGCTTGGCTTGGCTTGGCTTGGCTTGGCTTGGCTTGGCTTGGCTTGGCTTGGCTTGATTTGGCTGGGCTTGGCTTGGCTTGGCTTGGCTTGGCTTGGCTTGGCTTGGCTTGGGTTGGCTTGGCTTGGCTTGACTTGGCTTGGCTTGGGTTGGCTTAACTTGGCTTGGCTTGGCTTGGCTTGGGTTGGCTTGGCTTGGCTTGGCTTGGCTTGTCTGGGCTTGGTTTGGCTTGGCTTGGCTTGGCCTGGCTTGGCTTGGCTTAGCTTGCCTTGGCTTGGCTTGGCTTGGCTTGGCCTGGCTTGGCTTGGCTTAGCTTGGCTTGGCTTGGCTTGACTTGGCTTGGCTGGACTTGGGTTGGCTTGCCTTGGTTTGGCTTGGCTTGGTTTGGCCTGGTTTGGCTTGGCTTAGCTTGCCTTGGCTTGGCTTGGCTTGGCCTGGCTTGGCTTGGCTTAGCTTGGCTTGGCTTGGCTTGGCTAGGCTTGGTTTGGCTTGGCTTGGCTTGGCTTGGCTTGGCTTGGCTTGGCTTGGCTTGGGTTAGCTTGACTTTGCTTGGCTTGCATTGGCTTGGCTTGGCTTGGCTCGGCTTGGCTTGGCTTGGCTTGGCTTGGCTTGGCTTGGCTTGGCTTGGCTTGGCTTGGCTTGGCTTGGCTTGGCTTGGCTTGGCTTGGCTTGGCTTGGCTTGGCTTGGCTTGGCTTGGCTTGGCTTGTATTGGCTTGGCTTGGCTTATCTTGGCTTGGCTTGGCTTGGCTTGGCTTGGCTTAGCTTGGCTTGGATGGCTTGGCTTGGCTTGGCTTGGCTTGGTTTGGCTTGGCTTGGCTTGGCGTGGCTTGGTTTCATTTATTTTAGCTTGGCTTGGCTTGGCTTGGCTTGGCTTGGCTTGGCTTGGCTTGGCTTGGCTTGGCTTGGCTTGGCTTGGCTTGGCTTGGCTTGGCTTGGCTTGGCTTGGCTTGGCTTGGCTTGGCTTGGCTTGGCTTGGCTTGGCTTGGCTTGGCTTGGCTTGGCTTGGCTTGATTTGGCTGGGCTTGGCTTGGCTTGGCTTGGCTTGGCTTGGCTTGGCTTGGCTTGGGTTGGCTTGGCTTGGCTTGACTTGGCTTGGCTTGGGTTGGCTTAACTTGGCTTGGCTTGGCTTGGCTTGGGTTGGCTTGGCTTGGCTTGGCTTGGCTTGTCTGGGCTTGGATTGGCTTGGCTTGGCTTGGCTTGGCTTGGCTTGGCTTGGCTTGGCTTGTATTGGCTTGGCTTGGCTTGGCTTGGCTTGGCTTGGCTTGGCTTGGTTTGGCTTATCTTGGCTTGGCTTGGCTTGGCTTGGCTTGGCTTGGTTTGGCTTGGCTTGGCTTGGCGTGGCTTGGTTTCATATATTTTAGCTAGGCCTGGCCTGGCTTGGCTTGGCTTGGCTTGGCTTGGCTTGGCTTGGCTTGGCTTGGCTTGGCTTGGCTTGGCTTGGCTTGGCTTGGCTTGGCTTGGCTTGGCTTGGCTTGGCTTGGCTGGGCTTGGCTTGGCTTGGCTTGGCTTGGCTTGGCTTGGCTTGGCTTGGCTTGGCTTGGCTTGGCTTGGTTTGGGCTGGCTTGGCTTGGCGTAGCTTGGCTTGGTTTGGCTTGGCTTGGCTTGGCTTAGGTTGGCTTGCCTTGGCATGGCTTGGCTTGGTTTGGCCTGGCTTCGCTTGGCTTAGCTTGCCTTGGCTTGGCTTGGCTTGGCTTGGCCTGGCTTGGCTTGGCTTAGCTTGGCTTGGCTTGGCTTGGGTTGGATTGGCTTGGCTTGGCTTGGCTTGGCTTGGCTTGTCTTGGCTTGGCTTGGCTTGGCTTGGCTTGGCTTGAGTTGGCTTGGCTTGGCTTGGCTTGGCTTGTCTTGGGTTGGCTTAACTTAGCTTGGCTTGGCTTGGCTTGGGTTGGCTTGGCTTGGCTTGGCTTGGCTTGGCTTGACTTGGCTTGGCTTGGCTTGGCTTGGCTTGGCTTGGCTTGGCTTGGCTTGCCTTGGCTTGGCTTGGCTTGGCTTGGCTTGGCTTGGCTTGGCTTGGCTTGGCTTGGCTGGGTTTGGCTTGGCTTGGCTTGGCTTGGCTTGGCTTGGCTTGGCTTGGCTTGGCTTGGCTTGGCTCGGCTCGGCTCGGCTTGGGTTGGCTTGGCTTGGCTTGGCTTGGCTTGGCTTGGCTTGGCTTGGCTTAACTTAGCTTGGCTTGGCTTGGGTTGGGTTGGCTTGGCTTGGCTTGGCTTGGCTGGGCTTGGCTTGGCTTGGCTTGGCTTGGCTTGGCTTGGCTTGGTTTGGCTCGGCTCGGCTTGGCTTGGCTTGGCTTGACTTGGCTTGGCTTGGCTTGGTTTGACTTATCTTGGCTTGCGTTGGCTTGGCTTGGCTTGGCTTGGCTTGGCTTGGCTTGGCTTATCTTGGCTTGGCTTGGCTTGGCTTTGCTTGGCTTGGCTTATCTTGGCTTGGCTTGGCTTGGCTTGGCTTGGCTTGGCTTGGCTTGGCTTGGCTTGTCTTGGCTTGGCTTGGTTTGGCTTGTATTGCCTTGGCTTGGCTTGGCTTGGCTTGGCTTGGCTTGGCTTGGTTTGGCTTATCTTGGCTTGGCTTGGCTTGGCTTGGCTTGGCTTGGCTTGGCTTGGCTTGGATGGCTTGGCTTGGCTTGGCTTGGTTTGGCTTGTATTGCCTTGGCTTGGCTTGGCTTGGCTTGGCTTGGCTTGGCTTGGTTTGGCTTATCTTGGCTTGGCTTGGCTTGGCTTGGCTTGGCTTGGCTTGGCTTGGCTTGGATGGCTTGGCTTGGCTTGGCTTGGCTTGGCTTGGTTTGGCTTGGCTTGGCTTGGCGTGGCTTGGTTTCATTTATTTTAGCTTGGCTTGGCTTTGCTTGGCTTGGCTTGGCTTGGCTTGGCTTGGCTTGGCTTGGCTTGGCTTTGCTTGGCTGGGCTTGGCTTGGCTTGGTTTGGCTTGGCTTGGCTTGGCTTGGCTTGGCTTGGCTTGGCTTGGCTTGGCTTGGCTTGGCTTGGCTTGGCTTGGGTTGGCTTGGCTTGGCTTGACTTGGCTTGGCTTAGGTTGGCTTAACTTGGCTTGGCTTGGCTTGGCTTGGCTTGGCTTGGCTTGGCTTGTCTGGGCTTGGATTGGCTTGGCTTGGCTTGGCTTGGCTTAGGTTGGCTTGCATTGGCTTGGTTTGGCTTAGCTTGCCTTGGCTTGGCTTGGCTTGGCCTGGCTTGGCTTGGCTTGGCTTGGCTTTGCTTGGCTTGGTTTGGCTTGGCTTGGCTTGGCTTGGCTTTTCTTGGCTTGGCTTGGGTTGGCTTGCCTTGATTTGGCTTGGCTTGGCTTGGCTTGGCTTGGCTTGGCTTGGCTTGGCTTAGCTTGGCTTGGCTTGGCTTGGTATGGCTTAGCTTGCCTTGGCTTGGCTTGGCTTGGCTTGGCCTGGCTTGGCTTGGCTTGGCTTGGCTTGGCTTGGCTTGGCTTGACTTGGCTTGGCTTGGCTTTGCTTGGCTTGGCTTGGATTGGCTTGGCTTGGCTTGGCTTGGCTTGGCTTGACTTGGCTTGGCTTGGTTTGGCTTGGCTTGGCTTGGCCTGGCTTGGCTTGGCTTAGCTTGCCTTGGCTTGGCTTGGCTTGGCTTGGCCTGGCTTGGCTTGGCTTAGCTTGGCTTGGCTTGGCTTGACTTGGCTTGGCTGGACTTGGGTTGGCTTGCCTTGGTTTGGCTTGGCTTGTTTTGGCCTGGTTTGGCTTGGCTTAGCTTGCCTTGGCTTGGCTTGGCTTGGCCTGGCTTGGCTTGGCTTAGCTTGGCTTGGCTTGGCTTGGCTAGGCTTGGTTTGGCTTGGCTTGGCTTGGCTTGGCTTGGCTTGGCTTGGCTTGGCTTGGCTTGGCTTGGCTTGGCTTGGCTTGGCTTGGGTTAGCTTGACTTTGCTTGGCTTGGATTGGCTTGGCTTGGCTCGGCTTGGCTTGGCTTGGCTTGGCTTGGCTTGGCTTGGCTTGGCTTGGCTTGGCTTGGCTTGGCTTGGCTTGGCTTGGCTTGGCTTGGCTTGGCTTGGCTTGGCTTGGCTTGGCTTGGCTTGGCTTGGCTTGGCTTGTATTGGCTTGGCTTGGCTTATCTTGGCTTGGCTTGGCTTGGCTTGGCTTGGCTTGGCTTGGCTTGGATGGCTTGGCTTGGCTTGGCTTGGCTTGGTTTGGCTTGGCTTGGCTTGGCGTGGCTTGGTTTCATTTATTTTAGCTTGGCTTGGCTTGGCTTGGCTTGGCTTGGCTTGGCTTGGCTTGGCTTGGCTTGGCTTGGCTTGGCTGGGTTTGGCTTGGCTTGGCTTGGCTTGGCTTGGCTTGGCTTGGCTTGGCTTGGCTCGGCTCGGCTCGGCTCGGCTTGGGTTGGCTTGGCTTGGCTTGGCTTGGCTTGGCTTGGCTTGGCTTGGCTTAACTTAGCTTGGCTTGGCTTGGGTTGGGTTGGCTTGGCTTGGCTTGGCTTGGCTGGGCTTGGCTTGGCTTGGCTTGGCTTGGCTTGGCTTGGCTTGGTTTGGCTCGGCTCGGCTTGGCTTGGCTTGGCTTGACTTGGCTTGGCTTGGCTTGGTTTGACTTATCTTGGCTTGCGTTGGCTTGGCTTGGCTTGGCTTGGCTTGGCTTGGCTTGGCTTATCTTGGCTTGGCTTGGCTTGGCTTTGCTTGGCTTGGCTTATCTTGGCTTGGCTTGGCTTGGCTTGGCTTGGCTTGGCTTGGCTTGGCTTGGCTTGTCTTGGCTTGGCTTGGTTTGGCTTGTATTGCCTTGGCTTGGCTTGGCTTGGCTTGGCTTGGCTTGGCTTGGTTTGGCTTATCTTGGCTTGGCTTGGCTTGGCTTGGCTTGGCTTGGCTTGGCTTGGCTTGGATGGCTTGTCTTGGCTTGGCTTGGCTTGGCTTGGTTTGGCTTGGCTTGGCTTGGCGTGGCTTGGTTTCATTTATTTTAGCTTGGCTTGGCTTTGCTTGGCTTGGCTTGGCTTGGCTTGGCTTGGCTTGGCTTGGCTTGGCTTGGCTTGGCTTTGCTTGGCTGGGCTTGGCTTGGCTTGGTTTTGCTTGGCTTGGCTTGGCTTGGCTTGGCTTGGCTTGGCTTGGCTTGGCTTGGGTTGGCTTGGCTTGGCTTGACTTGGCTTGGCTTAGGTTGGCTTAACTTGGCTTGGCTTGGCTTGGCTTGGCTTGGCTTGGCCTGGCTTGTCTGGGCTTGGATTGGCTTGGCTTGGCTTGGCTTGGCTTAGGTTGGCTTGCATTGGCTTGGTTTGGCTTAGCTTGCCTTGGCTTGGCTTGGCTTGGCCTGGCTTGGCTTGGCTTGGCTTGGCTTTGCTTGGCTTGGTTTGGCTTGGCTTGGCTTGGCTTGGCTTTTCTTGGCTTGGCTTGGGTTGGCTTGCCTTGATTTGGCTTGGCTTGGCTTGGCTTGGCTTGGCTTGGCTTGGCTTGGCTTGGCTTAGCTTGGCTTGGCTTGGCTTGGTATGGCTTAGCTTGCCTTGGCTTGGCTTGGCTTGGCTTGGCCTGGCTTGGCTTGGCTTGGCTTGGCTTTGCTTGGCTTGGTTTGGCTTGGCTTGGCTTGGCTTGGCTTTTCTTGGCTTGGCTTGGGTTGGCTTGCCTTGATTTGGCTTGGCTTGGCTTGGCTTGGCTTGACTTGGCTTGGCTTGGCTTTGCTTGGCTTGGCTTGGATTGGCTTGGCTTGGCTTGGCTTGGCTTGGCTTGACTTGGCTTGGCTTGGTTTGGCTTGGCTTGGCTTGGCCTGGCTTGGCTTGGCTTAGCTTGCCTTGGCTTGGCTTGGCTTGGCTTGGCCTGGCTTGGCTTGGCTTAGCTTGGCTTGGCTTGGCTTGACTTGGCTTGGCTGGACTTGGGTTGGCTTGCCTTGGTTTGGCTTGGCTTGGTTTGGCCTGGTTTGGCTTGGCTTAGCTTGCCTTGGCTTGGCTTGGCTTGGCCTGGCTTGGCTTGGCTTAGCTTGGCTTGGCTTGGCTTGGCTAGGCTTGGTTTGGCTTGGCTTGGCTTGGCTTGGCTTGGCTTGGCTTGGCTTGGCTTGGCTTGGCTTGGCTTGGCTTGGGTTAGCTTGACTTTGCTTGGCTTGGATTGGCTTGGCTTGGCTTGGCTCGGCTTGGCTTGGCTTGGCTTGGCTTGGCTTGGCTTGGCTTGGCTTGGCTTGGCTTGGCTTGGCTTGGCTTGGCTTGGCTTGGCTTGGCTTGGCTTGGCTTGGCTTGGCTTGGCTTGGCTTGGCTTGGCTTGGCTTGGCTTGGCTTGGCTTGGCTTGGCTTGGCTTGGCTTGGCTTGGCTTGGCTTGGCTTGGCTTGGCTTGGCTTGGCTTGGCTTGGCTTGGCTTGGCTTGGCTTGGCTTGGCTTGGCTTGGCTTGGCTTGGCTTGGCTTGGCTTGGCTTGGCTTGGCTGGGTTTGGCTTGGCTTGGCTTGGCTTGGCTTGGCTTGGCTTGGCTTGGCTTGGCTTGGCTTGGCTTGGCTTGGCTTGGCTTGGCTTGGCTTGGCTTGGCTTGGCTTGGCTTGGCTTGGCTTGGCTTGGCTTGGCTTGGCTTGGCTTGGCTTGGCTTGCCTTGGCTTGGCTTGGCTTGGCTTGGCTTGGCTTGGCTTGGCTTGGCTTGGCTTGGCTGGGTTTGGCTTGGCTTGGCTTGGCTTGGCTTGGCTTGGCTTGGCTTGGCTTGGCTTGGCTTGGCTCGGCTCGGCTCGGCTTGGGTTGGCTTGGCTTGGCTTGGCTTGGCTTGGCTTGGCTTGGCTTGGCTTAACTTAGCTTGGCTTGGCTTGGGTTGGGTTGGCTTGGCTTGGCTTGGCTTGGCTGGGCTTGGCTTGGCTTGGCTTGGCTTGGCTTGGCTTGGCTTGGTTTGGCTCGGCTCGGCTTGGCTTGGCTTGGCTTGACTTGGCTTGGCTTGGCTTGGTTTGACTTATCTTGGCTTGCGTTGGCTTGGCTTGGCTTGGCTTGGCTTGGCTTGGCTTGGCTTATCTTGGCTTGGCTTGGCTTGGCTTTGCTTGGCTTGGCTTATCTTGGCTTGGCTTGGCTTGGCTTGGCTTGGCTTGGCTTGGCTTGGCTTGGCTTGTCTTGGCTTGGCTTGGTTTGGCTTGTATTGCCTTGGCTTGGCTTGGCTTGGCTTGGCTTGGCTTGGCTTGGTTTGGCTTATCTTGGCTTGGCTTGGCTTGGCTTGGCTTGGCTTGGCTTGGCTTGGCTTGGATGGCTTGGCTTGGCTTGGCTTGGTTTGGCTTGTATTGCCTTGGCTTGGCTTGGCTTGGCTTGGCTTGGCTTGGCTTGGTTTGGCTTATCTTGGCTTGGCTTGGCTTGGCTTGGCTTGGCTTGGCTTGGCTTGGCTTGGATGGCTTGGCTTGGCTTGGCTTGGCTTGGCTTGGTTTGGCTTGGCTTGGCTTGGCGTGGCTTGGTTTCATTTATTTTAGCTTGGCTTGGCTTTGCTTGGCTTGGCTTGGCTTGGCTTGGCTTGGCTTGGCTTGGCTTGGCTTTGCTTGGCTGGGCTTGGCTTGGCTTGGTTTGGCTTGGCTTGGCTTGGCTTGGCTTGGCTTGGCTTGGCTTGGCTTGGCTTGGCTTGGCTTGGCTTGGCTTGGGTTGGCTTGGCTTGGCTTGACTTGGCTTGGCTTAGGTTGGCTTAACTTGGCTTGGCTTGGCTTGGCTTGGCTTGGCTTGGCTTGGCTTGTCTGGGCTTGGATTGGCTTGGCTTGGCTTGGCTTGGCTTAGGTTGGCTTGCATTGGCTTGGTTTGGCTTAGCTTGCCTTGGCTTGGCTTGGCTTGGCCTGGCTTGGCTTGGCTTGGCTTGGCTTTGCTTGGCTTGGTTTGGCTTGGCTTGGCTTGGCTTGGCTTTTCTTGGCTTGGCTTGGGTTGGCTTGCCTTGATTTGGCTTGGCTTGGCTTGGCTTGGCTTGGCTTGGCTTGGCTTGGCTTAGCTTGGCTTGGCTTGGCTTGGTATGGCTTAGCTTGCCTTGGCTTGGCTTGGCTTGGCTTGGCCTGGCTTGGCTTGGCTTGGCTTGGCTTGGCTTGGCTTGGCTTGACTTGGCTTGGCTTGGCTTTGCTTGGCTTGGCTTGGATTGGCTTGGCTTGGCTTGGCTTGGCTTGGCTTGACTTGGCTTGGCTTGGTTTGGCTTGGCTTGGCTTGGCCTGGCTTGGCTTGGCTTAGCTTGCCTTGGCTTGGCTTGGCTTGGCTTGGCCTGGCTTGGCTTGGCTTAGCTTGGCTTGGCTTGGCTTGACTTGGCTTGGCTGGACTTGGGTTGGCTTGCCTTGGTTTGGCTTGGCTTGTTTTGGCCTGGTTTGGCTTGGCTTAGCTTGCCTTGGCTTGGCTTGGCTTGGCCTGGCTTGGCTTGGCTTAGCTTGGCTTGGCTTGGCTTGGCTAGGCTTGGTTTGGCTTGGCTTGGCTTGGCTTGGCTTGGCTTGGCTTGGCTTGGCTTGGCTTGGCTTGGCTTGGCTTGGCTTGGCTTGGGTTAGCTTGACTTTGCTTGGCTTGGATTGGCTTGGCTTGGCTCGGCTTGGCTTGGCTTGGCTTGGCTTGGCTTGGCTTGGCTTGGCTTGGCTTGGCTTGGCTTGGCTTGGCTTGGCTTGGCTTGGCTTGGCTTGGCTTGGCTTGGCTTGGCTTGGCTTGGCTTGGCTTGGCTTGTATTGGCTTGGCTTGGCTTATCTTGGCTTGGCTTGGCTTGGCTTGGCTTGGCTTGGCTTGGCTTGGATGGCTTGGCTTGGCTTGGCTTGGCTTGGTTTGGCTTGGCTTGGCTTGGCGTGGCTTGGTTTCATTTATTTTAGCTTGGCTTGGCTTGGCTTGGCTTGGCTTGGCTTGGCTTGGCTTGGCTTGGCTTGGCTTGGCTTGGCTGGGTTTGGCTTGGCTTGGCTTGGCTTGGCTTGGCTTGGCTTGGCTTGGCTTGGCTCGGCTCGGCTCGGCTCGGCTTGGGTTGGCTTGGCTTGGCTTGGCTTGGCTTGGCTTGGCTTGGCTTGGCTTAACTTAGCTTGGCTTGGCTTGGGTTGGGTTGGCTTGGCTTGGCTTGGCTTGGCTGGGCTTGGCTTGGCTTGGCTTGGCTTGGCTTGGCTTGGCTTGGTTTGGCTCGGCTCGGCTTGGCTTGGCTTGGCTTGACTTGGCTTGGCTTGGCTTGGTTTGACTTATCTTGGCTTGCGTTGGCTTGGCTTGGCTTGGCTTGGCTTGGCTTGGCTTGGCTTATCTTGGCTTGGCTTGGCTTGGCTTTGCTTGGCTTGGCTTATCTTGGCTTGGCTTGGCTTGGCTTGGCTTGGCTTGGCTTGGCTTGGCTTGGCTTGTCTTGGCTTGGCTTGGTTTGGCTTGTATTGCCTTGGCTTGGCTTGGCTTGGCTTGGCTTGGCTTGGCTTGGTTTGGCTTATCTTGGCTTGGCTTGGCTTGGCTTGGCTTGGCTTGGCTTGGCTTGGCTTGGATGGCTTGTCTTGGCTTGGCTTGGCTTGGCTTGGTTTGGCTTGGCTTGGCTTGGCGTGGCTTGGTTTCATTTATTTTAGCTTGGCTTGGCTTTGCTTGGCTTGGCTTGGCTTGGCTTGGCTTGGCTTGGCTTGGCTTGGCTTGGCTTGGCTTTGCTTGGCTGGGCTTGGCTTGGCTTGGTTTTGCTTGGCTTGGCTTGGCTTGGCTTGGCTTGGCTTGGCTTGGCTTGGCTTGGGTTGGCTTGGCTTGGCTTGACTTGGCTTGGCTTAGGTTGGCTTAACTTGGCTTGGCTTGGCTTGGCTTGGCTTGGCTTGGCCTGGCTTGTCTGGGCTTGGATTGGCTTGGCTTGGCTTGGCTTGGCTTAGGTTGGCTTGCATTGGCTTGGTTTGGCTTAGCTTGCCTTGGCTTGGCTTGGCTTGGCCTGGCTTGGCTTGGCTTGGCTTGGCTTTGCTTGGCTTGGTTTGGCTTGGCTTGGCTTGGCTTGGCTTTTCTTGGCTTGGCTTGGGTTGGCTTGCCTTGATTTGGCTTGGCTTGGCTTGGCTTGGCTTGGCTTGGCTTGGCTTGGCTTGGCTTAGCTTGGCTTGGCTTGGCTTGGTATGGCTTAGCTTGCCTTGGCTTGGCTTGGCTTGGCTTGGCCTGGCTTGGCTTGGCTTGGCTTGGCTTTGCTTGGCTTGGTTTGGCTTGGCTTGGCTTGGCTTGGCTTTTCTTGGCTTGGCTTGGGTTGGCTTGCCTTGATTTGGCTTGGCTTGGCTTGGCTTGGCTTGACTTGGCTTGGCTTGGCTTTGCTTGGCTTGGCTTGGATTGGCTTGGCTTGGCTTGGCTTGGCTTGGCTTGACTTGGCTTGGCTTGGTTTGGCTTGGCTTGGCTTGGCCTGGCTTGGCTTGGCTTAGCTTGCCTTGGCTTGGCTTGGCTTGGCTTGGCCTGGCTTGGCTTGGCTTAGCTTGGCTTGGCTTGGCTTGACTTGGCTTGGCTGGACTTGGGTTGGCTTGCCTTGGTTTGGCTTGGCTTGGTTTGGCCTGGTTTGGCTTGGCTTAGCTTGCCTTGGCTTGGCTTGGCTTGGCCTGGCTTGGCTTGGCTTAGCTTGGCTTGGCTTGGCTTGGCTAGGCTTGGTTTGGCTTGGCTTGGCTTGGCTTGGCTTGGCTTGGCTTGGCTTGGCTTGGCTTGGCTTGGCTTGGCTTGGGTTAGCTTGACTTTGCTTGGCTTGGATTGGCTTGGCTTGGCTTGGCTCGGCTTGGCTTGGCTTGGCTTGGCTTGGCTTGGCTTGGCTTGGCTTGGCTTGGCTTGGCTTGGCTTGGCTTGGCTTGGCTTGGCTTGGCTTGGCTTGGCTTGGCTTGGCTTGGCTTGGCTTGGCTTGGCTTGGCTTGGCTTGGCTTGGCTTGGCTTGGCTTGGCTTGGCTTGGCTTGGCTTGGCTTGGCTTGGCTTGGCTTGGCTTGGCTTGGCTTGGCTTGGCTTGGCTTGGCTTGGCTTGGCTTGGCTTGGCTTGGCTTGGCTTGTATTGGCTTGGCTTGGCTTATCTTGGCTTGGCTTGGCTTGGCTTGGCTTGGCTTAGCTTGGCTTGGATGGCTTGGCTTGGCTTGGCTTGGCTTGGCTTGGTTTGGCTTGGCTTGGCTTGGCGTGGCTTGGTTTCATTTATTTTAGCTTGGCTTGGCTTGGCTTGGCTTGGCTTGGCTTGGCTTGGCTTGGCTTGGCTTGGCTTGGCTTGGCTTGGCTTGGCTTGGCTTGGCTTGGCTTGGCTTGGCTTGGCTTGGCTTGGCTTGGCTTGGCTTGGCTTGGCTTGATTTGGCTGGGCTTGGCTTGGCTTGGCTTGGCTTGGCTTGGCTTGGCTTGGCTTGGGTTGGCTTGGCTTGGCTTGACTTGGCTTGGCTTGGGTTGGCTTAACTTGGCTTGGCTTGGCTTGGCTTGGGTTGGCTTGGCTTGGCTTGGCTTGGCTTGTCTGGGCTTGGTTTGGCTTGGCTTGGCTTGGCCTGGCTTGGCTTGGCTTAGCTTGCCTTGGCTTGGCTTGGCTTGGCTTGGCCTGGCTTGGCTTGGCTTAGCTTGGCTTGGCTTGGCTTGACTTGGCTTGGCTGGACTTGGGTTGGCTTGCCTTGGTTTGGCTTGGCTTGGTTTGGCCTGGTTTGGCTTGGCTTAGCTTGCCTTGGCTTGGCTTGGCTTGGCCTGGCTTGGCTTGGCTTAGCTTGGCTTGGCTTGGCTTGGCTAGGCTTGGTTTGGCTTGGCTTGGCTTGGCTTGGCTTGGCTTGGCTTGGCTTGGCTTGGGTTAGCTTGACTTTGCTTGGCTTGCATTGGCTTGGCTTGGCTTGGCACGGCTTGGCTTGGCTTGGCTTGGCTTGGCTTGGCTTGGCTTGGCTTGGCTTGGCTTGGCTTGGCTTGGCTTGGCTTGGCTTGGCTTGGCTTGGCTTGGCTTGGCTTGGCTTGGCTTGTATTGGCTTGGCTTGGCTTATCTTGGCTTGGCTTGGCTTGGCTTGGCTTGGCTTAGCTTGGCTTGGATGGCTTGGCTTGGCTTGGCTTGGCTTGGTTTGGCTTGGCTTGGCTTGGCGTGGCTTGGTTTCATTTATTTTAGCTTGGCTTGGCTTGGCTTGGCTTGGCTTGGCTTGGCTTGGCTTGGCTTGGCTTGGCTTGGCTTGGCTTGGCTTGGCTTGGCTTGGCTTGGCTTGGCTTGGCTTGGCTTGGCTTGGCTTGGCTTGGCTTGATTTGGCTGGGCTTGGCTTGGCTTGGCTTGGCTTGGCTTGGCTTGGCTTGGCTTGGGTTGGCTTGGCTTGGCTTGACTTGGTTTGGCTTGGGTTGGCTTAACTTGGCTTGGCTTGGCTTGGCTTGGGTTGGCTTGGCTTGGCTTGGCTTGGCTTGTCTGGGCTTGGATTGGCTTGGCTTGGCTTGGCTTGGCTTGGCTTGGCTTGGCTTGGCTTGTATTGGCTTGGCTTGGCTTGGCTTGGCTTGGCTTGGCTTGGCTTGGTTTGGCTTATCTTGGCTTGGCTTGGCTTGGCTTGGCTTGGCTTGGTTTGGCTTGGCTTGGCTTGGCGTGGCTTGGTTTCATTTATTTTAGCTAGGCCTGGCCTGGCTTGGCTTGGCTTGGCTTGGCTTGGCTTGGCTTGGCTTGGCTTGGCTTGGCTTGGCTTGGCTTGGCTTGGCTTGGCTTGGCTTGGCTTGGCTTGGCTTGGCTTGGCTTGGCTTGGCTGGGCTTGGCTTGGCTTGGCTTGGCTTGGCTTGGCTTGGCTTGGCTTGGCTTGGCTTGGCTTGGCTTGGCTTGGCTTGGTTTGGGCTGGCTTGGCTTGGCGTAGCTTGGCTTGGTTTGGCTTGGCTTGGCTTGGCTTAGGTTGGCTTGCCTTGGCATGGCTTGGCTTGGTTTGGCTTGGCTTCGCTTGGCTTAGCTTGCCTTGGCTTGGCTTGGCTTGGCTTGGCCTGGCTTGGCTTGGCTTAGCTTGGCTTGGCTTGGCTTGGCTTGGCTTGGCTTGGCTTGGCTTGGCTTGGCTTGGCTTGGCTTGGCTTGGCTTGGCTTGGCTTGGCTTGGCTTGGCTTGGCTTGGCTTGGCTTGGCTTGGCTTGGCTTGGCTTGGCTTGGCTTGGCTTGGCTTGGCTTGGCTTGGCTTGGCTTGGCTTGGCTTGGCTTGGCTTGGCTTGGCTTGGCTTGGCTTGTATTGGCTTGGCTTGGCTTATCTTGGCTTGGCTTGGCTTGGCTTGGCTTGGCTTAGCTTGGCTTGGATGGCTTGGCTTGGCTTGGCTTGGCTTGGCTTGGTTTGGCTTGGCTTGGCTTGGCGTGGCTTGGTTTCATTTATTTTAGCTTGGCTTGGCTTGGCTTGGCTTGGCTTGGCTTGGCTTGGCTTGGCTTGGCTTGGCTTGGCTTGGTTTGGCTTGGCTTGGCTTGGCTTGGCTTGGCTTGGCTTGGCTTGGCTTGGCTTGGCTTGGCTTGGCTTGGCTTGATTTGGCTGGGCTTGGCTTGGCTTGGCTTGGCTTGGCTTGGCTTGGCTTGGCTTGGGTTGGCTTGGCTTGGCTTGACTTGGCTTGGCTTGGGTTGGCTTAACTTGGCTTGGCTTGGCTTGGCTTGGGTTGGCTTGGCTTGGCTTGGCTTGGCTTGTCTGGGCTTGGTTTGGCTTGGCTTGGCTTGGCCTGGCTTGGCTTGGCTTAGCTTGCCTTGGCTTGGCTTGGCTTGGCTTGGCCTGGCTTGGCTTGGCTTAGCTTGGCTTGGCTTGGCTTGACTTGGCTTGGCTGGACTTGGGTTGGCTTGCCTTGGTTTGGCTTGGCTTGGTTTGGCCTGGTTTGGCTTGGCTTAGCTTGCCTTGGCTTGGCTTGGCTTGGCCTGGCTTGGCTTGGCTTAGCTTGGCTTGGCTTGGCTTGGCTAGGCTTGGTTTGGCTTGGCTTGGCTTGGCTTGGCTTGGCTTGGCTTGGCTTGGCTTGGGTTAGCTTGACTTTGCTTGGCTTGCATTGGCTTGGCTTGGCTTGGCACGGCTTGGCTTGGCTTGGCTTGGCTTGGCTTGGCTTGGCTTGGCTTGGCTTGGCTTGGCTTGGCTTGGCTTGGCTTGGCTTGGCTTGGCTTGGCTTGGCTTGGCTTGGCTTGTATTGGCTTGGCTTGGCTTATCTTGGCTTGGCTTGGCTTGGCTTGGCTTGGCTTAGCTTGGCTTGGATGGCTTGGCTTGGCTTGGCTTGGCTTGGTTTGGCTTGGCTTGGCTTGGCGTGGCTTGGTTTCATTTATTTTAGCTTGGCTTGGCTTGGCTTGGCTTGGCTTGGCTTGGCTTGGCTTGGCTTGGCTTGGCTTGGCTTGGCTTGGCTTGGCTTGGCTTGGCTTGGCTTGGCTTGGCTTGGCTTGGCTTGGCTTGGCTTGGCTTGATTTGGCTGGGCTTGGCTTGGCTTGGCTTGGCTTGGCTTGGCTTGGCTTGGCTTGGGTTGGCTTGGCTTGGCTTGACTTGGTTTGGCTTGGGTTGGCTTAACTTGGCTTGGCTTGGCTTGGCTTGGGTTGGCTTGGCTTGGCTTGGCTTGGCTTGTCTGGGCTTGGATTGGCTTGGCTTGGCTTGGCTTGGCTTGGCTTGGCTTGGCTTGGCTTGTATTGGCTTGGCTTGGCTTGGCTTGGCTTGGCTTGGCTTGGCTTGGTTTGGCTTATCTTGGCTTGGCTTGGCTTGGCTTGGCTTGGCTTGGTTTGGCTTGGCTTGGCTTGGCGTGGCTTGGTTTCATTTATTTTAGCTAGGCCTGGCCTGGCTTGGCTTGGCTTGGCTTGGCTTGGCTTGGCTTGGCTTGGCTTGGCTTGGCTTGGCTTGGCTTGGCTTGGCTTGGCTTGGCTTGGCTTGGCTTGGCTTGGCTTGGCTTGGCTTGGCTGGGCTTGGCTTGGCTTGGCTTGGCTTGGCTTGGCTTGGCTTGGCTTGGCTTGGCTTGGCTTGGCTTGGCTTGGCTTGGTTTGGGCTGGCTTGGCTTGGCGTAGCTTGGCTTGGTTTGGCTTGGCTTGGCTTGGCTTAGGTTGGCTTGCCTTGGCATGGCTTGGCTTGGTTTGGCTTGGCTTCGCTTGGCTTAGCTTGCCTTGGCTTGGCTTGGCTTGGCTTGGCCTGGCTTGGCTTGGCTTAGCTTGGCTTGGCTTGGCTTGGGTTGGATTGGCTTGGCTTGGCTTCTCTTGGCTTGGCTTGGCTTGGTTTGGCTTGGCTTGGCTTGGCTTGGCTTGGCTTGGCTTGGCTTGGCTTGGCTTGGCTTGGCTTGGCTTGGCTTGGCTTGGCTTGGCTTGGCTTGGCTTGGCTTGGCTTGGCTTGTCTTGGCTTGGCTTGGCTTGGCTTGGCTTGGCTTGAGTTGGCTTGGCTTGGCTTGGCTTGGCTTGTCTTGGGTTGGCTTAACTTAGCTTGGCTTGGCTTGGCTTGGGTTGGCTTGGCTTGGCTTGGCTTGGCTTGGCTTGACTTGGCTTGGCTTGGCTTGGCTTGGCTTGGCTTGGCTTGGCTTGGCTTGCCTTGGCTTGGCTTGGCTTGGCTTGGCTTGGCTTGGCTTGGCTTGGCTTGGCTGGGTTTGGCTTGGCTTGGCTTGGCTTGGCTTGGCTTGGCTTGGCTTGGCTTGGCTTGGCTTGGCTTGGCTCGGCTCGGCTCGGCTTGGGTTGGCTTGGCTTGGCTTGGTTTGGCTTGGCTTGGCTTGGCTTGGCTTAACTTAGCTTGGCTTGGCTTGGGTTGGGTTGGCTTGGCTTGGCTTGGCTTGGCTGGGCTTGGCTTGGCTTGGCTTGGCTTGGCTTGGCTTGGCTTGGTTTGGCTCGGCTCGGCTTGGCTTGGCTTGGCTTGACTTGGCTTGGCTTGGCTTGGTTTGACTTATCTTGGCTTGCGTTGGCTTGGCTTGGCTTGGCTTGGCTTGGCTTGGCTTGGCTTATCTTGGCTTGGCTTGGCTTGGCTTTGCTTGGCTTGGCTTATCTTGGCTTGGCTTGGCTTGGCTTGGCTTGGCTTGGCTTGGCTTGGCTTGGCTTGTCTTGGCTTGGCTTGGTTTGGCTTGTATTGCCTTGGCTTGGCTTGGCTTGGCTTGGCTTGGCTTGGCTTGGTTTGGCTTATCTTGGCTTGGCTTGGCTTGGCTTGGCTTGGCTTGGCTTGGCTTCGCTTGGATGGCTTGGCTTGGCTTGGCTTGGTTTGGCTTGTATTGCCTTGGCTTGGCTTGGCTTGGCTTGGCTTGGCTTGGCTTGGTTTGGCTTATCTTGGCTTGGCTTGGCTTGGCTTGGCTTGGCTTGGCTTGGCTTGGCTTGGATGGCTTGGCTTGGCTTGGCTTGGCTTGGCTTGGTTTGGCTTGGCTTGGCTTGGCGTGGCTTGGTTTCATTTATTTCAGCTTGGCTTGGCTTTGCTTGGCTTGGCTTGGCTTGGCTTGGCTTGGCTTGGCTTGGCTTGGCTTTGCTTGGCTGGGCTTGGCTTGGCTTGGTTTGGCTTGGCTTGGCTTGGCTTGGCTTGGCTTGGCTTGGCTTGGCTTGGCTTGGCTTGGCTTGGCTTGGGTTGGCTTGGCTTGGCTTGACTTGGCTTGGCTTAGGTTGGCTTAACTTGGCTTGGCTTGGCTTGGCTTGGCTTGGCTTGGCTTGGCTTGGCTTGTCTGGGCTTGGATTGGCTTGGCTTGGCTTGGCTTGGCTTAGGTTGGCTTGCATTGGCTTGGTTTGGCTTAGCTTGCCTTGGCTTGGCTTGGCTTGGCCTGGCTTGGCTTGGCTTGGCTTGGCTTTGCTTGGCTTGGTTTGGCTTGGCTTGGCTTGGCTTGGCTTTTCTTGGCTTGGCTTGGGTTGGCTTGCCTTGATTTGGCTTGGCTTGGCTTGGCTTGGCTTGGCTTGGCTTGGCTTGGCTTAGCTTGGCTTGGCTTGGCTTGGTATGGCTTAGCTTGCCTTGGCTTGGCTTGGCTTGGCTTGGCCTGGCTTGGCTTGGCTTGGCTTGGCTTGGCTTGGCTTGGCTTGACTTGGCTTGGCTTGGCTTTGCTTGGCTTGGCTTGGATTGGCTTGGCTTGGCTTGGCTTGGCTTGGCTTGACTTGGCTTGGCTTGGTTTGGCTTGGCTTGGCTTGGCCTGGCTTGGCTTGGCTTAGCTTGCCTTGGCTTGGCTTGGCTTGGCTTGGCCTGGCTTGGCTTGGCTTAGCTTGGCTTGGCTTGGCTTGACTTGGCTTGGCTGGACTTGGGTTGGCTTGCCTTGGTTTGGCTTGGCTTGTTTTGGCCTGGTTTGGCTTGGCTTAGCTTGCCTTGGCTTGGCTTGGCTTGGCCTGGCTTGGCTTGGCTTAGCTTGGCTTGGCTTGGCTTGGCTAGGCTTGGTTTGGCTTGGCTTGGCTTGGCTTGGCTTGGCTTGGCTTGGCTTGGCTTGGCTTGGCTTGGCTTGGCTTGGCTTGGCTTGGCTTGGCTTGGCTTGGGTTAGCTTGACTTTGCTTGGCTTGGATTGGCTTGGCTTGGCTCGGCTTGGCTTGGCTTGGCTTGGCTTGGCTTGGCTTGGCTTGGCTTGGCTTGGCTTGGCTTGGTTTGGCTTGGCTTGGCTTGGCTTGGCTTGGCTTGGCTTGGCTTGGCTTGGCTTGGCTTGGCTTGGCTTGTATTGGCTTGGCTTGGCTTATCTTGGCTTGGCTTGGCTTGGCTTGGCTTGGCTTGGCTTGGCTTGGATGGCTTGGCTTGGCTTGGCTTGGCTTGGCTTGGTTTGGCTTGGCTTGGCTTGGCGTGGCTTGGTTTCATTTATTTTAGCTTGGCTTGGCTTGGCTTGGCTTGGCTTGGCTTGGCTTGGCTTGGCTTGGCTTGGCTTGGCTTGGCTTGGCTTGGCTTGGCTTGGCTTGGCTTGGCTTGGCTTGGCTTGGCTTGGCTTGGCTTGGCTTGGCTGGGCTTGGCTTGGCTTGGCTTGGCTTGGCTTGGCTTGGCTTGGCTTGGCTTGGCTTGGCTTGGCTTGGGTTGGCTTGGCTTGGCTTGACTTGGCTTGGCTTGGGTTGGCTTAACTTGGCTTGGCTTGGCTTGGCTTGGGTTGGCTTGGCTTGGCTTGGCTTGGCTTGTCTGGGCTTGGATTGGCTTGGCTTGGCTTGGCTTGGCTTGGCTTGGCTTGGCTTGGCTTGTATTGGCTTGGCTTGGCTTGGCTTGGCTTGGCTTGGCTTGGCTTGGTTTGGCTTATCTTGGCTTGGCTTGGCTTGGCTTGGCTTGGCTTGGTTTGGCTTGGCTTGACTTGGCGTGGCTTGGTTTCATTTATTTTAGCTAGGCCTGGCTTGACTTGGCTTGGCTTGGCTTGGCTTGGCTTGGCTTGGCTTGGCTTGGCTTGGCTTGGCTTGGCTTGGCTTGGCTTGGCTTGGCTTGGCTTGGCTTGGCTTGGCTTGGCTTGGCTTGGCTGGGCTTGGCTTGGCTTGGCTTGGCTTGGCTTGGCTTGGCTTGGCTTGGCTTGGCTTGGCTTGGCTTGGCTTGGCTTGGCTTGGCTTGGCTTGGCTTGACTTGGCTTGGCTTGGGTTGGCTTAACTTGGCTTTGCTTGGCTTGGCTTGGGTTGGCTTGGCTTGGCTTGGCTTGGCTTGTCTGGGCTTGGATTGGCTTGGCTTGGCTTGGGTTGGCTTAGGTTGGCTTGCCTTGGCTTGGTTTGGCTTAGCTTGCCTTGGCTTGGCTTGGCTTGGCCTGGCTTGGCTTGGCTTGGCTTGGCTTTGCTTGGCTTGGTTTGGCTTGGCTTGGCTTGGCTTGGCTTTTCTTGGCTTGGCTTGGGTTGGCTTGCCTTGATTTGACTTGGCTTGGCTTGGCTTGGCTTGGCTTGGTTTGGCTTGGCTTAGCTTGGCTTGGCTTGGTTTGGCATGGCTTAGCTTGCCTTGGCTTGGCTTGGCTTGGCTTGGCCTGGCTTGGCTTGGCTTGGCTTGGCTTGGCTTGGCTTGGCTTGGCTTGACTTGGCTTGGCTTGGCTTTGCTTGGCTTGGCTTGGATTGGCTTGGCTTGGCTTGGCTTGGCTTGGCTTGACTTGGCTTGGCTTGGTTTGGCTTGGCTTGGCTTGGCCTGGCTTGGCTTGGCTTAGCTTGCCTTGGCTGGGCTTGGTTTGGCTTGGCTTGACTTGGCTTGGCTTGGCTTGGCTTGGCTTGGCTTGGCTTCGCTAGGCTGGGCTTGGGTTAACTTGACTTTGCTTGGCTTGGCTTGGCTTGGCTTGTCTTGGCTTGGCTTGGCTTGGCTTCGCTTGGCTTGGCTTGGCTTGGCCTGGCCTGGCCTGGCCTGGCTTGGCTTGGCTTGGTTTGGCTTGGCTTGGCTTGGCTTGGCTTGGCTGGGCTTGGCTGAGGTTGGCTTGCCTGGGCCTGGCTTGGCTTGGTTTGGGCTAGCTTGGCTTGGCGTAGCTTGGCTTGGTTTGGCTTGGCTTGGCTTGGCTTGGCTTAGGTTGGCTTGCCTTGGCATGGCTTGGCTTGGTTTGGCCTGGCTTCGCTTGGCTTAGCTTGCCTTGGCTTGGCTTGGCTTGGCTTGGCTTGGCTTGGGTTGGATTGGCTTGGCTTGGCTTCTCTTGGCTTGGCTTGGCTTGGTTTGACTTGGCTTGGCTTGGCTTGGCTTGGCTTGGCTTGGCTTGGCTTGGCTTGGCTTGGCTTGGCTTGGCTTGGCTTGGCTTGGCTTGGCTTGGCTTGGCTTGGCTTGGCTTGGCTTGGCTTGGCTTGGCTTGGCTTGGCTTGGCTTGGCTTGGCTTGGCTTGAGTTGGCTTGGCTTGGCTTGGCTTGGCTTGGGTTGGCTTAACTTAGCTTGGCTTGGCTTGGCTTGGGTTGGCTTGGCTTGGCTTGGCTTGGCTTGGCTTGACTTGGCTTGGCTTGGCTTGGCTTGGCTTGGCTTGGCTTGGCTTGGCTTGGCTTGGATTGCCTTGGCTTGGCTTGGCTTGGCTTGGGTTGGCTTGGCTTGGCTTGGCTTGGCTGGGCTTGGCTAGGCTTGGCTTGGCTTGGCTTTACTTGGCTTGGCTTGGCTTGGCTTGGCTCGGCTCGGCTCGGCTCGGCTTGGGTTGGCTTGGCTTGGCTTGGCTTGGCTTGGCTTGGCTTGGCTTGGCTTAACTTAGCTTGGCTTGGCTTGGGTTGGGTTGGCTTGGCTTGGCTTGGCTTGGCTGGGCTTGGCTTGGCTTGGCTTGGCTTGGCTTGGCTTGGCTTGGTTTGGCTCGGCTCGGCTTGGCTTGGCTTGGCTTGACTTGGCTTGGCTTGGCTTGGTTTGGCTTATCTTGGCTTGCGTTGGCTTGGCTTGGCTTGGCTTGGCTTGGCTTGGCTTGGCTTATCTTGGCTTGGCTTGGCTTGGCTTTGCTTGGCTTCGCTTATCTTGGCTTGGCTTGGCTTGGCTTGGCTTGGCTTGGCTTGGCTTGGCTTGGCTTGGCTTGTCTTGGCTTGGCTTGGTTTGGCTTGTATTGCCTTGGCTTGGCTTGGCTTGGCTTGGCTTGGCTTGGCTTGGTTTGGCTTATCTTGGCTTGGCTTGGCTTGGCTTGGCTTGGCTAGGCTTGGCTTGAATGGCTTGGCTTGGCTTGGCTTGGCTTGGCTTGGTTTGGCTTGGCTTGGCTTGGCGTGGCTTGGTTTCATTTATTTTAGCTTGGCTTGGCTTGGCTTGGCTTGGCTTGGCTTGGCTTGGCTTGGCTTGACTTGGCTTGGCTTGGTTTGGCTTGGCTTGGCTTGGCCTGGCTTGGCTTGGCTTAGCTTGCCTTGGCTTGGCTTGGCTTGGCTTGGCCTGGCTTGGCTTGGCTTAGCTTGGCTTGGCTTGGCTTGACTTGGCTTGGCTTGGCTTGGCTTGGCTTGGCTTGGCTTGGCTTGGCTTGGCTTGGCTTGGCTTGGCTTAACTTGGCTTTGCTTGGCTTGGCTTGGGTTGGCTTGGCTTGGCTTGGCTTGGCTTGTCTGGGCTTGGATTGGCTTGGCTTGGCTTGGGTTGGCTTAGGTTGGCTTGGCTTGGCTTGGCTTGGCTTGGCTTGGCTTGGCTTGGCTTGGCTTGGCTTGGCTTGGCTTGGCTTGGCTTGGCTTGGCTTGGCTTGGCTTGGCTTGGGTTGGCTTAGGTTGGCTTGGCTTGGCTTGGCTTGGCTTGGCTTGGCTTGGCTTGGCTTGGCTTGGCTTGGCTTGGCTTGGCTTGGCTTGGCTTGGCTTGGCTTGGCTTGGCTTGGCTTGGCTGGACTTGGCTTGGCTTGGCTTGGCTTGGCTTGGCTTGGCTTGGCTTGGCTTGGCTTGGCTTGGCTTGGCTTGGCTTGGCTTGGCTTGGCTTGGCTTGACTTGGCTTGGCTTGACTTGGCTTGGCTTGGGTTGGCTTAACTTGGCTTTGCTTGGCGTGGCTTGGTTTCATTTATTTTAGCTAGGCCTGGCTTGGCTTGGTTTGGCTTGGCTTGGCTTGGCTTGGCTTGGCTTGGCTGGGCTTGGCTTGGCTTGGCTTGGCTTGGCTTGGCTTGGCTTGGCTTGGCTTCGCTTGGCTTGGCTTGGCTTGGCTTGGCTTGGCTTGACTTGGCTTGGCTTGGGTTGGCTTAACTTGGCTTTGCTTGGCTTGGCTTGGGTTGGCTTGGCTTGGCTTGGCTTGGCTTGTCTGGGCTTGGATTGGCTTGGCTTGGCTTGGGTTGGCTTAGGTTGGCTTGCCTTGGCTTGGTTTGGCTTAGCTTGCCTTGGCTTGGCTTGGCTTGGCCTGGCTTGGCTTGGCTTGGCTTGGCTTTGCTTGGCTTGGTTTGGCTTGGCTTGGCTTGGCTTGGCTTTTCTTGGCTTGGCTTGGGTTGGCTTGCCTTGATTTGACTTGGCTTGGCTTGGCTTGGCTTGGCTTGGTTTGGCTTGGCTTAGCTTGGCTTGGCTTGGCTTGGCATGGCTTAGCTTGCCTTGGCTTGGCTTGGCTTGGCTTGGCCTGGCTTGGCTTGGCTTGGCTTGGCTTGGCTTGGCTTGGCTTGACTTGGCTTGGCTTGGCTTGGCTTTGCTTGGCTTGGCTTGGATTGGCTTGGCTTGGCTTGGCTTGGCTTGGCTTGACTTGGCTTGGCTTGGTTTGGCTTGGCTTGGCTTGGCCTGGCTTGGCTTGGCTTAGCTTGCCTTGGCTGGGCTTGGTTTGGCTTGGCTTGACTTGGCTTGGCTTGGCTTGGCTTGGCTTGGCTTGGCTTCGCTAGGCTGGGCTTGGGTTAACTTGTCTTTGCTTGGCTTGGCTTGGCTTGGCTTGGCTTGTCTTGGCTTGGCTTGGCTTGGCTTCGCTTGGTTTGGCTTGGCTTGGCCTGGCCTGGCCTGGCCTGGCTTGGCTTGGCTTGGTTTGGCTTGGCTTGGCTTGGCTTGGCTTGGCTGGGCTTGGCTGAGGTTGGCTTGCCTGGGCCTGGCTTGGCTTGGTTTGGGCTGGCTTGGCTTGGCGTAGCTTGGCTTGGTTTGGCTTGGCTTGGCTTGGCTTGGCTTAGGTTGGCTTGCCTTGGCATGGCTTGGCTTGGTTTGGCCTGGCTTCGCTTGGCTTAGCTTGCCTTGGCTTTTCTTGGCTTGGCTTGGCCTGGCTTGGCTTGGCTTAGCTTGGCTTGGCTTGGCTTGGGTTGGATTGGCTTGGCTTGGCTTCTCTTGGCTTGGCTTGGCTTGGTTTGGCTTGGCTTGGCTTGGCTTGGCTTGGCTTGGCTTGGCTTGGCTTGGCTTGGCTTGGCTAGGCTTGGCTTGGCTTGGCTTGGCTTGGCTTGGCTTGGCTTGGCTTGGCTTGGCTTGGCTTGGCTTGGCTTGGCTTGGCTTGGCTTGGCTTGGCTTGGCTTGGCTTGGCTTGGCTTGGCTTGGCTTGAGTTGGCTTGGCTTGGCTTGGCTTGGCTTGGCTTGGGTTGGCTTAACTTAGCTTGGCTTGGCTTGGCTTGGGTTGGCTTGGCTTGACTTGGCTTCGCTTGGCTTGACTTGGCTTGGCTTGGCTTGGCTTGGCTTGGCTTGGCTTGGCTTGGCTTGGCTTGGCTTGCCTTGGCTTGGCTTGGCTTGGCTTGGCTTGGCTTGGGTTGGCTTGGCTTGGCTTGGCTTGGCTGGGCTTGGCTTGGCTTGGCTTGGCTTGGCTTTACTTGGCTTGGCTTGGCTTGGCTTGGCTCGGCTCGGCTCGGCTCGGCTTGGGTTGGCTTTACTTGGCTTGGCTTGGCTTGGCTTGGCTTGGCTTGGCTTGGCTTTACTTGGCTTGGCTTGGCTTGGCTTGGCTCGGCTCGGCTCGGCTCGGCTTGGGTTGGCTTGGCTTGGCTTGGCTTGGCTTGGCTTGGCTTGGCTTAACTTAGCTTGGCTTGGCTTGGGTTGGGTTGGCTTGGCTTGGCTTGGCTTGGCTGGGCTTGGCTTGGCTTGGCTTGGCTTGGCTTGGCTTGGCTTGGCTTGGCTTGGCTTGGCTTGGCTTGGCTTGTATTGGCTTGGCTTGGCTTGGCTTGGCTTGGCTTGGCTTGGCTTGGCTTGGTTTGGCTTATCTTGGCTTGGCTTGGCTTGGCTTGGCGTGGCTTGGTTTCATTTATTTTAGCTAGGCCTGGCTTGGCTTGGCTTGGCTTGGCGTGGCTTGGTTTCATTTATTTTAGCTAGGCCTGGCTTGGCTTGGCTTGGCTTGGCTTGGCTTGGCTTGGCTTGGCTTGGCTTGGCTTGGCTTGGCTTGGCTTGGCTTGGCTTGGCTTGGCTTGGCTTGGCTTGGCTTGGCTTGGCTTGGCTTGGCTTGGCTTGGCTGGGCTTGGCTTGGCTTGGCTTGGCTTGGCTTGGCTTGGCTTGGCTTGGCTTGGCTTGGCTTGGCTTGGCTTGGCTTGACTTGGCTTGGCTTGGGTTGGCTTAACTTGGCTTTGCTTGGCTTGGCTTGGGTTGGCTTGGCTTGGCTTGGCTTGGCTTGTCTGGGCTTGGATTGGCTTGGCTTGGCTTGGGTTGGCTTAGGTTGGCTTGCCTTGGCTTGGTTTGGCTTAGCTTGCCTTGGCTTGGCTTGGCTTGGCCTGGCTTGGCTTGGCTTGGCTTGGCTTTGCTTGGCTTGGTTTGGCTTGGCTTGGCTTGGCTTGGCTTTTCTTGGCTAGGCTTGGGTTGGCTTCCCTTGATTTGACTTGGCTTGGCTTGGCTTGGCTTGGCTTGGCTTGGTTTGGCTTGGCTTAGCTTGGCTTGGCTTGGCTTGGCATGGCTTAGCTTGCCTTGGCTTGGCTTGGCTTGGCTTGGCCTGGCTTGGCTTGGCTTGGCTTGGCTTGGCTTGGCTTGGCTTGGCTTGACTTGGCTTGGCTTGGCTTTGCTTGGCTTGGCTTGGATTGGCTTGGCTTGGCTTGGCTTGGCTTGGCTTGACTTGGCTTGGCTTGGTTTGGCTTGGCTTGGCTTGGCCTGGCTTGGCTTGGCTTAGCTTGCCTTGGCTGGGCTTGGTTTGGCTTGGCTTGACTTGGCTTGGCTTGGCTTGGCTTGGCTTGGCTTGGCTTCGCTAGGCTGGGCTTGGGTTAACTTGACTTTGCTTGGCTTGGCTTGGCTTGGCTTGGCTTGTCTTGGCTTGGCTTGGCTTGGCTTCGCTTGGCTTGGCTTGGCTTGGCCTGGCCTGGCCTGGCCTGGCTTGGCTTGGCTTGGTTTGGCTTGGCTTGGCTTGGCTTGGCTTGGCTGGGCTTGGCTGAGGTTGGCTTGCCTGGGCCTGGCTTGGCTTGGTTTGGGCTGGCTTGGCTTGGCGTAGCTTGGCTTGGTTTGGCTTGGCTTGGCTTGGCTTGGCTTAGGTTGGCTTGCCTTGGCATGGCTTGGCTTGGTTTGGCCTGGCTTCGCTTGGCTTAGCTTGCCTTGGCTTGGCTTGGCTTGGCTTGGCCTGGCTTGGCTTGGCTTAGCTTGGCTTGGCTTGGCTTGGGTTGGATTGGCTTGGCTTGGCTTCTCTTGGCTTGGCTTGGCTTGGTTTGGCTTGGCTTGGCTTGGCTTGACTTGGCTTGGCTTGGCTTGGCTTGGCTTGGCTTGGCTTGGCTTGGCATGGCTTGGCTTGGCTTGGCTTGGCTTGGCTTGGCTTGGCTTGGCTTGGCTTGGCTTGAGTTGGCTTGGCTTGGCTTGGCTTGGCTTGGCTTGGGGTGGCTTAACTTAGCTTGGCTTGGCTTGGCTTGGGTTGGCTTGGCTTGGCTTGGCTTGGCTTGGCTTGACTTGGCTTGGCTTGGCTTGGCTTGGCTTGGCTTGGCTTGGCTTGGCTTGGCTTGGCTTGCCTTGGCTTGGCTTGGCTTGGCTTGGGTTGGCTTGGCTGGGCTTGGCTTGGCTTGGCTTGGCTTGGATTTACTTGGCTTGGCTTGGCTTGGCTTGGCTCGGCTCGGCTCGGCTCGGCTTGGGTTGTCTTGGCTTGGCTTGGCTTGGCTTGGCTTGGCTTGGCTTGGCTTTACTTGGCTTGGCTTGGCTTGGCTTGGCTCGGCTCGGCTCGGCTCGGCTGGGCTTGGCTTGGCTTGGCTTGGCTTGGCTTGGCTTGGCTTGGCTTGGCTTGGCTTGGCTTGGCTTGGCTTGGCTTGGCTTGGCTTGGCTTGGCTTGGCTTGGCTTGGCTTGGCTTGGCTGGGCTTGGCTTGGCTTGGCTTGGCTTGGCTTGGCTTGGCTTGGCTTGGCTTGGCTTGGCTTGGCTTGGCTTGGCTTGGCTTGACTTGGCTTGGCTTGGGTTGGCTTAACTTGGCTTTGCTTGGCTTGGCTTGGGTTGGCTTGGCTTGGCTTGGCTTGGCTTGTCTGGGCTTGGATTGGCTTGGCTTGGCTTGGGTTGGCTTAGGTTGGCTTGCCTTGGCTTGGTTTGGCTTAGCTTGCCTTGGCTTGGCTTGGCTTGGCCTGGCTTGGCTTGGCTTGGCTTGGCTTTGCTTGGCTTGGTTTGGCTTGGCTTGGCTTGGCTTGGCTTTTCTTGGCTTGGCTTGGGTTGGCTTGCCTTGATTTGACTTGGCTTGGCTTGGCTTGGCTTGGCTTGGTTTGGCTTGGCTTAGCTTGGCTTGGCTTGGCTTGGCATGGCTTAGCTTGCCTTGGCTTGGCTTGGCTTGGCTTGGCCTGGCTTGGCTTGGCTTGGCTTGGCTTGGCTTGGCTTGGCTTGGCTTGACTTGGCTTGGCTTGGCTTTGCTTGGCTTGGCTTGGATTGGCTTGGCTTGGCTTGGCTTGGCTTGGCTTGACTTGGCTTGGCTTGGTTTGGCTTGGCTTGGCTTGGCCTGGCTTGGCTTGGCTTAGCTTGCCTTGGCTGGGCTTGGTTTGGCTTGGCTTGACTTGGCTTGGCTTGGCTTGGCTTGGCTTGGCTTGGCTTCGCTAGGCTGGGCTTGGGTTAACTTGACTTTGCTTGGCTTGGCTTGGCTTGGCTTGGCTTGTCTTGGCTTGGCTTGGCTTGGCTTCGCTTGGCTTGGCTTGGCTTGGCCTGGCCTGGCCTGGCCTGGCTTGGCTTGGCTTGGTTTGGCTTGGCTTGGCTTGGCTTGGCTTGGCTGGGCTTGGCTGAGGTTGGCTTGCCTGGGCCTGGCTTGGCTTGGTTTGGGCTGGCTTGGCTTGGCGTAGCTTGGCTTGGTTTGGCTTGGCTTGGCTTGGCTTGGCTTAGGTTGGCTTGCCTTGGCATGGCTTGGCTTGGTTTGGCCTGGCTTCGCTTGGCTTAGCTTGCCTTGGCTTGGCTTGGCTTGGCTTGGCCTGGCTTGGCTTGGCTTAGCTTGGCTTGGCTTGGCTTGGGTTGGATTGGCTTGGCTTGGCTTCTCTTGGCTTGGCTTGGCTTGGTTTGGCTTGGCTTGGCTTGGCTTGACTTGGCTTGGCTTGGCTTGGCTTGGCTTGGCTTGGCTTGGCTTGGCTTGGCTTGGCTTGGCTTGGCTTGGCTTGGCTTGGCTTGGCTTGGCTTGGCTTGGCTTGGCTTGGCTTGAGTTGGCTTGGCTTGGCTTGGCTTGGCTTGGCTTGGGTTGGCTTAACTTAGCTTGGCTTGGCTTGGCTTGGGTTGGCTTGGCTTGGCTTGGCTTGGCTTGGCTTGACTTGGCTTGGCTTGGCTTGGCTTGGCTTGGCTTGGCTTGGCTTGGCTTGGCTTGGCTTGCCTTGGCTTGGCTTGGCTTGGCTTGGGTTGGCTTGGCTTGGCTTGGCTTGGCTGGGCTTGGCTTGGCTTGGCTTGGCTTGGCTTTACTTGGCTTGGCTTGGCTTGGCTTGGCTCGGCTCGGCTCGGCTCGGCTTGGGTTGGCTTGGCTTGGCTTGGCTTGGCTTGGCTTGGCTTGGCTTGGCTTGGCTTAACTTAGCTTGGCTTGGCTTGGGTTGGGTTGGCTTGGCTTGGCTTGGCTTGGCTGGGCTTGGCTTGGCTTGGCTTGGCTTGGCTTGGCTTGGCTTGGTTTGGCTCGGCTCGGCTTGGCTTGGCTTGGCTTGACTTGGCTTGGCTTGGCTTGGTTTGGCTTATCTTGGCTTGCGTTGGCTTGGCTTGGCTTGGCTTGGCTTGGCTTGGCTTGGCTTGGCTTATCTTGGCTTGGCTTGGCTTGGCTTTGCTTGGCTTCGCTTATCTTGGCTTGGCTTGGCTTGGCTTGGCTTGGCTTGGCTTGGCTTGGCTTGGCTTGTCTTGGCTTGGCTTGGTTTGGCTTGTATTGCCTTGGCTTGGCTTGGCTTGGCTTGGCTTGGCTTGGCTTGGTTTGGCTTATCTTGGCTTGGCTTGGCTTGGCTTGGCTTGGCTTGGCTTGGCTTGGATGGCTTGGCTTGGCTTGGCTTGGCTTGGTTTGGCTTGGCTTGGCTTGGCGTGGCTTGGTTTCATTTATTTTAGCTTGGCTTGGCTTGGCTTGGCTTGGCTTGGCTTGGCTTGGCTTGGCTTGGCTTGACTTGGCTTGGCTTGGTTTGGCTTGGCTTGGCTTGGCCTGGCTTGGCTTGGCTTAGCTTGCCTTGGCTTGGCTTGGCTTGGCTTGGCCTGGCTTGGCTTGGCTTAGCTTGGCTTGGCTTGGCTTGCCGCTTGGCTTGGCGCTTGGCTTGGCGCTTTTCAGGGCGCTTTTCTTGGCGCGTGGCTTAGCGCTTGGATTGGCGCTTGCCTTGGTGCTTGGCTTGGCGCATGGCTTGGCGCTCTCCTTGGCGGGTGGCTTGGCGCTTGGCTGGCCGCTTGGCTTGGCGCTTTCTGCGCGCTTGGCTTGGCGCTTTCTTGGCGCGTGGCTTGGCGCTTGGCTTGGCTCTTGGCTTGGCGCTTAGTTTGGCGCATGGGTTGGCGCTTGGCTTGGCGCTTGGCTTGGCTCTTGGCTTGGCGCTTGATTTGGCGCATGGGTTGGCGCTTGGCTTAGCGCGTGGCTTGGCGCTTGTCTGGGCGCTTGGATAACGCTTGGCTTGGCGCTTGGCTTAGCGCTTGGCTTGGCGATTTCTTGGCGCTTGGCTTGGCGCATGGAGTGGCGCTTTTCTTGGCGCGAGTCTTGGCGCTTGGCTTGGCGCCTTTCTTGGCGCGTGGCCCGGCGCTATTCTTGGCGCGTGGCTGGGCGTTTGGCTTAGCGCTTGGCTTGGCGTTTGGCTTGGCAATTAGCTTGGCGGTTTTGTTGGCGCGTTGCTTGGCGCATGGGTCGCCGCTTGGCTTGGGGCTTGGCTTGGCGCTTTTCTTGGCGTTTTCGTTGGCGCGTGGCTTGGCGCTTGGCCTGGAGATTAGCTTGGCGATCTTCTTTCCGCGTGGCTTGGCGCTTAGCTGGACGCTTGGCTTGGCGCTTGGCTTAGCGCTTGGCTTGGCGCTTGGCTTAGCGCTTGGCTTAGCGCATGGCTTGGCGCTTTCCTTGGCGCGTGGCTTGGAGCTTGGCTTGGCGCCTTTCTTGGCGCGTGGCTCGGCGTTATTCTTGGCGAGTGGCCTGGCCTTTGGCTTGGCGCTTGGCTTGGTGTTTGGTTGGCGATTGGCTAGGCGATTTTGTTGGCGCGTTGCTTGGCGCTTGGCTTGCCGCTTGGCCTGGGGCATGGCTTGGCGCTTTTATTGGCGCTTTTCTTGGCGCGTGGCATAGCGCTTGGCTGGACGCTTGGCTTGGCGTTTGGCTTGGCGCTTTTCTTGGCGCGAGGTTTGTCGCTTGGCTTGGCGCTTTTCTTGGCGTGTGGCTTAGCACTTGGCTTGGCGCTCAACTTGGCGCGTGGCTTGGAACTTGGCTTGGCGCCTTTCTTGGCGCGTGGCTAGGCGCTATTCTTGGCGAGTGGCTGGGCCTTTGGCTTTTCGCTTGGCTTGGCGTTTGGCTTGGCGATTGGCTTGGTGTTTGGTTGGCGATTGGCTTGGCGATTTTGTTGGCGCGTTGCTTGGCGCTTGGCTTGCCGCTTGGCCTGGGGCATGGCTTGGCGCTTTTATTGGCGCTTTTCTTGGCGCGTGGCTTAGCGCTTAGCTGGGCGCTTGGCTTGGCGTTTGGCTTGGCGCTTTTCTTGGCGCGAGGTTTGCCGCTTGGTTTAACGCTTTTATTGGCGCGTAGCTTAGCGCGTGGCTTGTTGCTTGGCTTGGGGCATGGCGTGGCGCTTTTCTTGGCCCCTTGGGTTGGCGCTTGGCTTTGCGCTTGGCTTGGCGCTTAGCTTGGCGCTTTTCTTGGCGCGTGGCTTAACGCGTGGCTTGTCGCTTGGCTTGGCGCTTTTCTTGGCGCTTAGCTTGGCGCTTTTCTTGGCGCGTGGCTTGGCGCGTGGCTTGTCGCTTGGCTTGGCGCATGGCGTGGCGCTTTTCTTGGCGCGTAGCTAGGCGCGTGGTTTGGCGTTTGGCTTGGCACTTGGCTTGGCGCTCTCCTTGGCCCGTGGTTTGGAGCTTGGCTTGCCGCTTGGCTTGGCGCTCTTCTTGGCGCTTGGCTTGGCGCTTTTCTTGGCGCGTGGCTTGTCGCTTGGCTTGGCGCATGGCGTGGCGCTTTTCTTGGCGCGTAGATTGGCGCGTGGCTTGGCGCATGGCTTGGCGCTCTCTTTGGCGCGTGGCTTGGCGCTTGGCTTGCCGCTTGGCTTAACGCTTTTCTTGGCGCGTAGCTTAGCGCGTGGCTTGTCGCTTGGCTTGGGGCTCTCATTGGTGCATAGGGTGGCGCTTTTCTTGGCGCGTGGCTTGGCGCTTGGCTTGGCGCTTTTCTTGGCGCTTGGCTTGGCCCTTGGCTTGGCGCTTGGCTTGGCGCTTGGCTTGGCGCATGGAGTGGCGCTTTTCTAGGCGCTTGGCTTGGCGCTTGGCTTGGCGCTTGGCTTGGCGTTTTCCATAGCGCGTGGCTTGTTGCTTGGCTTGGCGCATGGCGTGGCGGTTTTCTTGGCGTGTGGCTTGGCGCTTGGCTTGGTGCTTGGCTTGGCGCTTGGCTTGGCGTTTGGCTTGGAGCATAACGTGGCGCTTTTCTTGGCGCGTGGCTTATCGCTTGGCTTGGCGCTCTCCTTGGAGCGTGGCTTGGCGCTTGGCTTGGCGCCTTTCTTGGTGCGTGGCTCGGCGCTACTCTTTTCGCGTGGCTGGGCGTTTATCTTAGCGCTTGGCTCGGCGTTTGGCTTGGCGCTTTTCTTGGCGCGTTCGTAGGCGCGTGGCTTGGCGCTTGGCATGGAGAATAGCTTGGCGCTCTTCTTTTCGCGTGGCTTGTAGCTTGGCAGGACGCTTGGCTTGGCGCTTGGCTTGGCGCTTGGCTGGGCGCTTGGCTTGGCGCATGGCTTAGCGCTTGGCTTAGCGTTTTTCTTGGCGCTTGGCTTGGCGCGTTACTTGGCGTTTGGCTTGGCGCTTTTCTTGGCGCGTTCGTAGGCGCGTGGCTTGGCGCTTGGCATGGAGAATAGCTTGGCGCTCTTCTTTTCGCGTGGCTTGTAGCTTGGCAGGACGCTTGGCTTGGCGCTTGGCTTGGCGCTTGGCTGGGCGCTTGGCTTGGCGCATGGCTTAGCGCTTGGCTTAGCGTTTTTCTTGGCGCTTGGCTTGGCGCTCTCCTTGGCGCGTGGCTTGGCGCTTGGCTGGGCGCTTGGCTTGGCGCATGGCTTAGCGCTTGGCTTAGCGTTTTTCTTGGCGCTTGGCTTGGCGCGTTACTTGGCGTGTGGCTTGGCGCTTAGCTTTAGACTTTTCTTAGCGCGTGGCTTAATGCTTAGCTTGCAGCTTGGCTTGGCGCTTGGCTTGGCGCTTTTCAGGGCGCTTTTCTTGGCGCGTGGCTTAGCGCTTGGATTGGCGCTTGGTTTGGTGCTTGGCTTGGCGCATGGCTTGGCGCTCTCCATGGCGCGTGGCTTGGCGCTTGGCTTGCCGCTTGGCTTAGCGCTTGGCTTGACGCATGGCTTGGCGCTCTCCATGGCGCGTGGCTTGGCGCTTGGCTGGGCGCTTGGCTTGGCGCTTAGCTTGGCGCTTGGCTTAGCGTTTTTCTTGGCGCTTGGCTTGGCGGGTGGCTTGGCGTGTGGCTTGGCGCTTAGCTTTGGACTTTTCTTAGCGCGTGGCTTAATGCTTGGCTTGCCGCTTGGCCTGGCGCTTGGCTTGGCGCTTTTCAGGGCGCTTTTCTTGGCGCGTGGCTTAGCGCTTGGATTGGCGCTTGGCTTGCACGCGCCAAGCCAAGCGCCAAGCCACGCGCCAAGCTACGCGCCAAGAAAAGCGCCACGCCATGCGCCAAGCCAAGCGACAAGCCACGCGCCAAGAAAAGCGCCAAGCCAAGCGCCAAGAAAAGCGCCAAGCCAAGCGGCAAGCCAAGCTCCAAGCCACGCGCCAAGGAGAGCGCCAAGCCAAGTGCCAAGCCATGCGCCAAACCACGCGCCTAGCTACGCGCCAAGAAAAGCGCCACGCCATGCGCCAAGCCAAGCGACGAGCCACGCGCCAAGCCACGCGCCAAGAAAAGCGCCAAGCTAAGCGCCAAGAAAAGCGCCAAGCCAAGCGACAAGCCACGCGTTAAGCCACGCGCCAAGAAAAGCGCCAAGCTAAGCGCCAAGCCAAGCGCCAAGCCAAGCGCCAACCCAAGGGGCCAAGAAAAACGCCACGCCATGCCCCAAGCCAAGCAACAAGCCACGCGCTAAGCTACGCGCCAATAAAAGCGTTAAACCAAGCGGCAAACCTCGTGCCAAGAAAAGCGCCAAGCCAAACGCCAAGCCAAGCGCCCAGCTAAGCGCTAAGCCACGCGCCAAGAAAAGCGCCAATAAAAGCGCCAAGCCATGCCCCAGGCCAAGCGGCAAGCCAAGCGCCAAGCAACGCGCCAACAAAATCGCCAAGCCAATCGCCAACCAAACACCAAGCCAATCGCCAAGCCAAACGCCAAGCCAAGCGCCCAGCTAAGCGCTAAGCCACGCGCCAAGAAAAGCGCCAATAAAAGCGCCAAGCTAAGCGCCAGGCCAAGCACCAAGCCAAGCGCCAAGCCACACGCTATGAAAAGCGCCACGCCATGCGCCAAGCCAAGCAACAAGCCACGCGCTATGGAAAACGCCAAGCCAAGCGCCAAGCCAAGCGCCAACAAAAGCGCCACGCCATGCGCCAAGCCAAGCGCCAAGCCAAGCGCCAAGCCAAGCGCCAAGCCAAGCGCCAAGCCAAGCGCCAAGCCACGCGCCAAGAAAAGCGCCACCCTATGCACCAATGAGAGCGCCAAGCCAAGCGACAAGCCAGGCGCTAAGCTACGCGCCAAGAAAAGCGTTAAGCCAAGCGGCAAGCCAAGCGCCAAGCCACGCGCCAAGGAGAGCGCCAAGCCAAGCGCCAATCCACGCGCCAAGCTACGCGCCAAGAAAAGCGCCACGCCATGCGCCAAGCCAAGCAACAAGCCACGCGCCAAGCCATGCGCCAAGAAAAGCGCCAAGCTAAGCGCCAAGAAAAGCGCCAAGCCAAGCGACAAGCCACGCGTTAAGCCACGCGCCAAGAAAAGCGCCAAGCCAAGCGCCAAGAAGAGCGCCAAGCCAAGCGGCAAGCCAAGCTCCAAGCCACGCGCCAAGGAGAGCGCCAAGCCAAGTGCCAAGCCAAGCGCCAAACCACGCGCCTAGCTACGCGCCAAGAAAAGCGCCACGCCATGCTCAAAGCCAAGCGACAAGCCACGCGCCAAGCCATGCGCCAAGAAAAGCGCCAAGCTAAGCGCCAAGAAAAGCGCCAAGCCAAGCGACAAGCCACGCGTTAAGCCACGCGCCAAGAAAAGCGCCAAGCTATGCGCCAAGCCAAGCGCCAAGCCAAGCGCCAACTCACGGGCCAAGAAAAGCGCCACGCCATGCCCCAAGCCAAGCAACAAGCCACGCGCTAAGCTACGCGCCAAGAAAAGCGTTAAACCAAGCGGCAAACCTCGCGCCAAGAAAAGCGCCAAGCCAAACGCCAAGCCAAGCGCCCAGCCAAGCGCTAAGCCACGCGCCAAGAAAAGCGCCAATAAAAGCGCCAAGCCATGCCCCAGGCCAAGCGGCAAGCCAAGCGCCAAGCAACGCGCCAACAAAAGCGCCAAGCCAATCGCCAAGCCAAACGCCAAGCCAAGCGCCAATCCAAAGGCCCAGCCACTCGCCAAGAATAGCGCCGAGCCACGCACCAAGAAAGGCGCCAAGACAAGCTCCAAGCCACGCGCCAAGTTGAGCGCCAAACCAAGTGCTAAGCCACACGCCAAGAAAAGCGCCAAGCCAAGCGACAAACCTCGCGCCAAGAAAAGCGCCAAGCCAAGCGCTAAGCCAAGCGCCAAGCCAAGCGCCCAGCTAAGCGCCAAGCCACGCGGAAAGAAGAGCGCCAAGCTAATCTCCAGGCCAAGCGCCAAGCCACGCGCCAACGAAAACGCCAAGAAAAGCGCCAAGCCAAGCGCCAAGCCAAGCGCTTAGCCAAGCGCCAAGCCACGCGCCAAGGAAAGCGCCAAGCCATGCGATAAGCCAAGCGCTAAGCCAAGCGCCAAGCCAAGCGCTAAGCCAAGCGCCAAGCCAAGCGTCCAGCTAAGCGCCAAGCCACGCGGAAAGAAGAGCGCCAAGCTAATCTCCAGGCCAAGCGCCAAGGCACGCGCCAACGAAAACGCTAAGAAAAACGCCAAGCCAAGCCCCAAGCCAAGCGGCGACCCATGCGCCAAGCAACGCGCCAACAAAAGCGCCAAGCCAATTGCCAAGCCAAACGCCAAGCCAAGCGCTAAGCCAAACGCCCAGCCACGCGCCAAGAATAGCGCCGGGCCACGCGCCAAGAAAGGCGCCAAGCCGAGCGCCAAGCCACGCGCCAAGGAGAGCGCCAAGCCAAGCGAAAAACCACGCGCCAGGAAAAGCGCCACTCCATGCGCCAAGCCAAGCGCCAAGAAATCGCCAAGCCAAGCGCTAAGCCAAGCGCCAAGCCAAGCGTTATCCAAGCGCCCAGACAAGCGCCAAGCCACGCGCTAAGCCAAGCGCCAACCCATGCGCCAAACCAAGCGCCAAGCCAAGAGCCACGCCAAGCGCCAAGCCAAGCGCCAACCCATGCGCCAAACCAAGCGTTAAGCCAAGAGCCAAGCCAAGCGCCAAGCCACGCGCCAAGAAAGCGCCAATCCAAGCGACAAGCCAAGCGCGCAGAAAGCGCCAAGCCAAGCGGCCAGCCAAGCGCCAAGCCACGCGCCAAGGAGAGCGCCAAGCCATGCGCCAAGCCAAGCACCAAGCCAAGCGCCAATCCAAGCGCTAAGCCACGCGCCAAGAAAAGCGCCCTGAAAAGCGCCAAGCCAAGCGCCAAGCCAAGCGGCAAGCCAATCATTAAGCCACGCGCTAATAAAAGTCCAAAGCTAAGCGCCAAGCCAAGCGCCAAGAAAAACGCTAAGCCAAGCGCCAAGCTAAGCGCCAAGCCAAGCGCCCAGCCAAGCGCCAAGCCACGCGCCATGGAGAGCGCCAAGCCATGCGCCAAGCCAAGCGCTAGGCCAAGCGGCAAGCCAAGCGCCAAGCCACGCGCCATGGAGAGCGCCAAGCCATGCGCCTAGCCAAGCACCAAGCCAAGCGCCAATCCAAGCGCTAAGCCACGCGCCAAGAAAAGCGCCCTGAAAAGCGCCAAGCCAAGCGCCAAGCCAAGCGGCAAGCTAAGCATTAAGCCACGCGCTAAGAAAAGTCCAAAGCTAAGCGCCAAGCCACACGCCAAGCCACGCGCCAAGCCAAGCGCCAAGAAAAACGGTAAGCCAAGCGCTAAGCCAAGCGCCAAGCCAAGCGCCCAGCCAAGCGCCAAGCCACGCGCCAAGGAGAGCGCCAAGCCATGCGCCAAGCCAAGCGCCAAGCCAAGCGTCCAGCCAAGCGCCAAGCCACGCGAAAAGAAGAGCGCCAAGCTATTCTCCAGGCCAAGCGCCAAGCCACGCGCCTACGAAAGCGCCAAGAAAAGCGCCAAGCCAAGCCCCAAGTCAAGCGGCAACCCATGCGCCAAGCAATGCGTAAACAAAAGCGCCAAGCCAATCGCCAAGCCAAACGCCGAGCCAAGCGCTAAGATAAACGCCCAGCCACGCGCCAAGAGTAGCGCCGAGCCACGCACCAAGAAAGGCGCCAAGCCAAGCGCCAAGCCACGCTCCAAGGAGAGCGCCAAGCCAAGCGATAAGCCACGCGCCAAGAAAAGCGCCACGTTATGCTCCAAGCCAAACGCCAAGCCAAGCGCCAAGCCAAGCACCAAGGCAAGCGCCAAGCCACACGCCAAGAAAAACGCCACGCCACGCGCCAAGCCAAGCAACAAGCCACGCGCTATGGAAAACGCCAAGCCAAGCGCCAAGCCAAGCGCCAAGCCAAGCGCCAAGAAAAGCGCCACGCCATGCGCCAAGCCAAGCGCCAAGCCAAGCGCCAAGCCAAGGGCCAAGCCAAGCGCCAAGAAAAGCGCCAATCCAAGCGCCAAACCACGCGCCAAGAAAAGCGCCACCCTATGCACCAATGATAGCGCCAAGCCAAGCGACAAGCCACGCGCTAAGCTACGCGCCAAGAAAAGCGTTAAGCCAAGCGGCAAGCCAAGCGCCAAGCCACGCGCCAAGGAGAGCGCCAAGCCAAGCGCCAAGCCACGCGCCAAGCTACGCGCCAAGAAAAACGCCACGCCATGCGCCAAGCCAAGCGACAAGCCACGCGCCAAGAAAAGCGCCAAGCCAAGCGCCAAGAAGAGCGCCAAGCCAAGCGGCAAGCCAAGCTCTAAGCCACGCGCCAAGGAAAGCGCCAAGCCAAGTGCCAAGCCAAGCGCCAAACCACGCGCCTAGCTACGCGCCAAGAAAAGCGCCACGCCATGCGCCAAGCCAAGCGACGAGCCACGCGCCAAGCCACGCGCCAAGAAAAGCGCCAAGCTAAGCGCCAAGAAAAGCGCCAAGCCAAGCGACAAGCCACGCGTTAAGCCACGCGCAAAGAAAAGCGCTAAGCTAAGCGCCAAGCCAAGCGCCAAGCCAAGCGCCAACCCACGGGCCAAGAAAAGCGCCACGCCATGCCCCAAGCCAAGCAACAAGCCACGCGCTAAGCTACGCGCCAAGAAAAGCGTTAAACCAAGCGGCAAACCTCGCGCCAAGAAAAGCGCCAAGCCAAACGCCAAGCCTAGCGCCCAGCCAAGCGCTAAGCCACGCGCCAAGAAAAGCGCCAATAAAAGCGCCAAGCCATGCCCCAGGCCAAGCGGCAAGCCAAGCGCCAAGCAACGCGCCAACAAAAGCGCCAAGCCAATCGCCAAGCCAAACGCCAAGCCAAGCGCCAAGCCAAAGGCCCAGCCACTCGCCAAGAGTAGCGCCGAGCCACGCGCCAAGAAAGGCGCCAAGCCAAGCTCCAAGCCACGCGCCAAGTTGAGCGCCAAGCCAAGTGCTAAGCCACACGCCAAGAAAAGCGCCAAGCCAAGCGACAAACCTCGCGCCAAGAAAAGCGCCAAGCCAAACGCCAAGCCAAGCGCCCAGCCAAGCGCTAAACCACGCGCCAAGAAAAGCGCCAATAAAAGCGCCAAGCCATGCCCCAGGCCAAGCGGCAAGCCAAACGCCAAGCAACGCGCCAACAAAAGCGCCAAGTCAATCGCCAACCAAACACCAAGCCAAGCGCCAAGCCAAAGGCCAGGCCACTCGCCAAAAATAACGCCGAGCCACGCGCCACGAAAGGCGCCAAGCCAAGCTCCAAGCCACGCGCCAAGGAGAGCGCCAAGCCAAGCGACAAGCCACGCGTTAAGTCACGCGACAAGAAAAGCGCCAAGCCAAGCTCCAAGCTAAGCGCCAAGCCAAGCGCCAAGCCAAGCGCCAAGCCAAGCCCCAAGCCAAGCGCCAAGCCTCGCGCCAAGAAAAACGCCACGCAATGCGCCAAGCCAAGCGACAAGCCACGCGACAAGCCACGCGCCTAGAAAAGCGCCAAGCCAAGCGCCAATCCACGCGCCAAGCCAAGCGCCAAGCCAAGCGCCAAGCCAAGCGCCAAGCCACGCGCCAAGGAGAGCGCCAAGCCAAGCGACAAGCCACGCGTTAAGCCACGCGCCAAGAAAAGCGCCAAGCTCTAGGCCAAGCGCCAAGACAAGAGCCAAGCCAAGCGCCAAGCCAAGCGCCAAGAAAAGCGCCAAGACAAGCGCCAAGCCACGCGCCAAGAAACGCGCCACGCCATGTGCTAAGCCAAGCGACAAGCCACGCGCTAAGGTAAACGCCAAGCCAAGCGCCAAACCAAGCACCAAGCCAAGCGCCAAGCCAAGCGCCAAGCCATGCGCCAAGAAAAGCGCCACGCCATGCGCCAAGCCAAGCGACAAGCCACGCGCCAAGGAGAGCGCCAAGCCATGCGCCAAACCAAGCGCAATGTAACGTACCAAAAAAGCGCCACGCCATGCGCCAAGCCAAGTGCCAAGCCAAGCGCCAAGCCAAACGCCAAGCCAAGCGCTAAGCCACGCGACAAGAAAAGCGCCACGCCATGCGCCAAGACAAGCGATAAGCCACGCGCAAAGAAAAGCGCCAAGCCAAGCGCCAAGCCACGCGCCAAGCCACGCGCCAAGCCAAGCGCCAAGCCACGCGCCAAGGAGAGCGCTAAGCCAAGCGAAAAGCCGCGCGTTAACTTGCGCGCCAAGAAAAGCGCCAAGCGAAGCGCCAAGCCAAGCGCCAAGTTAAGCGCCCAGCCACGTGCCAAAAAAAGCGCCACGTTTTGCGCCAAGCCAAGCGACAAACCACGCGCTAAGGAAAGCGCCAAGCCAAGCGCCAAGCCAAGCGCCATCCAAGCGCCCAGACAAGCGCCAAGCCACGCGCTATAGAGAGCGCCAAACTATGCGCCAAGCCAGGCGCCAAGCCACGCGCCAAGAAAGCGACAAGTCACGCGCGCAGAAAGCGCCAAGCCAAGCGTCCAGCCAAGCGCCAAGCCACGCGCCAAGGGGAGCAAAATGCCATGCGCCAAGCCAAGCACCAAGCCAAGCGCCAATCCAAGCGCTAAGCCACGCGCCAAGAAAAGCACCCTGAAAAGCGCCAAGCCAAGCGCCAAGCCAAGCGGCAAGCCAAGCATTAAGCCACGCGCTAAGAAAAGTCCAAAGTTAAGCGCCAAGCCACACGCCAAGCCACGCGCCAAGCCAAGCGCCAAGAAAAACGCCAAGCCAAGCGCCAAACCAAGCGCCCAGCCAAGTGCCAAGCCACGCGCCAAGGAGAGCGTTAAGCCATGCGCCAAGCCAAGCGCTAAGCCAAGCGCCAAGCCAAGCGTCCAGCCAAGCGCCAAGCCACGCGAAAAGAAGAGCGCCAAGCTATTCTCCAGGCCAAGCGCTAAGCCACGCGCCACCGAAAGCGCCAAGAAAAGCGCCAAGCCAAGCCCCAAGCCAAGTGGCAACCCATGCGCCAAGCAACGCGCCAACAAAAGCGCCAAGCCAATCGCCAAGCCAAACGCCAAGCCAAGCGCTAAGTTAAACGCCCAGCCACGCGCCAAGAAAGGCGCTAAGCCAAGCGCCAAGCCACGCTCAAAGGAGAGCGCTAAGCCAAGCGATAAGCCACGCGCCAAGAAAAGCGCCACGCCATGCCCCAAGCCAAGCGCCAAGCCAAGCGCCAAGCCAAGCACCAAGCCAAGCGCCAAGCCACACGCCAGGAAAAGCGCCACGCCATGCGCCAAGCCAAGCAACAAGCCACACGCTAAAGAAAACGCTAAGCCAAGCGCCAATCCAAACGCCAAACCAAGCGTCAAGCCAAGTGCCAAGAAAAGCGCCAATCCACGCGCCAAGAAAAGCGCCACCCTATGCTCCAAGGAGAGCGCCAAGCCAAGCGACAAGCCACGCGCTAAGCTACGCGCCAAGAAAAGCGCCAATCCACGCGCCAAGAAAAGCGCCACCCTATGCACCAAGGAGAGCGCCAAGCCAAGCGACAAGCCACGCGCCAAGCCACGCGCCAAGGAGAGCGCCAAGCCAAGCGACAAGCCACGCGCTAAGCTAAACGCCAGGAAAAGCGTTAAACCAAGCGGCAAGCTAAGCGCCAAGCCACGCGCCAAAGAGAGCGCTAAGCCAAGCGCCAAGCCAAGCGCCAAGCCACACGCCAAGAAAAGCGCCAAGCCAAACGCCAAGCCAAGCGCCCAGCCAAGCGCCCAGCCAAGCGCTAAACCACGCGCCAAGGAAAGTGCCAATAAAAGCGCCAAGCCATGCCCCAGGCCAAGCGGCAACCCCAGCGCCAAGCAACGCGCCAAGAAAAGCGCCAAGCCAGTCGCCAAGCCAAACACCAAGCCAAGCGCCAAACCAAAGACCCAGCCACGCGCCAAGCTACGCGCCAGGAAAAGCGCCACGCCATGCCCCAAGCCAAGCAACAAGCCACGCGCTAAGCTACGCGCCAATAAAAGCGTTAAACCAAGCGGCAAACCTCGCGCCAAGAAAAGCGCCAATAAAAGCGCCAAGCCATGCCCCAGGCCAAGCGGCAAGCCAAGCGCCAAGCAACGCGCCAACAAAAGCGCCAAGCACATCGCCAAGCCAAAGGCCAAGCCAAGCGAAAAGCCAAAGGCCCAGCCACTCGCCAAGAATAGCGCCTACCCACGCGCCAAGAAAGGCGCCAAGCCAAGCTCCAAGCCACGCGCCAAGTTGAGCGCCAAGCCAAGTGCTAAGCCACACGCCAAGAAAAGCGCCAAGCCAAGCGACAAACCTCGCGCCAAGAAAAGCGCCAAGCCAAACGCCAAGCCAAGCGTCCAGCCAAGCGCTATGCCGCGCGCCAAGAAAAGCGCCAATAAAAGCGCCAAGCCATGCCCCAGGCCAAGCGGCAAGCCAAGCGCCAAGCAACGCGCCAACAAAATCGCCAAGCCAATCGCCAACCAAACACTAAGCCAAGCGCCAAGCCAAAGGCCAGGCCACTCGCCAAGAATAACGGCGAGCCACGCGCCAAGAAAGGCGCCAAGCCAAGCTCCAAGCCACGCGCCAAGGAAAGCGCCAAGCCATGCGCTAAGCCAAGCGCTAAGCCAAGCGCTAAGCCAAGCGCCAAGCCAAGCGCTAAGCCAAGCGCCAAGCCAAGCGTCCAGCTAAGCGCCAAGCCACGCGAAAAGAAGATCGCCAAGCTAATCTCCAGGCCAAGCGCCAAGCCACGCGCCAACGAAAACGCCAAGAAAAGCGCCAAGCCAAGCCCCAAGCCAAGCGGCGACCCATGCGCCAAGCAACGCGCCAACAAAAGCGCCAAGCCAATTGCAAAGCCAAACGCCAAGCCAAGCGCTAAGCCAAACGCCCAGCCACGCGCCAAGAATAGCGCCGGGCCACGCGCCAAGAAAGGCGCCAAGCCAAGCGCCAAGACTCGCGCCAAGAAAAGCGCCACTCCATGCGCCAAGCCAAGCGCCAAGAAATTGCCAAGCCAAGCGCTAAGCCAAGCGCCAAGCCAAGCGTTATCCAAGCGCCCAGACAAGCGCCAAGCCACGCGCTAAGCCAAGCGCCAACCCATGCGCCAAATCAAGCGCCAAGCCAAGAGCCAAGCCAAGCGCCAAGCCAAGCGCCAACTCATGCGCCAAACTAAGCGCCAAGCCAAGAGCCAAGCCAAGCGCCAAGCCACGCGCCAAGAAAGCGCCAAGCCAAGCGCGCAGAAAGCGCCAAGCCAAGCGGCCAGCCAAGCGCCAAGCCACCCGCCAAGGAGAGCGCCAAGCCATGCGCCAAACCAAACGCTAAGCCACGCGCCAAGAAAAGCGCCCTGAAAAGCGCCAAGCCAAGCGCCAAGCCAAGCGGCAAGCCAAGCATTAAGCCACGCGCTAAGAAAAGTCCAAAGCTAAGAGCCAAGCCACACGCCAAGCCACGCGCCAAGCCAAGCGCCAAGAAAAACGCTAAGCCAAGCGCCAAGCTAAGCGCCAAGCCAAGCGCCCAGCCAAGCGCCAAGCCACGCGCCATGGAGAACGCCAAGCCATGCGCCAAGCCAAGCGCTAAGCCAAGCGGCAAGCCAAGCGCCAAGCCACGCGCCATGAAGAGCGCCAAGCCAAGAGCCAAGCCAAGCGCCAAGCCAAGCGCCAACCCATGCGCCAAACCAAGCGCCAAGCCAAGAGCCAAGCCAAGCGCCAAGCCACGCGCCAAGGAAGCGCTAAGCCAAGCGCCCAGCCAAGCGCCAAGCCACGCGCCATGGAGAGCGCCAAGCCATGCGCCAAGCCAAGCGCTAAGCCAAGCGGCAAGCCAAGCGCCAAGCCACGCGCCATGGAGAGCGCCAAGCCATGCGCCAAGCCAAGCACCAAGCCAAGCGCCAATCCAAGCGCTAAGCCACGCGCCAAGAAGAGCGCCCTGAAAAGCGTCAAGCCAAGCGCCAAGCCAAGCGGCTAGCTAAGCATTAAGCCACGCGCTAAGAAAAGTCCAAAGCTAAGCGCCAAGCCACACGCCAAGCCACGCGCCAAGCCAAGCGCCAAGAAAAACGCTAAGCCAAGCGCTAAGCCAAGCGCCAAGCCAAGCGCCCAGCCAAGCGCCAAGCCACGCGCCAAGGAGGGCGCCAAGCGATGCGAAAAGAAGAGCGCCAAGCTATTCTCCAGGCCAAGCGCCAAGCCACGCGCCTACGAAAGCGCCAAGAAAAGCGCCAAGCCAAGCCCCAAGCCAAGCGGCAACCCATGCGCCAAGCAATGCGTAAACAAAAGCGCCAAGCCAATCGCCAAGCCAAACGTAAACAAAAGCGCCAAGCCAATCGCCAAGCCAAACGCCGAGCCAAGCGCTAAGATAAACGCCCAGCCACGCGCCAAGAGTAGCGCCGAGCCACGCACCAAGAAAGGCGCCAAGCCAAGCGCCAAGCCACGCTCCAAGGAGAGCGCCAAGCCAAGCGATAAGCCACGCGCCAAGAAAAGCGCCACGTTATGCTCCAAGCCAAACGCCAAGCCAAGCGCCAGGCCAAGCACCAAGCCAAGCGCCAAGCCACACGCTAAGTGAAACGCCCAGCCACGCGCCAAGAAAGGCGCCAAGCCAAGCGCCAAGCCACGCTCCAAGGAGAGCGTTAAGCCAAGCGATAAGCCACGCGCCAAGAAAAGCGCCACGCCATGCCCCAAGCCAAGCGCCAAGCCAAGCGCCAAGCCAAGCACCAAGCCAAGCGCCAAGCCACACGCCAGGAAAAGCGCCACGCCATGCGCCAAGCCAAGCAACAAGCCACACGCTAAGGAAAACGCTAAGCCAAGCGCCAATCCAAACACCAAACCAAGCGCCAAGCCAAGCGCCAAGAAAAGCGCCAATCCACGCGCCAAGAAAAGCGCCACCCTATGCACCAAGGAGAGCGCCAAGCCAAGCGACAAGCCACGCGCTAAGCTACGCGCCAAGAAAAGCGTTAAACCAAGCGGCAAACCAAGCGCCAAGCCACGCGCCAAGGAGAGCGCCAAGCCAAGCGACAAACCACGCGCTAAGCTACGCGCCAGGAAAAGCGTTAAACCAAGCGCCAAGCCAAGCGCCAAGCCACACGCCAAGGAAAGCGCCAAGCCAAACGCCAAGCCAAGCGCCCAGCCAAGCGCCAAGCCACGCGCCATGGAGAACGCCAAGCCATGCGCCAAGCCAAGCGCTAAGCCAAGCGGCAAGCCAAGCGCCAAGCCACGCGCCATGGAGAGCGCCAAGCCAAGAGCCAAGCCAAGCGCCAAGCTAAGCGCCAACCCATGCGCCAAACCAAGCGCCAAGCCAAGAGCCAAGCCAAGCGCCAAGCCACGCGCCAAGGAAGCGCTAAGCCAAGCGCCCAGCCAAGCGCTAAGCCAAGCGGCAAGCCAAGCGCCAAGCCACGCGCCATGGAGAGCGCCAAGCCATGCGCCAAGCCAAGCACCAAGCCAAGCGCCAATCCAAGCGCTAAGCCACGCGCCAAGAAGAGCGCCCTGAAAAGCGCCAAGCCAAGCGCCAAGCCAAGCGGCTAGCTAAGCATTAAGCCACGCGCTAAGAAAAGTCCAAAGCTAAGCGCCAAGCCACACGCCAAGCCACGCGCCAAGCCAAGCGCCAAGAAAAACGCTAAGCCAAGCGCTAAGCCAAGCGCCAAGCCAAGCGCCCAGCCAAGCGCCAAGCCACGCGCCAAGGAGGGCGCCAAGCGATGCGCCAAGCCAAGCACCAAGCCAAGCTTCCAGCCAAGCGCCAAGCCACGCGAAAAGAAGAGCGCCAAGCTATTCTCCAGGCCAAGCGCCAAGCCACGCGCCTACGAAAGCGCCAAGAAAAGCGCCAAGCCAAGCCCCAAGCCAAGCGGCAACCCATGCGCCAAGCAATGCGTAAACAAAAGCGCCAAGCCAATCGCCAAGCCAAACGCCGAGCCAAGCGCTAAGATAAACGCCCAGCCACGCGCCAAGAGTAGCGCCGAGCCACGCACCAAGAAAGGCGCCAAGCCAAGCGCCAAGCCACGCTCCAAGGAGAGCGCCAAGCCAAGCGATAAGCCACGCGCCAAGAAAAGCGCCACGTTATGCTCCAAGCCAAACGCCAAGCCAAGCGCCAGGCCAAGCACCAAGCCAAGCGCCAAGCCACACGCTATGAAAAGCGCCACGCCATGCGCCAAGCCAAGCAACAAGCCACGCGCTATAAAAAACGCCAAGCCAAGCGCCAAGCCAAGCGCCAAGAAAAGCGCCACGCCATGCGCCAAGCCAAGCGCCAAGCCAAGCGCCAAGCCAAAGGCCAAGCCAAGCGCCAAGAAAAACGCCAAGCCAAGCGCAAAACCACGCGCCAAGAAAAGCGCCACCCTATGCACCAATGAGAGCGCTAAGCCAAGCGACAAGCCACGCGCTAAGCTACGCGCCAAGAAAAGCGTTAAGCCAGGCGGCAAGCCAAGCGCCAAGCCACGCGCCAAGGAGAGCGCCAAGCCAAGCGCCAATCCACGCGCCAAGCTACGCGCCAAGAAAAGCGCCACGCCATGCGCCAAGCCAAGCAACAAGCCACGCGCCAAGAAAAGCGCCAAGCCAAGCGCCAAGAAGAGCGCCAAGCCAAGCGGCAAGCCAAGCACCAAGCCACGCGCCAAGGAGAGCGCCAAGCCAAGTGCCAAGCCAAGCGCCAAACTACGCGCCTAGCTACGCGCCAAGAAAAGCGCCACGCCATGCGCAAAGCCAAGCGACAAGCCACGCGCCAAGCCATGCGCCAAGAAAAGCGCCAAGCTAAAAGCCAAGAAAAGCGCCAAGCCAAACGACAAGACACGCGTTAAGCCACGCGCCAAGAAAAGCGCCAAGCTATGCGCCAAGCCAAGCGCCAAGCCAAGCGCCAACCCACGGGCCAAGAAAAGCGCCACGCCATGCCCCAAGCCAAGCAACAAGCCACGCGCTAAGCTACGCGCCAAGAAAAGCGTTAAACCAAGCGGCAAACCTCGCGCCAAGAAAACCGCCAAGCCAAACGCCAAGCCAAGCGCCCAGCCAAGCGCTAAGCCACGCGCCAAGAAAAGCGCCAATAAAAGCGCCAAGCCATGCCCCAGGCCAAGCGGCAAGCCAAGCGCCAAGCAACGCGCCAACAAAAGCGCCAAGCCAATCGCCAAGCCAAACGCCAAGCCAAGCGCCAATCCAAAGGCCCAGCCACTCGCCAAGAATAACGCCGAGCCACGCACCAAGAAAGGCGCCAAGACAAGCTCCAAGCCACGCGCCAAGCCAAGCGCTAAGCCAAGCGCCAAGCCAAGCGTCCAGCTAAGCGCCAAGCCACGCGGAAAGAAGAGCGCCAAGCTAATCTCCAGGCCAAGCGCCAAGCCACGCGCCAACGAAAACGCCAAGAAAAGCGCCAAGCCAAGCCCCAAGCCAAGCGGCGACCCATGCGCCAAGCAACGCGCCAACAAAAGCGCCAAGTCAATTGCCAAGCCAAACGCCAAGCCAAGCGCTAAGCAAACGCCCAGCCACGCGCCAAGGAAAGCGCCAAGCCATGCGATAAGCCAAGCGCTAAGCCAAGCGCCAAGCCAAGCGCTAAGCCAAGCGCCAAGCCACGCGCCAAGGAAAGCGCCAAGCCATGCGATAAGCCAAGCGCTAAGCCAAGCGCCAAGCCAAGCGCTAAGCCAAGCGCTAAGCCAAGCGCCAAGCCAAGCGTCCAGCTAAGCGCCAAGCCACGCGGAAAGAAGAGCGCCAAGCTAATCTCCAGGCCAAGCGCCAAGGCACGCGCCAACGAAAACGCCAAGAAAAGCGCCAAGCCAAGCGCCAAGCCAAGCGCTTAGCCAAGCGCCAAGCCACGCGCCAAGGAAAGCGCCAAGCCATGCGATAAGCCAAGCGCTAAGCCAAGCGCCAAGCCAAGCGCTAAGCCAAGCGCCAAGCCAAGCGTCCAGCTAAGCGCCAAGCCACGCGGAAAGAAGAGCGCCAAGCTAATCTCCAGGCCAAGCGCCAAGGCACGCGCCAACGAAAACGCCAAGAAAAGCGCCAAGCCAAGCCCCAAGCCAAGCGGCGACCCATGCGCCAAGCAACGCGCCAACAAAAGCGCCAAGCCAATCGCCAAGCCAAACGCCAAGCCAAGCGCCAATCCAAGTGCCAAGCCAAGCGCCAAACTACGCGCCTAGCTACGCGCCAAGAAAAGCGCCACGCCATGCGCAAAGCCAAGCGACAAGCCACGCGCCAAGCCATGCGCCAAGAAAAGCGCCAAGCTAAAAGCCAAGAAAAGCGCCAAGCCAAGCGACAAGCCACGCGTTAAGCCACGCGCCAAGAAAAGCGCCAAGCTAAGCGCCAAGCCAAGCGCCAAGCCAAGCGCCAACCCACGGGCCAAGAAAAGCGCCACGCCATGCCCCAAGCCAAGCAACAAGCCACGCGCTAAGCTACGCGCCAAGAAAAGCGTTAAACCAAGCGGCAAACCTCGCGCCAAGAAAACCGCCAAGCCAAACGCCAAGCCAAGCGCAAAACCACGCGCCAAGAAAAGCGCCACCCTATGCACCAATGAGAGCGCCAAGCCAAGCGACAAGCCACGCGCTAAGCTACGAGCCAAGAAAAGCGTTAAGCCAAGCGGCAAGCCAAGCGCCAAGCCACGCGCCAAGGAGAGCGCCAAGCCAAGCGCCAATCCACGCGCCAAGCTACGCGCCAAGAAAAGCGCCACGCCATGCGCCAAGCCAAGCAACAAGCCACGCGCCAAGAAAAGCGCCAAGCCAAGCGCCAAGAAGAGCGCCAAGCCAAGCGGCAAGCCAAGCACCAAGCCACGCGCCAAGGAGAGCGCCAAGCCAAGTGCCAAGCCAAGCGCCAAAACTACGCGCCTAGCTACGCGCCAAGAAAAGCGCCACGCCATGCGCAAAGCCAAGCGACAAGCCACGCGACAAGCCATGCGCCAAGAAAAGCGCCAAGCTAAAAGCCAAGAAAAGCGCCAAGCCAAGCGACAAGCCACGCGTTAAGCCACGCGCAAAGAAAAGCGCCAAGCTAAGCGCCAAACCAAGCGCCAAGCCAAGCGCCAACCCACGGGCCAAGAAAAGCGCCACGCCATGCCCCAAGCCAAGCAACAACCCACGCGCTAAGCTACGCGCCAAGAAAAGCGTTAAACCAAGCGGCAAACCTCGCGCCAAGAAAACCGCCAAGCCAAACGCCAAGCCAAGCGCCCAGCCAAGCGCTAAGCCACGCGCCAAGAAAAGCGCCAATAAAAGCGCCAAGCCATGCCCCAGGCCAAGCGGCAAGCCAAGCGCCAAGCAACGCGCCAACAAAAGCGCCAAGCCAATCGCCAAGCCAAACGCCAAGCCAAGCGCCAATCCAAAGGCCCAGCCACTCGCCAAGAATAGCGCCGAGCCACGCACCAAGAAAGGCGCCAAGACAAGCTCCAAGCTACGCGCCAAGCCAAGCGCTAAGCCAAGCGCCAAGCCAAGCGTCCAGCTAAGCGCCAAGCCACGCGGAAAGAAGAGCGCCAAGCTAATCTCCAGGCCAAGCGCCAAGCCACGCGCCAACGAAAACGCCAAGAAAAGCGCCAAGCCAAGCCCCAAGCCAAGCGGCGACCCATGCGCCAAGCAACGCGCCAACAAAAGCGCCAAGTCAATTGCCAAGCCAAACGCCAAGCCAAGCGCTAAGCCAAACGCCCAGCCACGCGCCAAGGAAAGCGCCAAGCCATGCGATAAGCCAAGCGCTAAGCCAAGCGCCAAGCCAAGCGCTAAGCCAAGCGCCAAGCCACGCGCCAAGGAAAGCGCCAAGCCATGCGATAAGCCAAGCGCTAAGCCAAGCGCCAAGCCAAGCGCTAAGCCAAGCGCTAAGCCAAGCGCCAAGCCAAGCGTCCAGCTAAGCGCCAAGCCACGCGGAAAGAAGAGCGCCAAGCTAATCTCCAGGCCAAGCGCCAAGGCACGCGCCAACGAAAACGCCAAGAAAAGCGCCAAGCCAAGCGCCAAGCCAGCGCTTAGCCAAGCGCCAAGCCACGCGCCAAGGAAAGCGCCAAGCCATGCGATAAGCCAAGCGCTAAGCCAAGCGCCAAGCCAAGCGCTAAGCCAAGCGCCAAGCCAAGCGTCCAGCTAAGCGCCAAGCCACGCGGAAAGAAGAGCGCCAAGCTAATCTCCAGGCCAAGCGCCAAGGCACGCGCCAACGAAAACGCCAAGAAAAGCGCCAAGCCAAGCCCCAAGCCAAGCGGCGACCCATGCGCCAAGCAACGCGCCAACAAAAACGCCAAGCCAATTGCCAAGCCAAACGCCAAGCCAAGCGCTAAGCCAAACGCCCAGCCACGCGCCAAGAATAGCGCCAAGCCACGCGCCAAGGAGAGCGCCACGCCAAGCGAAAAACCACGCGCCAGGAAAAGCGCCACCCCATGCGCCAAGCAACGCGCCAACAAAAGCGCCAAGTCAATTGCCAAGCCAAACGCCAAGCCAAGCGCTAAGCCAAACGCCCAGCCACGCGCCAAGGAAAGCGCCAAGCCATGCGATAAGCCAAGCGCTAAGCCAAGCGCCAAGCCAAGCGCTAAGCCAAGCGCCAAACCACGCGCCAAGGAAAGCGCCAAGCCATGCGATAAGCCAAGCGCTAAGCCAAGCGCCAAGCCAAGCGCTAAGCCAAGCGCTAAGCCAAGCGCCAAGCCAAGCGTCCAGCTAAGCGCCAAGCCACGCGGAAAGAAGAGCGCCAAGCTAATCTCCAGGCCAAGCGCCAAGGCACGCGCCAACGAAAACGCCAAGAAAAGCGCCAAGCCAAGCGCCAAGCCAAGCGCTTAGCCAAGCGCCAAGCCACGCGCCAAGGAAAGCGCCAAGCCATGCGATAAGCCAAGCGCTAAGCCAAGCGCCAAGCCAAGCGTTAAGCCAAGCGCCAAGCCAAGCGTCAGCTAAGCGCCAAGCCACGCGGAAAGAAGAGCGCCAAGCTAATCTCCAGGCCAAGCGCCAAGGCACGCGCCAACGAAAACGCCAAGAAAAGCGCCAAGCCAAGCCCCAAGCCAAGCGGCGACCCATGCGCCAAGCAACGCGCCAACAAAAACGCCAAGCCAATTGCCAAGCCAAACGCCAAGCCAAGCGCTAAGCCAAACGCCCAGCCACGCGCCAAGAATAGCGCCAAGCCACGCGCCAAGGAGAGCGCCACGCCAAGCGAAAAACCACGCGCCAGGAAAAGCGCCACTCCATGCGCCAAGCCAAGCGCCAAGAAATCGCCAAGTCAAGCGCTAAGCCAAGCGCCAAGCCAAGCGTTATCCAAGCTCCCAGACAAGCGCCAAGCCACGCGCTAAGCCAAGCGCCAACCCATGCGCCAAACCAAGCGCAAGCCAAGAGCCACGCCAAGCGCCAAGCCAAGCGCCAACCCATGCGCCAAACCAAGCGTTAAGCCAAGAGCCAAGCCAAGCGCCAAGCCACGCGCCAAGAAAGCGCCAATCCAAGCGACAAGCCAAGCGCGCAGAAAGCGCCAAGCCAAGCGGCCAGCCAAGCGCCAAGCCACGCGCCAAGAGAGCGCCAAGCCATGCGCCAAGCCAAGCACCAAGCCAAGCGCCAATCCCAGCGCTAAGCCACGCGCCAAGAAAAGCGCCCTGAAAAGCGCCAAGCCAAGCGCCAAGCCAAGCGGCAAGCCAATCATTAAGCCACGCGCTAATAAAAGTCCAAAGCTAAGCGCCAAGCCACACGCCAAGCCACGCGCCAAGCCAAGCGCCAAGAAAAACGCTAAGCCAAGCGCCAAGCTAAGCGCCAAGCCAAGCGCCCAGCCAAGCGCGAAGCCACGCGCCATGGAGAGCGCCAAGCCATGCGCCAAGCCAAGCGCTAGGCCAAGCGGCAAGCCAAGCGCCAAGCCACGCGCCATGGAGAGCGCCAAGCCATGCGCCAAGCCAAGCACCAAGCCAAGCGCCAATCCAAGCGCTAAGCCACGCGCCAAGAAAAGCGCCCTGAAAAGCGCCAAGCCAAGCGCCAAGCCAAGCGGCAAGCTAAGCATTAAGCCACGCGCTAAGAAAAGTCAAAGCTAAGCGCCAAGCCACACGACAAGCCACGCGCCAAGCCAAGCGCCAAGAAAAACGGTAAGCCAAGCGCTAAGCCAAGCGCCAAGCCACGCAAAAAGAATAGCGCTAAGCTATTCTCCAGGCCAAGCGCCAAGCCACGCGCCTACGAAAGCGCCAAGAAAAGCGCCAAGCCAAGCCCCAAGCCAAGCGGTAACCCATGCGCCAAGCAATGCGTAAACAAAAGCGCCAAGCCAATCGCCAAGCCAAACGCCGAGCCAAGCGCTAAGATAAACGCCCAGCCACGCGCCAAGAGTAGCGCCGAGCCACGCACCAAGAAAGGCGCCAAGCCAAGCGCCAAGCCACGCTCCAAGGAGAGCGCCAAGCCAAGCGCCAAGCCACACGCCAAGAAAAACGCCACGCCACGCGCCAAGCCAAGCAACAAGCCACGCGCTATGGAAAACGCCAAGCCAAGCGCCAAGCCAAGCGCCAAGCCAAGCGCCAAGCCAAGCGCCAAGAAAAGCGCCACGCCATGCGCCAAGCCAAGCGCCAAGCCAAGCGCCAAGCCAAGGGCCAAGCCAAGCGCCAAGAAAAGCGCCAAGCCAAGCGCCAAACCACGCGCCAAGAAAAGCGCCACCCTATGCACCAATGATAGCGCCAAGCCAAGCGACAAGCCACGCGCTAAGCTACGCGCCAAGAAAAGCGTTAAGCCAAGCGGCAAGCCAAGCGCCAAGCCACGCGCCAAGGAGAGCGCCAAGCCAAGCGCCAAGCCACGCGCCAAGCTACGCGCCAAGAAAAGCGCCACGCCATGCGCCAAGCCAAGCGACAAGCCACGCGCCAAGAAAAGCGCGAAGCCAAGCGCCAAGAAGAGCGCCAAGCCAAGCGGCAAGCCAAGCTCCAAGCCACGCGCCAAGGAGAGCGCCAAGCCAAGTGCCAAGCCAAGCGCCAAACCACGCGCCTAGCTACGCGCCAAGAAAAGCGCCACGCCATGCGCCAAGCCAAGCGACGAGCCACGCGCCAAACCACGCGCCAAGAAAAGCGCCAAGCTAAGCGCCAAGAAAAGCGCCACGCCAAGCGACAAGCCACGCGTTAAGCCACGCGCAAAGAAAAGCGCCAAGCTAAGCGCCAAGCCAAGCGCCAAGCCAAGCGCCAACCCACGGGCCAAGAAAAGCGCCACGCCATGCACCAAGCCAAGCAACAAGCCACGCGCTAAGCTACGCGCCAAGAAAAGCGTTAAACCAAGCGGCAAACCTCGCGCCAAGAAAAGCGCCAAGCCAAACGCCAAGCCAAGCGCCCAGCCAAGCGCTAAGCCACGCGCCAAGAAAAGCGACAATAAAAGCGCCAAGCCATGCCCCAGGCCAAGCGGCAAGCCAAGCGCCAAGCAACGCGCCAACAAAAGCGCCAAGCCAATCGCCAAGCCAAACGCCAAGCCAAGCGCCAAGCCAAAGGCCCAGCCACTCGCCAAGAATAGCGCCGAGACACGCGCCAAGAAAGGCGCCAAGCCAAGCTCCAAGCCACGCGCCAAGTTGAGCGCCAAGCCAAGTGCTAAGCCACACGCCAAGAAAAGCGCCAAGCCAAGCGACAAACCTCGCGCCAAGAAAAGCGCCAAGCCAAACGCCAAGCCAAGCGCCCAGCCAAGCGCTAAACCACGCGCCAAGAAAGCGCCAATCCAAGCGACAAGCCAAGCGCGCAGAAAGCGCCAAGCCAAGCGGCCAGCCAAGCGCCAAGCCACGCGCCAAGAAGAGCGCCAAGCCATGCGCCAAGCCAAGCACCAAGCCACGCGCCAAGAAAAGCGCCCTGAAAAGCGCCAAGCCAAGCGCCAAGACAAGCGGCAAGCCAATCATTAAGCCACGCGCTAATAAAAGTCCAAAGCTAAGCGCCAAGCCACACGCCAAGCCACGCGCCAAGCCAAGCGCCAAGAAAAACGCTAAGCCAAGCGCCAAGCTAAGCGCCAAGCCAAGCGCCCAGCCAAGCGCCAAGCCACGCGCCATGGAGAGCGCCAAGCCATGCGCCAAGCCAAGCGCTAGGCCAAGCGGCAAGCCAAGCGCCAAGCCACGCACCATGGAGAGCGCCAAGCCATGCGCCAAGCCAAGCACCAAGCCAAGCGCCAATCCAAGCGCTAAGCCACGCGCCAAGAAAAGCGCCCTGAAAAGCGCCAAGCCAAGCGCCAAGCCAAGCGGCAAGCTAAGCATTAAGCCACGCGCTAAGAAAAGTCAAAGCTAAGCGCCAAGCCACACGCCAAGCCACGCGCCAAGCCAAGCGCCAAGAAAAACGGTAAGCCAAGCGCTAAGCCAAGCGCCAAGCCAAGCGCCCAGCCAAGCGCCAAGCCACGCTCCAAGGAGAGCGCCAAGCCATGCGCCAAGCCAAGCGCCAAGCCAAGCGTCCAGCCAAGCGCCAAGCCACGCGAAAAGAAGAGCGCTAAGCTATTCTCCAGGCCAAGCGCCAAGCCACGCGCCTACGAAAGCGCCAAGAAAAGCGCCAAGCCAAGCCCCAAGCCAAGCGGCAACCCATGCGCCAAGCAATGCGTAAACAAAAGCGCCAAGCCAATCGCCAAGCCAAACGCCGAGCCAAGCGCTAAGATAAACGCCCAGCCACGCGCCAAGAGTAGCGCCGAGCCACGCACCAAGAAAGGCGCCAAGCCAAGCGCCAAGCCACGCTCCAAGGAGAGCGCCAAGCCAAGCGATAAGCCACGCGCCAAGCCAAGCACCAAGCCAAGCGCCAAGCCACACGCCAAGAAAAACGCCACGCCACGCGCCAAGCCAAGCAACAAGCCACGCGCTATGGAAAACGCCAAGCCAAGCGCCAAGCCAAGCGCCAAGCCAAGCGCCAAGAAAAGCGCCACGCCATGCGCCAAGCCAAGCGCCAAGCCAAGCGGCAAGCCAAGCACCAAGCCACGCGCCAAGGAGAGCGCCAAGCCAAGTGCCAAGCCAAGCGCCAAACTACGCGCCTAGCTACGCGCCAAGAAAAGCGCCACGCCATGCGCAAAGCCAAGCGACAAGCCACGCGCCAAGCCATGCGCCAAGAAAAGCGCCAAGCTAAAAGCCAAGAAAAGCGCCAAGCCAAACGACAAGACACGCGTTAAGCCACGCGCCAAGAAAAGCGCCAAGCTAAGCGCCAAGCCAAGCGCCAAGCCAAGCGCCAACCCACGGGCCAAGAAAAGCGCCACGCCATGCCCCAAGCCAAGCAACAAGCCACGCGCTAAGCTACGCGCCAAGAAAAGCGTTAAACCAAGCGGCAAACCTCGCGCCAAGAAAACCGCCAAGCCAAACGCCAAGCCAAGCGCCCAGCCAAGCGCTAAGCCACGCGCCAAGAAAAGCGCCAATAAAAGCGCCAAACCATGCCCCAGGCCAAGCGGCAAGCCAAGCGCCAAGCAACGCGCCAACAAAAGCGCCAAGCCAATCGCCAAGCCAAACGCCAAGCCAAGCGCCAATCCAAAGGCCCAGCCACTCGCCAAGAATAACGCCGAGCCACGCACCAAGAAAGGCGCCAAGACAAGCTCCAAGCCACGCGCCAAGCCAAGCGCTAAGCCAAGCGCCAAGCCAAGCGTCCAGCTAAGCGCCAAGCCACGCGGAAAGAAGAGCGCCAAGCTAATCTCCAGGCCAAGCGCCAAGCCACGCGCCAACGAAAACGCCAAGAAAAGCGCCAAGCCAAGCCCCAAGCCAAGCGGCGACCCATGCGCCAAGCAACGCGCCAACAAAAGCGCCAAGTCAATTGCCAAGCCAAACGCCAAGCCAAGCGCTAAGCCAAACGCCCAGCCACGCGCCAAGGAAAGCGCCAAGCCATGCGATAAGCCAAGCGCTAAGCCAAGCGCCAAGCCAAGCGCTAAGCCAAGCGCCAAGCCACGCGCCAAGGAAAGCGCCAAGCCATGCGATAAGCCAAGCGCTAAGCCAAGCGCCAAGCCAAGCGCTAAGCCAAGCGCTAAGCCAAGCGCCAAGCCAAGCGTCCAGCTAAGCGCCAAGCCACGCGGAAAGAAGAGCGCCAAGCTAATCTCCAGGCCAAGCGCCAAGGCACGCGCCAACGAAAACGCCAAGAAAAGCGCCAAGCCAAGCGCCAAGCCAAGCGCTTAGCCAAGCGCCAAGCCACGCGCCAAGGAAAGCGCCAAGCCATGCGATAAGCCAAGCGCTAAGCCAAGCGCCAAGCCAAGCGCTAAGCCAAGCGCCAAGCCAAGCGTCCAGCTAAGCGCCAAGCCACGCGGAAAGAAGAGCGCCAAGCTAATCTCCAGGCCAAGCACCAAGGCACGCGCCAACGAAAACGCCAAGAAAAGCGCCAAGCCAAGCCCCAAGCCAAGCGGCGACCCATGCGCCAAGCAACGCGCCAACAAAAGCGCCAAGCCAATCGCCAAGCCAAACGCCAAGCCAAGCGCCAATCCAAGTGCCAAGCCAAGCGCCAAACTACGCGCCTAGCTACGCGCCAAGAAAAGCGCCACGCCATGCGCAAAGCCAAGCGACAAGCCACGCGCCAAGCCATGCGCCAAGAAAAGCGCCAAGCTAAAAGCCAAGAAAAGCGCCAAGCCAAACGACAAGACACGCGTTAAGCCACGCGCCAAGAAAAGCGCCAAGCTAAGCGCCAAGCCAAGCGCCAAGCCAAGCGCCAACCCACGGGCCAAGAAAAGCGCCACGCCATGCCCCAAGCCAAGCAACAAGCCACGCGCTAAGCTACGCGCCAAGAAAAGCGTTAAACCAAGCGGCAAACCTCGCGCCAAGAAAACCGCCAAGCCAAACGCCAAGCCAAGCGCAAAACCACGCGCCAAGAAAAGCGCCACCCTATGCACCAATGAGAGCGCCAAGCCAAGCGACAAGCCACGCGCTAAGCTACGCGCCAAGAAAAGCGTTAAGCCAAGCGGCAAGCCAAGCGCCAAGCCACGCGCCAAGGAGAGCGCCAAGCCAAGCGCCAATCCACGCGCCAAGCTACGCGCCAAGAAAAGCGCCACGCCATGCGCCAAGCCAAGCAACAAGCCACGCGCCAAGAAAAGCGCCAAGCCAAGCGCCAAGAAGAGCGCCAAGCCAAGCGGCAAGCCAAGCACCAAGCCACGCGCCAAGGAGAGCGCCAAGCCAAGTGCCAAGCCAAGCGCCAAACTACGCGCCTAGCTACGCGCCAAGAAAAGCGCCAATAAAAGCGCCAAGCCATGCCCCAGGCCAAGCGGCAAGCCAAGCGCCAAGCAACGCGCCAACAAAAGCGCCAAGCCAATCGCCAAGCCAAACGCCAAGCCAAGCGCCAATCCAAAGGCCCAGCCACTCGCCAAGAATAGCGCCGAGCCACGCACCAAGAAAGGCGCCAAGACAAGCTCCAAGCCACGCGCCAAGCCAAGCGCTAAGCCAAGCGCCAAGCCAAGCGTCCAGCTAAGCGCCAAGCCACGCGGAAAGAAGAGCGCCAAGCTAATCTCCAGGCCAAGCGCCAAGCCACGCGCCAACGAAAACGCCAAGAAAAGCGCCAAGCCAAGCCCCAAGCCAAGCGGCGACCCATGCGCCAAGCAACGCGCCAACAAAAGCGCCAAGTCAATTGCCAAGCCAAACGCCAAGCCAAGCGCTAAGCCAAACGCCCAGCCACGCGCCAAGGAAAGCGCCAAGCCATGCGATAAGCCAAGCGCTAAGCCAAGCGCCAAGCCAAGCGCTAAGCCAAGCGCCAAGCCACGCGCCAAGGAAAGCGCCAAGCCATGCGATAAGCCAAGCGCTAAGCCAAGCGCCAAGCCAAGCGCTAAGCCAAGCGCTAAGCCAAGCGCCAAGCCAAGCGTCCAGCTAAGCGCCAAGCCACGCGGAAAGAAGAGCGCCAAGCTAATCTCCAGGCCAAGCGCCAAGGCACGCGCCAACGAAAACGCCAAGAAAAGCGCCAAGCCAAGCGCCAAGCCAAGCGCTTAGCCAAGCGCCAAGCCACGCGCCAAGGAAAGCGCCAAGCCATGCGATAAGCCAAGCGCTAAGCCAAGCGCCAAGCCAAGCGCTAAGCCAAGCGCCAAGCCAAGCGTCCAGCTAAGCGCCAAGCCACGCGGAAAGAAGAGCGCCAAGCTAATCTCCAGGCCAAGCGCCAAGGCACGCGCCAACGAAAACGCCAAGAAAAGCGCCAAGCCAAGCCCCAAGCCAAGCGGCGACCCATGCGCCAAGCAACGCGCCAACAAAAACGCCAAGCCAATTGCCAAGCCAAACGCCAAGCCAAGCGCTAAGCCAAACGCCCAGCCACGCGCCAAGAATAGCGCCAAGCCACGCGCCAAGGAGAGCGCCACGCCAAGCGAAAAACCACGCGCCAGGAAAAGCGCCACCCCATGCGCCAAGCAACGCGCCAACAAAAGCGCCAAGTCAATTGCCAAGCCAAACGCCAAGCCAAGCGCTAAGCCAAACGCCCAGCCACGCGCCAAGGAAAGCGCCAAGCCATGCGATAAGCCAAGCGCTAAGCCAAGCGCCAAGCCAAGCGCTAAGCCAAGCGCCAAGCCACGCGCCAAGGAAAGCGCCAAGCCATGCGATAAGCCAAGCGCTAAGCCAAGCGCCAAGCCAAGCGCTAAGCCAAGCGCTAAGCCAAGCGCCAAGCCAAGCGTCCAGCTAAGCGCCAAGCCACGCGGAAAGAAGAGCGCCAAGCTAATCTCCAGGCCAAGCGCCAAGGCACGCGCCAACGAAAACGCCAAGAAAAGCGCCAAGCCAAGCGCCAAGCCAAGCGCTTAGCCAAGCGCCAAGCCACGCGCCAAGGAAAGCGCCAAGCCATGCGATAAGCCAAGCGCTAAGCCAAGCGCCAAGCCAAGCGATAAGCCAAGCGCCAAGCCAAGCGTCCAGCTAAGCGCCAAGCCACGCGGAAAGAAGAGCGCCAAGCTAATCTCCAGGCCAAGCGCCAAGGCACGCGCCAACGAAAACGCCAAGAAAAGCGCCAAGCCAAGCCCCAAGCCAAGCGGCGACCCATGCGCCAAGCAACGCGCCAACAAAAACGCCAAGCCAATTGCCAAGCCAAACGCCAAGCCAAGCGCTAAGCCAAACGCCCAGCCACGCGCCAAGAATAGCGCCAAGCCACGCGCCAAGGAGAGCGCCACGCCAAGCGAAAAACCACGCGCCAGGAAAAGCGCCACTCCATGCGCCAAGCCAAGCGCCAAGAAATCGCCAAGTCAAGCGCTAAGCCAAGCGCCAAGCCAAGCGTTATCCAAGCTCCCAGACAAGCGCCAAGCCACGCGCTAAGCCAAGCGCCAACCCATGCGCCAAACCAAGCGCCAAGCCAAGAGCCACGCCAAGCGCCAAGCCAAGCGCCAACCCATGCGCCAAACCAAGCGTTAAGCCAAGAGCCAAGCCAAGCGCCAAGCCACGCGCCAAGAAAGCGCCAATCCAAGCGACAAGCCAAGCGCGCAGAAAGCGCCAAGCCAAGCGGCCAGCCAAGCGCCAAGCCACGCGCCAAGAGAGCGCCAAGCCATGCGCCAAGCCAAGCACCAAGCCAAGCGCCAATCCCAGCGCTAAGCCACGCGCCAAGAAAAGCGCCCTGAAAAGCGCCAAGCCAAGCGCCAAGCCAAGCGGCAAGCCAATCATTAAGCCACGCGCTAATAAAAGTCCAAAGCTAAGCGCCAAGCCACACGCCAAGCCACGCGCCAAGCCAAGCGCCAAGAAAAACGCTAAGCCAAGCGCCAAGCTAAGCGCCAAGCCAAGCGCCCAGCCAAGCGCCAAGCCACGCGCCATGGAGAGCGCCAAGCCATGCGCCAAGCCAAGCGCTAGGCCAAGCGGCAAGCCAAGCGCCAAGCCACGCGCCATGGAGAGCGCCAAGCCATGCGCCAAGCCAAGCACCAAGCCAAGCGCCAATCCAAGCGCTAAGCCACGCGCCAAGAAAAGCGCCCTGAAAAGCGCCAAGCCAAGCGCCAAGCCAAGCGGCAAGCTAAGCATTAAGCCACGCGCTAAGAAAAGTCAAAGCTAAGCGCCAAGCCACACGACAAGCCACGCGCCAAGCCAAGCGCCAAGAAAAACGGTAAGCCAAGCGCTAAGCCAAGCGCCAAGCCACGCAAAAAGAAGAGCGCTAAGCTATTCTCCAGGCCAAGCGCCAAGCCACGCGCCTACGAAAGCGCCAAGAAAAGCGCCAAGCCAAGCCCCAAGCCAAGCGGTAACCCATGCGCCAAGCAATGCGTAAACAAAAGCGCCAAGCCAATCGCCAAGCCAAACGCCGAGCCAAGCGCTAAGATAAACGCCCAGCCACGCGCCAAGAGTAGCGCCGAGCCACGCACCAAGAAAGGCGCCAAGCCAAGCGCCAAGCCACGCTCCAAGGAGAGCGCCAAGCCAAGCGCCAAGCCACACGCCAAGAAAAACGCCACGCCACGCGCCAAGCCAAGCAACAAGCCACGCGCTATGGAAAACGCCAAGCCAAGCGCCAAGCCAAGCGCCAAGCCAAGCGCCAAGCCAAGCGCCAAGAAAAGCGCCACGCCATGCGCCAAGCCAAGCGCCAAGCCAAGCGCCAAGCCAAGGGCCAAGCCAAGCGCCAAGAAAAGCGCCAAGCCAAGCGCCAAACCACGCGCCAAGAAAAGCGCCACCCTATGCACCAATGATAGCGCCAAGCCAAGCGACAAGCCACGCGCTAAGCTACGCGCCAAGAAAAGCGTTAAGCCAAGCGGCAAGCCAAGCGCCAAGCCACGCGCCAAGGAGAGCGCCAAGCCAAGCGCCAAGCCACGCGCCAAGCTACGCGCCAAGAAAAGCGCCACGCCATGCGCCAAGCCAAGCGACAAGCCACGCGCCAAGAAAAGCGCGAAGCCAAGCGCCAAGAAGAGCGCCAAGCCAAGCGGCAAGCCAAGCTCCAAGCCACGCGCCAAGGAGAGCGCCAAGCCAAGTGCCAAGCCAAGCGCCAAACCACGCGCCTAGCTACGCGCCAAGAAAAGCGCCACGCCATGCGCCAAGCCAAGCGACGAGCCACGCGCCAAACCACGCGCCAAGAAAAGCGCCAAGCTAAGCGCCAAGAAAAGCGCCACGCCAAGCGACAAGCCACGCGTTAAGCCACGCGCAAAGAAAAGCGCCAAGCTAAGCGCCAAGCCAAGCGCCAAGCCAAGCGCCAACCCACGGGCCAAGAAAAGCGCCACGCCATGCACCAAGCCAAGCAACAAGCCACGCGCTAAGCTACGCGCCAAGAAAAGCGTTAAACCAAGCGGCAAACCTCGCGCCAAGAAAAGCGCCAAGCCAAACGCCAAGCCAAGCGCCCAGCCAAGCGCTAAGCCACGCGCCAAGAAAAGCGACAATAAAAGCGCCAAGCCATGCCCCAGGCCAAGCGGCAAGCCAAGCGCCAAGCAACGCGCCAACAAAAGCGCCAAGCCAATCGCCAAGCCAAACGCCAAGCCAAGCGCCAAGCCAAAGGCCCAGCCACTCGCCAAGAATAGCGCCGAGACACGCGCCAAGAAAGGCGCCAAGCCAAGCTCCAAGCCACGCGCCAAGTTGAGCGCCAAGCCAAGTGCTAAGCCACACGCCAAGAAAAGCGCCAAGCCAAGCGACAAACCTCGCGCCAAGAAAAGCGCCCTGAAAAGCGCCAAGCCAAGCGCCAAGCCAAGCGGCAAGCCAATCATTAAGCCACGCGCTAATAAAAGTCCAAAGCTAAGCGCCAAGCCACACGCCAAGCCACGCGCCAAGCCAAGCGCCAAGAAAAACGCTAAGCCAAGCGCCAAGCTAAGCGCCAAGCCAAGCGCCCAGCCAAGCGCCAAGCCACGCGCCATGGAGAGCGCCAAGCCATGCGCCAAGCCAAGCGCTAGGCCAAGCGGCAAGCCAAGCGCCAAGCCACGCGCCATGGAGAGCGCCAAGCCATGCGCCAAGCCAAGCACCAAGCCAAGCGCCAATCCAAGCGCTAAGCCACGCGCCAAGAAAAGCGCCCTGAAAAGCGCCAAGCCAAGCGCCAAGCCAAGCGGCAAGCTAAGCATTAAGCCACGCGCTAAGAAAAGTCAAAGCTAAGCGCCAAGCCACACGACAAGCCACGCGCCAAGCCAAGCGCCAAGAAAAACGGTAAGCCAAGCGCTAAGCCAAGCGCCAAGCCACGCAAAAAGAAGAGCGCTAAGCTATTCTCCAGGCCAAGCGCCAAGCCACGCGCCTACGAAAGCGCCAAGAAAAGCGCCAAGCCAAGCCCCAAGCCAAGCGGTAACCCATGCGCCAAGCAATGCGTAAACAAAAGCGCCAAGCCAATCGCCAAGCCAAACGCCGAGCCAAGCGCTAAGATAAACGCCCAGCCACGCGCCAAGAGTAGCGCCGAGCCACGCACCAAGAAAGGCGCCAAGCCAAGCGCCAAGCCACGCTCCAAGGAGAGCGCCAAGCCAAGCGCCAAGCCACACGCCAAGAAAAACGCCACGCCACGCGCCAAGCCAAGCAACAAGCCACGCGCTATGGAAAACGCCAAGCCAAGCGCCAAGCCAAGCGCCAAGCCAAGCGCCAAGCCAAGCGCCAAGAAAAGCGCCACGCCATGCGCCAAGCCAAGCGCCAAGCCAAGCGCCAAGCCAAGGGCCAAGCCAAGCGCCAAGAAAAGCGCCAAGCCAAGCGCCAAACCACGCGCCAAGAAAAGCGCCACCCTATGCACCAATGATAGCGCCAAGCCAAGCGACAAGCCACGCGCTAAGCTACGCGCCAAGAAAAGCGTTAAGCCAAGCGGCAAGCCAAGCGCCAAGCCACGCGCCAAGGAGAGCGCCAAGCCAAGCGCCAAGCCACGCGCCAAGCTACGCGCCAAGAAAAGCGCCACGCCATGCGCCAAGCCAAGCGACAAGCCACGCGCCAAGAAAAGCGCGAAGCCAAGCGCCAAGAAGAGCGCCAAGCCAAGCGGCAAGCCAAGCTCCAAGCCACGCGCCAAGGAGAGCGCCAAGCCAAGTGCCAAGCCAAGCGCCAAACCACGCGCCTAGCTACGCGCCAAGAAAAGCGCCACGCCATGCGCCAAGCCAAGCGACGAGCCACGCGCCAAACCACGCGCCAAGAAAAGCGCCAAGCTAAGCGCCAAGAAAAGCGCCACGCCAAGCGACAAGCCACGCGTTAAGCCACGCGCAAAGAAAAGCGCCAAGCTAAGCGCCAAGCCAAGCGCCAAGCCAAGCGCCAACCCACGGGCCAAGAAAAGCGCCACGCCATGCACCAAGCCAAGCAACAAGCCACGCGCTAAGCTACGCGCCAAGAAAAGCGTTAAACCAAGCGGCAAACCTCGCGCCAAGAAAAGCGCCAAGCCAAACGCCAAGCCAAGCGCCCAGCCAAGCGCTAAGCCACGCGCCAAGAAAAGCGACAATAAAAGCGCCAAGCCATGCCCCAGGCCAAGCGGCAAGCCAAGCGCCAAGCAACGCGCCAACAAAAGCGCCAAGCCAATCGCCAAGCCAAACGCCAAGCCAAGCGCCAAGCCAAAGGCCCAGCCACTCGCCAAGAATAGCGCCGAGACACGCGCCAAGAAAGGCGCCAAGCCAAGCTCCAAGCCACGCGCCAAGTTGAGCGCCAAGCCAAGTGCTAAGCCACACGCCAAGAAAAGCGCCAAGCCAAGCGACAAACCTCGCGCCAAGAAAAGCGCCAAGCCAAACGCCAAGCCAAGCGCCCAGCCAAGCGCTAAACCACGCGCCAAGAAAGCGCCAATCCAAGCGACAAGCCAAGCGCGCAGAAAGCGCCAAGCCAAGCGGCCAGCCAAGCGCCAAGCCACGCGCCAAGAAGAGCGCCAAGCCATGCGCCAAGCCAAGCACCAAGCCACGCGCCAAGAAAAGCGCCCTGAAAAGCGCCAAGCCAAGCGCCAAGACAAGCGGCAAGCCAATCATTAAGCCACGCGCTAATAAAAGTCCAAAGCTAAGCGCCAAGCCACACGCCAAGCCACGCGCCAAGCCAAGCGCCAAGAAAAACGCTAAGCCAAGCGCCAAGCTAAGCGCCAAGCCAAGCGCCCAGCCAAGCGCCAAGCCACGCGCCATGGAGAGCGCCAAGCCATGCGCCAAGCCAAGCGCTAGGCCAAGCGGCAAGCCAAGCGCCAAGCCACGCACCATGGAGAGCGCCAAGCCATGCGCCAAGCCAAGCACCAAGCCAAGCGCCAATCCAAGCGCTAAGCCACGCGCCAAGAAAAGCGCCCTGAAAAGCGCCAAGCCAAGCGCCAAGCCAAGCGGCAAGCTAAGCATTAAGCCACGCGCTAAGAAAAGTCAAAGCTAAGCGCCAAGCCACACGCCAAGCCACGCGCCAAGCCAAGCGCCAAGAAAAACGGTAAGCCAAGCGCTAAGCCAAGCGCCAAGCCAAGCGCCCAGCCAAGCGCCAAGCCACGCTCCAAGGAGAGCGCCAAGCCATGCGCCAAGCCAAGCGCCAAGCCAAGCGTCCAGCCAAGCGCCAAGCCACGCGAAAAGAAGAGCGCTAAGCTATTCTCCAGGCCAAGCGCCAAGCCACGCGCCTACGAAAGCGCCAAGAAAAGCGCCAAGCCAAGCCCCAAGCCAAGCGGCAACCCATGCGCCAAGCAATGCGTAAACAAAAGCGCCAAGCCAATCGCCAAGCCAAACGCCGAGCCAAGCGCTAAGATAAACGCCCAGCCACGCGCCAAGAGTAGCGCCGAGCCACGCACCAAGAAAGGCGCCAAGCCAAGCGCCAAGCCACGCTCCAAGGAGAGCGCCAAGCCAAGCGATAAGCCACGCGCCAAGCCAAGCACCAAGCCAAGCGCCAAGCCACACGCCAAGAAAAACGCCACGCCACGCGCCAAGCCAAGCAACAAGCCACGCGCTATGGAAAACGCCAAGCCAAGCGCCAAGCCAAGCGCCAAGCCAAGCGCCAAGAAAAGCGCCACGCCATGCGCCAAGCCAAGCGCCAAGCCAAGCGCCAAGCCAAGGGCCAAGCCAAGCGCCAAGAAAAGCGCCAAGCCAAGCGCCAAACCACGCGCCAAGAAAAGCGCCACCCTATGCACCAATGATAGCGCCAAGCCAAGCGACAAGCCAAGCGCTAAGCTACGCGCCAAGAAAAGCGTTAAGCCAAGCGGCAAGCCAAGCGCCAAGCCACGCGCCAAGGAGAGCGCCAAGCCAAGCGCCAAGCCAAGCGCCAAGCCACGCGCCAAGCTACGCGCCAAGAAAAGCGCCACGCCATGCGCCAAGCCAAGCGACAAGCCACGCGCCAAGAAAAGCGCCAAGCCAAGCGCCAAGAAGAGCGCCAAGCCAAGTGCCAAGCCAAGCGCCAAACCACGCGCCTAGCTACGCGCCAAGAAAAGCGCCACGCCATGCGCCAAGCCAAGCGACGAGCCACGCGCCAAACCACGCTCCAAGAAAAGCGCCAAGCTAAGCGCCAAGAAAAGCGCCACGCCAAGCGACAAGCCACGCGTTAAGCCACGCGCAAAGAAAAGCGCCAAGCTAAGCGCCAAGCCAAGCGCCAAGCCAAGCGCCAACCCACGGGCCAAGAAAAGCGCCACGCCATGCCCCAAGCCAAGCAACAAGCCACGCGCTAAGCTACGCGCCAAGAAAAGCGTTAAACCAAGCGGCAAACCTCGCGCCAAGAAAAGCGCCAAGCCAAACGCCAAGCCAAGCGCCCAGCCAAGCGCTAAGCCACGCGCCAAGAAAAGCGCCAATAAAAGCGCCAAGCCATGCCCCAAGCCAAGCGGCAAGCCAAGCGCCAAGCAACGCGCCAACAAAAGCGCCAAGCCAATCGCCAAGCCAAACGCCAAGCCAAGCGCCAAGCCAAAGGCCCAGCCACTCGCCAAGAATAGCGCCGAGCCACGCGCCAAGAAAGGCGCCAAGCCAAGCTCCAAGCCACGCGCCAAGTTGAGCGCCAAGCCAAGTGCTAAGCCACACGCCAAGAAAAGCGCCAAGCCAAGCGACAAACCTCGCGCCAAGAAAAGCGCCAAGCCAAACGCCAAGCCAAGCGCCCAGCCAAGCGCTAAACCACGCGCCAAGAAAAGCGCCAATAAAAACGCCAAGCCATGCCCCAGGCCAAGCGGCAAGCCAAACGCCAAGCAACGCGCCAACAAAAGCGCCAAGCCAATCGCCAACCAAACACCAAGCCAAGCGCCAAGCCAAAGGCCAGGCCACTCGCCAAAAATAACGCCGAGCCACGCGCCAAGAAAGGCGCCAAGCCAAGCTCCAAGCCACGCGCCAAGGAGAGCGCCAAGCCAAGCGACAAGCCACGCGTTAAGTCACGCGACAAGAAAAGCGCCAAACCAAGCGCCAAGCCAAGCGCCAACCCACGGGCCAAGAAAAGCGCCACGCCATGCCCCAAGCCAAGCAACAAGCCACGCGCTAAGCTACGCGCCAAGAAAAGCGTTAAACCAAGCGGCAAACCTCGCGCCAAGAAAAGCGCCAAGCCAAACGCCAAGCCAAGCGCCCAGCCAAGCGCTAATCCACGCGCCAAGAAAAGCGCCAATAAAAGCGCCAAGCCATGCCCCAGGCCAAGCGGCAAGCCAAGCGCCAAGCAACGCGCCAACAAAAGCGCCAAGCCAATCGCCAAGCCAAACGCCAAGCCAAGCGCCAAGCCAAAGGCCCAGCCACTCGCCAAGAATAGCGCCGAGCCACGCGCCAAGAAAGGCGCCAAGCCAAGCTCCAAGCCACGCGCCAAGTTGAGCGCCAAGCCAAGTGCTAAGCCACACGCCAAGAAAAGCGCCAAGCCAAGCGACAAACCTCGCGCCAAGAAAAGCGCCAAGCCAAACGCCAAGCCAAGCGCCCAGCCAAGCGCTAAACCACGCGCCAAGAAAAGCGCCAATAAAAGCGCCAAGCCATGCCCCAGGCCAAGCGGCAAGCCAAACGCCAAGCAACGCGCCAACAAAAGCTCCAAGCCAATCGCCAACCAAACACCAAGCCAAGCGCCAAGCCAAAGGCCAGGCCACTCGCCAAAAATAACGCCGAGCCACGCGCCAAGAAAGGCGCCAAGCCAAGCTCCAAGCCACGCGCCAAGCAGAGCGCCAAGCCAAGCGACAAGCCACGCGTTAAGTCACGCGACAAGAAAAGCGCCAAGCCAAGCGCCAAGCTAAGCGCCAAGCCAAGCGCCAAGCCAAGCGCCAAGCCAAGCCCCAAGGCAAGCGCCAAGCCACGCGCCAAGAAAAACGCTACGCAATGCGCCAAGCCAAGCGACAAGCCACGCGCCAAGCCACGCGCCTAGAAAAGCGCCAAGCCAAGCGCCAATCCACGCGCCAAACCAAGCGCCAAGCCAAGCGCCAAGCCAAGCGCCAAGCCATGCGCCAAGGAGAGCGCCAAGCCAAGCGACAAGCCACGCGTTAAGCCACGCGCCAAGAAAAGCGCCAAGCTCTAGGCCAAGCGCCAAGACAAGAGCCAAGCCAAGCGCCAAGCCAAGCGCCAAGAAAAGCGCCAAGACAAGCGCAGAGCCACGCGCCAAGAAACGCGCCACGCCATGTGCTAAGCCAAGCGACAAGCCACGCGCTAAGGTAAACGCCAAGCCAAGCGCCAAACCAAGCGCCAAGCCAAGCGCCAAGCCAAGCGCCAAGCCATGCGCCAAGAAAAGCGCCACGCCATGCGCCAAGCCAAGCGACAAGCCACGCGCCAAGGAGAGCGCCAAGCCAAGCGAAAAGCCGCGCGTTAACTTGCGCGCCAAGAAAAGCGCCAAGCGAAGCGCCAAGCCAAGCGCCAAGCCACGCGCTATAGAGAGCGCCAAACTATGCGCCAAGCCAAGCGCCAAGCCACGCGCCAAGAAAGCGACAAGTCACGCGCGCAGAAAGCGCCAAGCCAAGCGTCCAGCCAAGCGCCAAGCCACGCGCCAAGGGGAGCAAAATGCCATGCGCCAAGCCAAGCACCAAGCCAAGCGCCAATCCAAGCGCTAAGCCACGCGCCAAGAAAAGCGCCCTGAAAAGCGCCAAGCCAAGCGCCAAGCCAAGCGGCAAGCCAAGCATTAAGCCACGCGCTAAGAAAAGTCCAAAGTTAAGCGCCAAGCCACACGCCAAGCCACGCGCCAAGCCAAGCGCCAAGAAAAACGCCAAGCCAAGCGCCAATCCAAGCGCTAAGCCACGCGCCAAGAAAAGCGCCCTGAAAAGCGCCAAGCCAAGCGCCCAGCCAAGCGCCAAGCCACGCGCCAAGGAGAGCGTTAAGCCATGCGCCAAGCCAAGCGCTAAGCCAAGCGCCAAGCCAAGCGTCCAGCCAAGCGCCAAGCCACGCGAAAAGAAGAGCGCCAAGCTATTCTCCAGGCCAAGCGCTAAGCCACGCGCCACCGAAAGCGCCAAGAAAAGCGCCAAGCCAAGCCCCAAGCCAAGTGGCAACCCATGCGCCAAGCAACGCGCCAACAAAAGCGCCAAGCCAATCGCCAAGCCAAACGCCAAGCCAAGCGCTAAGTTAAACGCCCAGCCACGCGCCAAGAAAGGCGCCAAGCCAAGCGCCAAGCCACGCTCCAAGGAGATCGCTAAGCCAAGCGATAAGCCACGCGCCAAGAAAAGCGCCACGCCATGCCCCAAGCCAAGCGCCAAGCCAAGCGCCAAGCCAAGCACCAAGCCAAGCGCCAAGCCACACGCCAGGAAAAGCGCCACGCCATGCGCCAAGCCAAGCAACAAGCCACACGCTAAGGAAAACGCTAAGCCAAGCGCCAATCCAAACGCCAAACCAAGCGCCAAGCCAAGCGCCAAGAAAAGCGCCAATCCACGCGCCAAGAAAAGCGCCACCCTATGCACCAAGGAGAGCGCCAAGCCAAGCGACAAGCCACGCGCTAAGCTACGCGCCAAGAAAAGCGTTAAACCAAGCGGCAAACCAAGCGCCAAGCCACGCGCCAAGGAGAGCGCCAAGCCAAGCGACAAGCCACGCGCTAAGCTACGCGCCAGGAAAAGCGTTAAACCAAGCGGCAAGCCAAGCGCCAAGCCACGCGCCAAAGAGAGCGCTAAGCCAAGCGCCAAGCCAAGCGCCAAGCCACACGCCAAGAAAAGCGCCAAGCCAAACGCCAAGCAAAGCGCCCAGCCAAGCGCCCAGCCAAGCGCTAAACCACGCGCCAAGGAAAGTGCCAATAAAAGCGCCAAGCCATGCCCCAGGCCAAGCGGCAACCCCAGCGCCAAGCAACGCGCCAAGAAAAGCGCCAAGCCAATCGCCAAGCCAAACACCAAGCCAAGCGCCAAACCAAAGACCCAGCCACGCGCCAAGCTACGCGCCAGGAAAAGCGCCACGCCATGCGCTAAGCCAAGCGCCAAGCCAAGCGATAAACCACGCGCCAAGCTACGCGACAAGAAAAGAGCCACGCCATGCGCCAAGCCAAGCGACAAGCCACGCGCCACCCCACGCGCCAAGAAAAGCGCCAAGATAAACGCCAAGAAAAGCGCCAAACCAAGCGACAAGCCACGCGCTAAGCTACGCGCCAAGAAAAGCGTTAAGCCAAGCGGCAAAAAAAGCGCCAAGCCACGCGCCAAAGAGAGCGCCAAGCCAAGCGACAAGCCAAGCGCCCAGCCAAGCGCTAAACCACGCGCCAAGGAAAGTGCCAATAAAAGCGCCAAGCCATGCCCCAGGCCAAGCGGCAACCCAAGCGCCAAGCAACGCGCCCAGAAAAGCGCCAAGCCAATCGCCAAGCCAAACACTAAGCCAAGCGCCAAGCCAAAGACCCAGCCACGCGCCGAGAATAGCGCCGAGCCACGCGCCAAGAAAGGCGCCAAGCCAAGCTCCAAGCCACGCGCCAAGGAGAGCGCCAAGCCAAGCGACAAGCCACGCGTTAAGTCACATGCCAAGAAAAGCGCCAAGCCAAGCGCCAAGCCAAGCGCCAGGCCAAGCGCCTAGCCAAGCGCCAAGCCAAGCGACAATCAATTCAATTCAATTCTAGTCCTTACGGGCACATATATTAAAGAAAAATAAAATTTGATACATTTCATTTGGAGGTACCATAACCCTCCTGCGCATGGACTAAGATATCATGTGTGACTTAAGTAAGTCATATAATATGAACAATTAATGTAGTGTTACAATAAGTAAATTCCCTACTTTGAAATTAAGTTAAAATTCGCACCCTACGTGCAAAATAAAGCAATTCTTCTAATTAAAACATATTACCTAATAATTAATATTAATATAATACTACAACAAGTATATTCCCTACTCTGAAATTAAACACAATTCGCACCCTACGTGCAAAGTAGAACAGCTCTTCGAAGTATGACATATCACCTAATACTTAATATAATATTACAATAAATATATGCCCTACTCCGAAAATAAACAAAATTTCGCACACTACGTGCCAAATAAATAAATTCTAAAATCTGTTTAACTCTGGTCCGCCTTCATTATTCAGAGTCGGATTCTTGCCAGTCTTCGTCCTGTTGTTCCTCCTCTAATGGATCGTCTAGTTGAATTCTCGAGCGTGCAAAAGACTCGAGTGTTGCACACGCCTGAGCCGAGGAAAGGATTAGGCTCATGGACCCTGGAAGATTGTTGACCACCTCTGGAGCGTCGTTGTTTAGTAGTAGGCGACAGTGCATATAGCGTGCAGACCATCAAACGGTGTAGTGGGGTATCGGGTTCTTCGCATTGAAGGCAGTTTGGATCTTGTGCTTTTCCAATTCGGTGTAGGTGGTGACGAAAGTCCCCATGTCCAGTGAGTACAGATACAACATCCCGTGACCATCCAGACGGTAATAGTACTCGATCATTAATGTTGTGAAGAAATTGAAATGTAATGCGTCCCTTGGTGGACATCTCCCATTCGCTTTGCCATTCTTGCATGGTGACGTTCATCATCCAGTCATCGAGAGCTCTCTTCATGGTAATGCCTGGTGGTACCGGCCGCCCCATTAAAATGGCTTGGCCTGTGGATAAAGCCAAGCGACAAGCCACGCGCCAAGGAGAGCGCCAAGCCAAGCGCCAAGCCAAGCGCCATGCCACGTGCCAAAAAAGCGTCACGCCATGCGCCAAGCCAAGCGACAAGCCACGCGCTAAGGAAAGCGCCAAGCCAAGCGCCAAGCCAAGCGCTAAGCCAAGCGCCAAGCCAAGCGCTAAGCCAAGCGCCAAGCCACGCGACAAGAAAAGCGCCACGCCATGCGCCAAGCCAAGCGACAAGCCACGCGCAAAAAAAAGCGCCAAGCCAAGCGCCAAGCCAAGCGCCAAGCCACGTGCCAAAAAAAGCGCCACGCCATGCGCCAAGCCAAGCGACAAACCACGCGCAAAGAAAAGCGCCAAGCCAAGCGCCAAGCCACGCGCCAAAGAGAGCGCCAAGCCATGCGCCAAGCCAAGCGCCATGCTAAGCATAAAACCAAGTGCCAAGCTACGCGCCAAGAAAAGCGTCAAGCCAAGCGCTTAGCCAAGCGCCAAGCCAAACGCCAAGGAGAGAGCCAAGCCAAGCGACAAGCCACGCGTTAACTTACGCGCCAAGAAAAACGCCAAGCTAAGAGCCAAGCCAAGCGCCAAGCCACGCGCCAAGAAAGCGACAAGTCACGCGCGCAGAAAGCGCCAAGCCAAGCGTCCAGCCAAGCGCCAAGCCACGCGCCAAGGGCAGCAAAAAGCCATGCGCCAAGCCAAGCACCAAGCCAAGCGCCAATCCAAGCGCTAAGCCACGCGCCAAGAAAAGCGCCCTGAAAAGCGCCAAGCCAAGCGCCAAGCCAAGCGGCAAGCCAAGCATTAAGCCACGCGCTAAGAAAAGTCCAAAGTTAAGCGCCAAGCCACACGCCAAGCCACGCGCCAAGCCAAGCGCCAAGAAAAACGCCAAGCCAAGCGCCAAACCAAGCGCCCAGCCAAGCGCCAAGCCACGCGCCAAGGAGAGCGTTAAGCCATGCGCCAAGCCAAGCGCTAAGCCAAGCGCTAAGCCAAGCGCCAAGCCAAGCGTCCAGCCAAGCGCCAAGCCACGCGAAAAGAATAGCGCCAAGCTATTCACCAGGCCAAGCGCTAAGCCACGCGCCACCAAAAGCGCCAAGAAGAGCGCCAAGCCAAGCCCCAAGCCAAGTGGCAACCCATGCGCCAAGCAACGCGCCAACAAAAGCGCCAAGCCAATCGCCAAGCCAAACGCCAAGCCAAGCGCTAAGTTAAACGCCCAGCGACGCGCCAAGAAAGGCGCCAAGCCAAGCGCCAAGCCACACTCCAAGGAGAGCGCCAAGCCAAGCGATAAGCCACGCGCCAAGAAAAGCGCCACGCCATGCCCCAAGCCAAGCGCCAAGCCAAGCGCCAAGCCAAGCGCCAAGCCAAGCACCAAGCCAAGCGCCAAGCCACACGCCAGGAAAAGCGCCACGCCATGCGCCAAGCCAAGCAACAAGCCACACGCTAAGGAAAACGCTAAGCCAAGCGCCAAGCCTAGCGCCAAGAAAATCGCCAATCCACGCGCCAAGAAAAGCGCCACCCTATGCACCAAGGAGAGCGCCAAGCCAAGCGACAAGCCACGCGCTAAGCTACGCGCCAAGAAAAGCGTTAAACCAAGCGGCAAGCCAAGCGCCAAGCCACGCGCCAAGGAGAGCGCCAATCCAAGCGACTAGCCACGCGCTAAGCTACGCGCCAGGAAAAGCGTTAAACCAAGCGGCAAGCCAAGCGCCAAGCCACGCGCCAAAGAGAGCGCTAAGCCAAGCGCCAAGCCAAGCGACAAGCCACACGCCAAGAAAAGCGCCAAGCCAAACGCCAAGCCAAGCGCCCAGTCAAGCGCTAAACCACGCGCCAAGGAAAGTGCCAATAAAAGCGCCAAGCCATGCCCCAGGCCAAGCGGCAACCCCAGCGCCAAGCAACGCGCCAAGAAAAGCGCCAAGCCAATCGCCAAGCCAAACACCAAGCCAAGCGCCAAACCAAAGACCCAGCCACGCGCCAAGTTACGCGCCAGGAAAAGCGCCACGCCATGCGCCAAGCCAAGCGCCAAGCCAAGCGACAAACCACGCGCCAAGCTACGCGCCAAGAAAAGAGCCACGCCATGCGCCAAGCCAAGCGACAAGCCACGCGCCACCCCACGCGCCAAGAAAAGCGCCAAGATAAGCGCCAAGAAAAGCGCCAAGCCAAGCGACAAGCCACGCGCTAAGCTACGCGCCAAGAAAAGCGTTAAGCCAAGCGACAAGAAAAGCGCCAAGCCAATCGCCAAGCCAAACACCAAGCCAAGCGCCAAGCCAAAGACCCAGCCACGCGCCGAGAATAGCGCCAAGATAAGCGCCAAGAAAAGCGCCAAGCCAAGCGACAAGCCACGCGCTAAGCTACGCGCCAAGAAAAGCTTTAAGCCAAGCGGCAAGAAAAGCGCCAAGCCACGCGCCAAAGAGAGCGCCAAGCCAAGCGACAAGCCAAGCGCCCAGCCAAGCGCTAAACCACGCGCCAAGGAAAGTGCCAATAAAAGCGCCAAGCCATGCCCCAGGCCAAGCGGCAACCCAAGCGCCAAGCAACGCGCCAAGAAAAGCGCCAAGCCAATCGTCAAGCCAAACACCAAGCCAAGCGCCAAGCCAAAGACCCAGCCACGCGCTGAGAATAGCGCCGAGCCACGCGCCAAGAAAGGCGCCAAGCCAAGCTCCAAGCCACGCGCCAAGGAGAGCGCCAAGCCAAGCGACAAGCCACGCGTTAAGTCACATGCCAAGAAAAGCGCCAAGCCAAGCGCCAAGCCAAGCGCCAGGCCAAGCGCCTAGCCAAGCGCCAAGCCATGCGCCAAGAAAAGCGCCACGCCATGCGCCAAGCCAAGCGACAATCAATTCAATTCAATTCTAGCCCTTACGGGCACATATATTAAAGAAAAATAAAATTTGATACATTTTATTTGGAGGTACCATAACCCTCCTGCGCATGGACTAAGATATCATGTGTGACTTAAGGATGTCATATAATATGAACAATTAATATAGTGTTACAATAAGTAAATTCCCTACTTTGAAATTAAGTTAAAATTCGCACCCTACGTGCAAAATAAAGCAATTCTTCTAATTAAAACATATTACCTAATAATTAATATTAATATAATACTACAACAAGTATATTCCCTACTCTGAAATTAAACACAATTCGCACCCTACGTGCAAAGTAGAACAGCTCTTCGAAGTATGACATATCACCTAATACTTAATATAATATTACAAGAAATATATGCCCTACTCCGAA
>CALNHX010002064.1:0-33398 GCA_940337035.1 Agriotes lineatus | reverse complement strand
GGAGTCCAATTCCATGTTGTCACCGATCACCATTCTCTATTGTGGTTATGGAAGCTACAGAATCCATCAGGTCGTTTATCTCGTTGGGCGTTAAGGTTACAGGGTTACGATTTCACGATTAGTTACCGTAAGGGATCTGAGAATGTAGTACCGGATGCGTTGTCTAGGGCTATAGCAGCAATTGAGATTCAAGAAGCCGACCAGGACCAGTGGTATACGAAGCTTAGGGCAAGAATTGTCGAAACCCCTCACAATTTTCCCCAGTGGCGTGTGGAGGGCAATAACATCTTTAAGTTAACGCATGCAGGGTCTCCTAACTTGAATAGGGATTGTGATTGGAAGCTGGTGGTTCCAAAATCTTTACGTGCCAAAGTTTTAGTGGAGAATCATGATGAGCCGACGGCTGGACACTTTGGTTATTTCAAAACTTTTAGGCGTGTTTCAGCTTGTTATTACTGGCCAAAGATGAACGTCGATGTGGGCTGTTACGTTCGTAGATGCCCAGTGTGCACTTCCCAGAAACCCGACCAGAGGAAACCTTATGGTGAAATGCACAAGCGTATTCTTTCTCTTCCCTGGGAGGTTATCTGTACTGATTTGGTAGGTCCGCTTCCGGTGTCAGCTAAGCGTAATCGGTTTATTTTGGTTGTTGTCGATTGTTTCACGAAGTATGCAATGATGTTCCCTCTGAAGACAGCTACGAGTGCGGCGGTGGTTAAACATCTTGAGAATGAAGTTATGTTGGTCTTCGGTGCTCCCGAGAGGATAATTTGTGATAATGGGAAGCAGTACGTCAGTAAGGCATTTCGGGATTTAGCCAACCGCTATGACAGCAAGATTGTGTATAATGCCAATTACCATCCACAGGCAAACCCATGTGAACGGGTGAATCGAGTCATCAAGACCATGATACGGTCCTATGTTAACAACGACCATCGAACATGGGATGAGAAGTTACCACAGTTGGGTTATGCGTTACGTACAGCGGTACATGAAGTTACAGGTTATTCCCCAGCCTATTTGAATTTTGGTAGAGAACCGTGTCTGTCGGGGAAGATGCATCGACTTCGGGACCAGGGCAACCAACCTCTTGATTTTCACGATCGGACCGATCTTAACGAACATCTTAAGGGTTTGAGGAGCATTTATGCTACTGTTAAGGCGCGTCTCGATAAGGCTTTCCATACCAGCACTCAGCGTTATAATTTGAGGCGTCGACCAGTTAGTTTAGAGTTAGGTCAGACTGTGTGGAAGAGGAATTATACCCTCTCGAATAAGGCCGATTACGTGGCTGCCAAGCTGACTCCCAAGATTATCAAATGCCGTGTTAGACAAAAGGTATCGCCGAATGTGTATGAGCTGAAGGATTTTGAGACTCGTCGGAGTTTAGGTTCGTGGCATGTACAGGATTTAAAGGTTCATGAAGATGAGGATTTAGAGTGAGCGTGTTTTAGGGTGGTTGGTTGGGCACGCAGGGAAGGTCACTATAGGAAGCATTGTCATCTTGCTTTTCCTTTTTTTTAGAGTATAGGGAGCTATATCATCTTCTTCTCCCCGTCTCTTTAGCATTAGGGTAGCTGAATGCTTGCGAATGTGAGCTTTGTAGGTGTCGTTTGGTTAGCACCCTGTGTCTTGCAATATTTATTTAGGTTATGTACCGTTTACGTCATTTGAGGGATTTTGGATTGCTTGACACTAGTCCTTGTTGGATTTTGGGGTAACATTCGTGAGTAGTTAGTTGTTCAGTGTTAGGTTTGTTTTCCGTTAAAACGGAGTTGTTGTTTACAGATTCTTCTGGTGAACCTTTTTTTCTGCTGTACGATTAAGTTTCCGATAGTGAGGGATCATTGTTCACAGGTTTACTGGTGAACGTCTTTTGGTTCGTACGAGCGAGTTTCCGATAGTTCGGGATTATTGTTCACAGATTTTTCTGGTGAATGTTTTAGTTTGTGTCGAGACGATCAGTCCTTCATTCTTCGCCTTCTTTCCTTCTGACTTTACCTATCCCTTTTCCTTTTCATCCAGAGTGTATGGTCTTTGGTGTGAATGTGTTGGGTACCCATGAGTTGCTTTCCTATTTTTCCGACTTTCTCTTTGATCTGGTATGTTTGTGACTTGAGTGTGAATGGAGTCTTCGGAATGCATGAGGTAAAGGTTGTAGGGACCTTTGTCCCCTCCGTACGCGGTGTGGGAAGGACCCTCAACCAGTATGATTGGTGAGGAGCATAAATGTGGCTCTGCCTGTCGCTTCACTGATCTTCTTCGGATCCTCTTTTCCCGGGGTTACCTTCTCCTCACGATCGTCAAAAGAAGAACCCTGATCGTTCTCTTAGTTTGTTTTGTAGTCCTTTTTCGGTCTAGCAGTACCATAACCGCCGGGGTATCTTCCACCTCGGGGTTTTTTTTTGTTTTGGAAGTATTCAAGGGGGCAGGTACTTGGTGTGGTCTTGGGATGATGTTTGGGGGGTCTCGGGTCTGGGACCGCTCCGCGATGGGTCGTCACGGGTCTGCTCACCGGCGCAGCACTCTCCACCTCGCAGCGACGAGTAGACTCGATCCCTATCGTGTGGGTCGTTCTGGCTTCGGGGTCCTCTGGGTGTCACTTCTGTCCACACCAGTAGTTGTTGTTCTGAGGTGCGGGTTTTCGTGGTTTTTATGGTTGTAGTTTGGTTGTTTGAGGGTCAAACCTCTGTAAGAAAGGGGGGAGTTGAAACCAATGAATTGTTTTCTCGTAATTATGCAGTACTCTCCGCCTGATTGGCAGGCAACCTTTGTTGTTTTTCGAACAATTCAAATCGCAATTGAAACAGTTCTAGTGGAAATACAGGTTTCTATTTTCTCTTTGGAAGGTTCGTATTTAAAATACCGGTTTAGGGCTCTGTATTATCGGCACCAACAACTTCCAACGTTGTCGTGAAATGGCGTTGTCGTGAGATGGCGTTAGAGAAGCGTCCTTTTTCGTGAAAAGTTGCTTGCTAAGGTATCCGCCCGCTAAATTGGTCGTTTTGGACAATCTTCGAGGTGCATCGTCTCCCATGTAGGAAGCTGAACTGAAAGAAGGGTTCGTAAAGGACGCCCAAAGAACCTAGTAGTTGTGGCAGCCGTTATTTTAACATCCTTTCCGTGGATGGGCCAGGAAAGTTTACCAATACCTCTGATTGTGTAAAAGCACATTTTTCTGTTACGCGATTATCAGGATTCCCTGGCTCCTTGTTTCGGGCTGAGATCATCCCAGAGTCGATTGCTGTGGTTCCTCGCACACCCCTCGGAGAGATTTGAGGCAGAGTCCTGTTCGCGGTGGCTCACAGCTTCCCTTAGGAGCAGCCCCTGGTGTTTGGAGTGACCTCGGGATGCCGAGTCTGGTTTGAAACCTACCTCGATTATTTTGCATTTTGTTATACGAACTCTCAAACGATTTCGTTGTGCGGCATAGTATTATGTTCGTTAACTGCTAGGATGCACTGGAATTTTCAATTGCCTGCGTTATCTTGATTAGCAATTCATATAGGGTTCTTTTATTAGCGGCTTCACCGCAAGTAATTGTTGTAATTAGGTGTCACACGCAGTGCGAGCTTTCGCTGTGCTTATTTTAAAGTAATTTCGCCGAAGCTCATTTTGGATTGAAATTTCGCTGAGCGAGTGGCAAACCTAGTTGCGATAGTTCCATGCTCCTTCGGATTAATTAAAATAGGTGGAACAGTATTCAGCAGTGCTTATTTCCATAGGGCAGACAGATCTGATTGCTTACGTGGGTATTCGTAAATTATTAACTTGATACATACTAAAGAGTGGAACGCAGTACAACGGTGACATTCTCTTAGCCTTGGGTTTGCTATTAATCAATGTTTTTGTACAAATTTAGTGCTGAAAGTAAGTCCATTTAGAAATTAGTTACGAGGCCGTCAGCCTAGCTGCGATTTCGGATGCACCCGATTGAATCTGTGAAATAAGTAACAATGTGATATATATTTGCCTACTGTGATACATATTTATTTTGTGCTAGTCTTGTCTGTGTACTTTATGCCAGTAATTACAAAACAATTTCATGCCTCCCTGTTATACGATCCATTATCTATTAGAAATATTATACGATTTATTACTCTGTGGGTTTTGTTTTATTGTTTACGTTGCATTGCTATCTTGAGCGAATTTAGTAGGTTTGTTGCTTAAACGAACGAGTGGAACATAGACTGGAAACCTCTTGGCGCCCTTATCCGTTTGATCTTTAGTTTTTTTGGAAGGTAAGTTGCCCACGACCCTTCTCCTGAGTTAGTGCGAGCATGTTCCGATTTACCATCGGCAATTGTTGATGTAACACACGCGTCAAGAAAAGCGTCAATCCAAGCGCCACGCCAAGCGCAAATCCACGCTCCAAGAAGAGCGCTAACCCATGAGCCAAGCCAAACGCCAAGCTAAGCGCCCAGCCAAGCGCCAAGCCACGCACCAAATCACGCGCCAAGAAAAACGCTAGGCTAAGCAACAAGCCACGCGCCATGAAACCGCAAAACCAAGCGTCAAGCTACGCGCCAAGGAGAGCGCCAAGCCATGCGCCAAGCCAAGCGCCAAGCCACGCTCCAAGAAGAGCGCTAAGCCATGAGCCAAGCCAAACGCCAAGCCAAGCGCCCAGCCAAGCGCCAAGCGACGCACCAAATCACGCGCCAAGAAAAACGCTAGGCTAAGCAACAAGCCACGCGCAATGAAAGCGGCAAGCCAAGCACCAAGCCACGCGCTAAGAAAAGCGCAAAGCCAAGCGCCAAGCCAAGCGCCAAGCCAAGCGCCCAGCCAAGCGCCAAACCACGCGCCAAGGAGAGCGCCAAGGCATGCGCCAAGCCAAGCGTCTGGCTAAGCGCCAAACCAAGTGCTAAGCCACGCGCCCAGAAAAGCACCAAGCCAAGCGACAAGCCACTCGCCAAGAAAAGCGCCAAGCCAAGCGCCAAGCCACGCGCCAAAAAAAGCGCCACCCCATGCACCAAGGAGAGCGCCAAGCCAAGCGACAAGCTACGCGCTAAGCCACGCGCCAAGAAAACGCCAAGCCAAGCGACAAGCCACGCGCCAAGTAAGCGCCAAGGCAAGCGTCTAGCCAAGCGCCAAGCCACGCGTCAATAATAATCGCCAAGACAAGCGGCAAGCAACGCGCCAAGAAAAGCGTTAAGCCAAGCGGCAAGCCAAGCGCCAAGCCACGCGCCAAGGAGAGAGCCAAGCCATGCGCCAAGCAAAGCGCCACGCCAAGCGCCCAGCCAAGCGGCAAGCCAAGCGCCAAGCCACGCGCCAAGGAGAGCGCCAAGCCATGCGCCAAGCCAAGCGCCAAGCCACGCGCCAAGAAAACGCCAAGCCAAGCGACAAGCCACGCGCCAAGTAAGCGCCAAGGCAAGCGTCTAGCCAAGCGCCAAGCCACGCGTCAATAATAATCGCCAAGACAAGCGGCAAGCAACGCGCTAAAAAAGCGCCAAGCCAAGCGACAAGCCAAGCGCCAAGCCACGCGCCAAGGAGAGCGCCAAGCCATGCGCCAAGCCAAGCGCCAAGCCACGCGCCAAGAAAACGCCAAGCCAAGCGACAAGCCACGCGCCAAGTAAGCGCCAAGGCAAGCGTCTAGCCAAGCGCCAAGCCACGGGTCAAGAATAATCTCCAAGCCAAACGCCAAGCAACGCGCCAAGAAAGCGCCAAGCCAAGCGACAAGCCACACTTTAAGGAGAGCGCCAAGCCAAGCGACAAGCCACGCGCCAAGAAAAACACCAAGCCAAGCGCCAAGCCAAGCGCCAAGCCACGCGCCAAGAAAAGCGCCACCCCATGCACCAAGGAGAGCGCCAAGCCAAGCGACAAGCCACGCGCTAAGCCACGGGTCAAGAATAATCTCCAAGCCAAGCGCCAAGCAACGCGCCAAGAAAAGCGTTAAGCCAAGCGGCAAGCCAAGCGCCAAGCCACGCGCCAAGGAGAGAGCCAAGCCATGCGCCAAGCAAAGCGCCACGCCAAGCGCCCAGCCAAGCGACAAGCCACGCGCCAAGCCACGCGCCAAGAAAAGCGCCACCCCATGCACCAAGGAGAGCGCCAAGCCAAGCGACAAACCACGCGCCAAAAAAAGCGCCACCCCATGCACCAAGGAGAGCGCCAAGCCAAGCGACAAGCCAAGCGCCAAGCCACGGGTCAAGAATAATCTCCAAGCCAAGCGCCAAGCAACGCGCCAAGAAAAGCGTTAAGCCAAGCGGCAAGCCAAGCGCCAAGCCACGCGCCAAGGAGAGAGCCAAGCCATGCGCCAAGCAAAGCGCCACGCCAAGCGCCCAGCCAAGCGACAAGCCACGCGCCAAGCCACGCGCCAAGAAAAGCGCCACCCCATGCACCAAGGAGAGCGCCAAGCCAAGCGACAAGCCACGCGCTAAGCCACGCGCCAAGAAAAGCGCCAAGCCAAACGCCAAGTCAAGCGCCAAGCCAAGCGCCCAGCTACGCGCCAAGAAACGCGCCAAGCGCCCAGCTACGCGCCAAGAAAAGCGCCAAGCTAACCGCAAGCCAAGCGCCAAGCCAAGCGCCCAGCCAAGCGCCAAGCTACGCGCCAATCCACGCGCCAAGAAAAGCGTTAAGCCAAACGGCAAGCCAAGCGCCAAGCCACGCGACAAGGAGAGCGCCAAGCCATGCGCCAAGCCAAGCGCCAGGCCACGCGCCAAGAAAACGCCAAGCCAAGCGACAAGCCACGCACCAAGTAAGCGCCAAGGCAAGCGTCTAGCCAAGCGCCAAGCCACGGGTCAAGAATAATCTCCAAGCCAAGCGCCAAGCAACGCGCCAAGAAAGCGCCAAGCCAAGCGACAAGCCACACTTTAAGGAGAGCGCCAAGCCAAGCGACAAGCCACGCGCCAAGAAAAACACCAAACCAAGCGCCAAGCCAAGCGCCAAGCCACGCGCCAAGAAAAGCGCCACCCCATGCACCAAGGAGAGCGCCAAGCTAAGCGACAAGCCACGCGCTAAGCCACGCGCCAAGAAAAGCGTTAAGCCAAGCGGCAAGCCAAGCGCCAAGCCACGCGCCAAGGAGAGAGCCAAGCCATGCGCCAAGCAAAGCGCCACGCCAAGCGCCCAGCCAAGCGACAAGCCACGCGCCAAGCCAAGCGCCAAGCCAAGTGCCAAGAAAAGCACCAAGCCAAGCGACAAGCTACGCGCCTAGAAATGCGCCAAGCCAAGCGCCAAGATAAGCGCCCAGCCAAGCGCCAAACCACGCGCCAAACCACGCGCCAAGAAAAGCGCCAAGAAAAGCGCCAAGTGACGCGCCATGCCAAGCGCCAAGCCAAGTACCAAGCCACGCGCCAAGAAAAGCACCAAGCCAAGCGACAAGCTACGCCCCAAGAAAAACGCCAAACCAAGCGCCAAGCCAAGCGCCTAGCAGAGCGCCTATCCACGCGCCAAGGAGAGCGTTAAACCATGCGCCAAGACAAGCGCCAAGCCAAAGAGCGAAGACAAGCGCCAAGCCACGCGCTAAGAAAAGCGCCAAGAAAATCGCCAAGCCAAGCGCCAAGCCAAGCGCCAAACCAAGCGCCAAGGATACCGCCAAGCCGTGCGCCAAACAAAACACAAGGTTAAGCACCAAGCCAAGTGCCAAGGATACCGCCAAGCCGTGCGCCAAACAAAACACAAAGTTAAGCGCCAAGCCAAGTGCCAAGCCACACGCCAAGAAAAGCGCCAAGCCAAACGTCAAGCCTAGCGCCCAACCAAGCGCTAAGCCACGCGATAAGAAAAGCGCTAAGCCAACCGCCAAGCCAAGCGCCAAGCCAAGCGCCCAGCTACGCGCCAAGCCAAACGCCAAGCCAAGCGCCAAGCCAAGCGCCCAGCTACGCGCCAAGCCAAACGCCAAGCCAAGCGCCAAGCCAAGCGCCCAGCCAAGCGCCAAGCTACGCGCCAATCCACGCGCCAAAAAAGCGCCAAGCCAAGCGCTGAGACAAGCTCCAAGCCAAACGCTAAGCCAAGCGCCAAACCACGCGCCAAGGAGAGCGCCAAGGCATGCGCCAAGCCAAGCGTCTGGCTAAGCGCCAAACCAAGTGCTAAGCCACGCGCCAAGAAAAGCACCAAGCCAAGCAACAAGCCACTCGCCAAGAAAAGCGCCAAGCCAAGCGCCAAGCCACACTTTAAGGAGAGCGCCAAGCCAAGCGACAAGCCACGCGCCAAGAAAAGCGTCAAGCCAAACGCCAAGCCAAGCGCCAAGCCACGCGCCAAAAAAAGCGCCACCCCATGCACCAAGGAAAGCGCCAAGCCAAGCGACAAGCTACGCGCTAAGCCACGCGCCAAGAAAAGCGTTAAGCCAAGCGGCAAGCCAAGCGCCAAGCCACGCGCCAAGGAGAGCGCCAAGCCATGCGCCAAGCCAAGCGCCAACCCACGCGCCAAGAAAACGCCAAGCCAAGCGACAAGCCACGCGCCAAGTAAGCGCCAAGGCAAGCGTCTAGCCAAGCGCCAAGCCACGCGTCAATAATAATCGCCAAGACAAGCGGCAAGCAACGCGCCAAGAAAGCGCCAAGCCAAGCGACAAGCCAAGCGCCAAGCCACGCGCCAAGGAGAGCGCCAAGCCATGCGCCAAGCCAAGCGCCAAGCCACGCGCCAAGAAAACGCCAAGCCAAGCGACAAGCCACGCGCCAAGTAAGCGCCAAGGCAAGCGTCTAGCCAAGCGCCAAGCCACGCGTCAATAATAATCGCCAAGCCACGCGCCAAAAAAAGCGCCACCCCACGCACCAAGGTGAGCGCCAAGCCAAGCGACAAGCCACGCGCTAAGCCACGCGCCAAGAAAAGCGCCAAGCCAAACGCCAAGTCAAGCGCCAAGCCAAGCGCCCAGCTACGCGCCAAGAAACGCGCCAAGCGCCCAGCTACGCGCCAAGAAAAGCGCCAAGCTAAGCGCAAGCCAAGCGCCAAGCCAAGCGCCCAGCCAAGCGCCAAGCTACGCGCCAATCCACGCGCCAAGAAAAGCGTTAAGCCAAACGGCAAGCCAAGCGCCAAGCCACGCGACAAGGAGAGCTCCAAGCCATGCGCCAAGCCAAGCGCCAAGCCACGCGCCAAGAAAACGCCAAGCCAAGCGACAAGCCACGCGCCAAGTAAGCGCCAAGGCAAGCGTCTAGCCAAGCGCCAAGCCACGGGTCAAGAATAATCTCCAAGCCAAGCGCCAAGCAACGCGACAAAAAAACGCCACGCCAAGCGACAAGCCACACTTTAAGGAGAGCGCCAAGCCAAGCGACAAGCCACGCGCCAAGAAAAACACCAAGCCAAGCGCCAAGCCAAGCGCCAAGCCACGCGCCAAGAAAAGCGCCACCCCATGCACCAAGGAGAGCGCCAAGCCAAGCGACAAGCCACGCGCTAAGCCACGCGCCAAGAAAAGCGTTAAGCCAAGCGGCAAGCCAAGCGCCAAGCCACGCGCCAAGGAGAGAGCCAAGCCATGCGCCAAGCAAAGCGCCACGCCAAGCGCCCAGCCAAGCGACAAGCCACGCGCCAAGCCAAGCGCCAAGCCAAGTGCCAAGAAAAGCACCAAGTTAAGCGACAAGCTACGCGCCTAGAAATGCGCCAAGCCAAGCGCCAAGATAAGCGCCCAGCCAAGCGCCAAACCACGCGCCAAACCACGCGCCAAGAAAAGCGTCAAGCCAAGCGCCAAGCCAAGCGCCCAGCCAAGCGCCAAGCCACGCGCCAAACCACGTGCCAAGAAAAGCGTCAAGCCAAGCGCTAAGCCAAGTGCCAAACCACGTGTCAAGAAAAGCGTCAAGCCAAGCGCCAAGCCACGTGCCAAGCCATGCGCCAAGCCAAGCTTCAAGCCAAGCGCCAAGCCAAACGCCCAGCCAAGCACCAAGCCACGCGCCAAACCACGCGCCAAGAAAAGCGTCAAGCCAAGCGCCCAGCCAAGCGACAAGCCACTCGCCAAGCCAAGCGCCAAGCCAAGTGCCAAGAAAAGCACCAAGCCAAGCGACAAGCTACGCGCCAAGAAATGCGCCAAGCCAAACGCCAAGATAAGCGCCCAGCCAAGCGCCAAGCCAAGCGACAAGCCACGCGCCACGAAAGCGCCAAGCCAAACGTCAAGCCAAGCGCCAAACCAAGCGCCAAGCCATCCGCCAAGATCGCGCCAAGCCAAGCGCCAAGCCAAGCGCTAAGCGAAACGCCAAGGCAAGCGCCCAGATAAGCGCCAAGCCATGCACCAAACAACGCGCCAAGAAAGCGCCAAGCCAAGCGACAAGGCGCGCGCCATGAAAGCGCAAAGCCAAGCGTCAAACTACGCGCCAAGGAGAGCGCCAAACCATGCGCCAAGCCAAGCGCCAAGCCACGCCTCAAGAAGAGCGCTAAGCCATGAGCCAAGCCAAACGAAAAGATAAGCACCCAGCCAAGCGCCAAGCCACGCACCAAATCACGCGCCAAGAAAAACGCTAGGCTAAGCAACAAGCCACGCGCCAAGAAAGCGCCACGCCAAGCGACAAGCCACGAGCCATGAAAGCGGCAAGCCAAGCACCAAGCCACGCGCTAAGAAAAGCGCAAAGCCAAGCGCCAAGCCAAGCGCCAAGCCAAGTGCCCTGCCAAGCGCCAAGCCACGCGCCAAGGAGAGCGCCAAACCATGCGCCAAACCAAGCGGTAAACCAAGCGCCAAGCCAAGCGCCAAACCGAGCGCCAAGCCGAGCGCCAAGGGAAGCGCCAAGCCAAGCGTCCAGCCAAGTGCCAATCCACACGCCAAGAAAAGCGCCAAGCCAAGCGACAAACCACGCGCCAAGAAAAGCGCCAAGCCAAACGCCAAGCCAAGCGCACAACCAAGCGCTAAGCCACGTGCCAAGGAGAGCGTTAAGCCAACCGCCAAGCCATGCGCCAAACCACGCGCCAAGAAAAGCGCCAAGAAAAGCACCAAGCCACGCGCCATGCCAAGCGCCAAGCCAAGTAGCAAGGCACGCGCCAAGAAAAGCACCAAGCCAAGCGACAAGCTACGCCCCAAGAAAAACGCCAAACCAAGCGCCAAACCAAGCGCCTAGCAGAGTGCCTATCCACGCGCCAAGGAGAGCGTTAAACCATGCGCCAAGACAAGCGCTAAGCCAAAGAGCCAAGACAAGCGCCAAGCCACGCGCTAAGAAAAGCGCCAAGAAAAGTGCCAAGCCAAGCGCCAAGCCAAGCGCCAAACCAAGCGCCAAGGATACCGCCAAGCCGTGCGCCAAACAAAACACAAGGTTAAGCGCCAAGCCAAGTGCCAAGGATACCGCCAAGCCGTGCGCCAAACAAAACACAAAGTTAAGCGCCAAGCCAAGTGCCAAGCCACACGCCAAGAAAAGCGCCAAGCCAAACGTCAAGCCTAGCGCCCAACCAAGCGCTAAGCCTAGCGCCAAGAAAAGCGCTAAGCCAACCGCCAAGCAAAGCGCCAAGCCACGCGCCAAGAAAAGCGCCAAGAAAAGCGCCAAGCCAAACGCCAAGCCAAGCGCCAAGCCAAGCGCCCAGCTACGCGCCAAGAAAAACGCCAAGCTAAGCGCAAGCCAAACGCCAAGCCAAGCGCCCAGCCAAGCGCCAAGCTACGCGCCAATCCACGCGCCAAGAAAAGCGCCAAGCCAAGCGCCAAGCCAAGCGCCCAGCCAAGCGCCAAGCTACGCGACAATCCACGCGCCAAGAAAAGCGCCAAGCCACGCGCCAAGAAAAGCGTTAAGCCAAGCGGCAAGCCAAGCGCCAATCCACGCGCCAAGGAGAGCGCCAAGCCATGCGCCAAGCCAAGCGCCAAGCCACGCGCCAAGAAAACGCCAAGCCAAGCGACAAGCCACGCGCCAAGTAAGCGCCAAGGCAAGCGTCTAGCCAAGCGCCAAGCCACGCGTCAATAATAATCGCCAAGACAAGCGGCAAGCAACGCGCCAAGAAAGCGCCAAGCCAAGCGACAAGCCACACTTTAAGGAGAGCGCCAAGCCAATTAACAAGCCACGCGCCAAGAAAAACGCCAAGCCAAGCGCCAAGCCACGCGCCAAAAAAAGCGCCACCACATGCACCAAGGAGAGCGCCAAGCCAAGCGACAAGCTACGCGCTAAGCCACGCGCCAAGAAAAGCGTTAAGCCAAGCGGCAAGCCAAGCGCCAAGCCACGCGCCAAGGAGAGCGCCAAGCCATGCGCCAAACCAAGCGCCAAGCCACGCGCCAAGAAAACGCCAAGCCAAGCGACAAGCCACGCGCCAAGTAAGCGCCAAGGCAAGCGTCTAGCCAAGCGCCAAGCCACGCGTCAATAATAATCGCCAATCCAAGCGCCAAGCCACGCGCCAAGAAAAGCGCCACCCCATGCACCAAGGAGAGCGCCAAGCCAAGCGACAAGCCACGCGCTAAGCCACGCGCCAAGAAAAGCGCCAAGCCAAACACCAAGTCAAGCGCCAAGCCAAGCGCCCAGCTACGCGCCAAGAAACGCGCCAAGCGCCCAGCTACGCGCCAAGAAAAGCGCCAAGCTAACCGCAAGCCAAGCGCCAAGCCAAGCGCCCAGCCAAGCGCCAAGCTACGCGCCAATCCACGCGCCAAGAAAAGCGTTAAGCCAAACGGCAAGCCAAGCGCCAAGCCACGCGACAAGGAGAGCGCCAAGCCATGCGCCAAGCCAAGCGCCAAGCTACGCGCCAAGAAAACGCCAAGCCAAGCGACAAGCCACGCGCCAAGTAAGCGCCAAGGCAAGCGTCTAGCCAAGCGCCAAGCCACGGGTCAAGAATAATCTCCAAGCCAAGCGCCAAGCAACGCGCCAAGAAAGCGCCAAGCCAAGCGACAAGCCACACTTTAAGGAGAGCGCCAAGCCAAGCAACAAGCCACGCGCCAAGAAAAACACCAAGCCAAGCGCCAAGCCAAGCGCCAAGCCACGCGCCAAGAAAAGCGCCACGCCATGCACCAAGGAGAGCGCCAAGCCAACCGACAAGCCACGCGCTAAGCCACGCGCCAAGAAAAGCGTTAAGCCAAGCGGCAAGCCAAGCGCCAAGCCACGCGCCAAGGAGAGAGCCAAGCCATGCGCCAAGCAAAGCGCCACGCCAAGCGCCCAGCCAAGCGACAAGCCACGCGCCAAGCCAAGCGCCAAGCCAAGTGCCAAGAAAAGCACCAAGCCAAGCGACAAACTACGCTCCTAGAAATGCGCCAAGCCAAGCGCCCAGCCAAGCGCCAAACCAAGCGCCAAACCACGCGCCAAGAAAAGCGTCAAGCCAAGCGCCAAGCCAAGCGCCCAGCCAAGCGCCAAGCCACGCGCCAAACCACGTGCCAAGAAAAGCGTCAAGCCAAGCGCCAAGCCAAGTGCCAAACCACGTGTCAAGAAAAGCGTCAAGCCAAGCGCCAAGCCACGTGCCAAGCCATGCGCCAAGCCAAGCTTCAAGCCAAGCGCCAAGCCAAACGCCCAGCCAAGCACCAAGCCACGCGCCAAACCACGCGCCAAGAAAAGCGTCAAGCCAAGCGCCCAGCCAAGCGACAAGCCACTCGTCAAGCCATGCGCCAAACCAAGTGCCAAGAAAAGCACCAAGCCAAGCGACAAGCTACGCGCCAAGAAATGCGCCAAGCCAAACGCCAAGATAAGCGCCCAGCCAAGCGCCAAGCCAAGCGACAAGCCACGCGCCACGAAAGCGCCAAGCCAAACGTCAAGCCAAGCGCCAAGCCAAGCGCCAAGCCATCCGCCAAGATCGCGCCAAACCAAGCGCCAAGCCAAGCGCCAAGCCAAGCGCTAAGCGAAACGCCAAGGCAAGCGCCCAGCCAAGCGCCAAGCCATGCACCAAATCGCGCGCCAAGAAAAGCGCTAGGCCAAGCGACAAACAACGCGCCAAGAAAGCGACAAGGCGCGCGCCATGAAAGCGCAAAGCCAAGCGTCAAACTACGCGCCAAGGAGAGCGCCAAGCTATGCGCCAAGCCAAGCGCCAAGCCACGCTCCAAGAAGAGCGCTAAGCCATGAGCCAAGCCAAACGCCAAAATAAGCACCCAGCCAAGCGCCAAGCCACGCACCAAATCACGCGCCAAGAAAAACGCTAGGCTAAGCAACAAGCCACGCGCCAAGAAAGCGCCACGCCAAGCGACGAGCCACGAGCCATGAAAGCGGCAAGCCAAGCACCAAGCCACGCGCTAAGAAAAGCGCAAAGCCAAGCGCCAAGCCAAGCGCCAAGCCAAGTGCCCTGCCAAGCGCCAAGCCACGCGCCAAGGAGAGCGCCAAACCATGCGCCAAACCAAGCGTTAAACCAAGCGCCAAGCCAAGCGCCAAACCGAGCGCCAAGCCGAGCGCCAAGGGAAGCGCCAAGCCAAGCGTCCAGCCAAGTGCCAATCCACACGCCAAGAAAAGCGCCAAGCCAAGCGACAAACCACGCGCCAAAAAAAGCGCCAAGCCAAACGCCAAGCCAAGCGCACAACCAAGCGCTAAGCCACGTGCCAAGGAGAGCGTTAAGGCAACCGCCAAGCCATGCGCCAAACCACGCGCCAAGAAAAGCGCCAAGAAAAGTGCCAAGCCACGCGCCATGCCAAGCGCCAAGCCAAGTACCAAGCCACGCGCCAAGAAAAGCACCAAGCCAAGCGACAAGCTACGCCCCAAGAAAAACGCCAAACCAAGCGCCAAACCAAGCGCCTAGCAGAGTGCCTATCCACGCGCCAAGGAGAGCGTTAAACCATGCGCCAAGACAAGCGCCAAGCCAAAGAGCCAAGACAAGCGCCAAGCCACGCGCTAAGAAAAGCGCCAAAAAAAGTGCCAAGCCAAGCGCCAAGCCAAGCGCCAAACCAAGCGCCAAGGATACCGCCAAACCGTGCGCCATACAAAACACAAGGTTAAGCGCCAAGCCAAGTGCCAAGGATACCGCCAAGCCGTGCGCCAAACAAAACACAAAGTTAAGCGCCAAGCCAAGTGCCAAGCCACACGCCAAGAAAAGCGCCAAGCCAAACGTCAAGCCTAGCGCCCAACCAAGCGCTAAGCCTAGCGCCAAGAAAAGCGCTAAGCCAACCGCCAAGCAAAGCGCCAAGCCACGCGCCAAGAAAAGCGCCAAGAAAAGCGCCAAGCCAAACGCCAAGCCAAGCGCCAAGCCAAGCGCCCAGCTACGCGCCAAGAAAAACGCCAAGCTAAGCGCAAGCCAAGCGCCAAGCCAAGCGCCCAGCCAAGCGCCAAGCTACGCGCCAATCCACGCGCCAAGAAAAGCGCCAAGCCAAGCGCCGAGACAAGCGCCAAGCCAAACGCTAAGCCAAGCGCCAAACCACGCGCCAAGGAGAGCGCCAAGGCATGCGCCAAGCCAAGCGTCTGGCTAAGCGCCAAACCAAGTGCTAAGCCACGCGCCAAGGAAAGCACCAAGCCAAGCGACAAGCCACTCGCCAAGAAAAGCGCCAAGCCACAATTTAAGGAGAGCGCCAAGCCAAGCGACAAGCCACGCGCCAAGAAAAGCGTCAAGCCAAGCGCCAAGCCAAGCGCCAAGCCACGCGCCAAAAAAAGCGCCACCCCATGCACCAAGGAGAGCGCCAAGCCAAGCGACAAGCTACGCGCTAAGCCACGCGCCAAGAAAAGCGTTAAGCCAAGCGGCAAGCCAAGCGCCAAGCCACGCGCCAATGAGAGCGCCATGCCATGCGCCAAGCCAAGCGCCAAGCCACGCGCCAAGAAAACGCCAAGCCAAGCGACAAGCCACGCGCCAAGTAAGCGCCAAGGCAAGCGTCTAGCCAAGCGCCAAGCCACGCGTCAAGAATAATCGCCAAGCCAAGCGCCAAGCAACGCGCCAAGAAAGCGCCAAGCCAAGCGACAAGCCACACTTTAAGGAGAGCGCCAAGCCGAGCAACAAACCACGCGCCAAGAAAAACGCCAAGCCAAGCGCCAAGCCACGCGCCAAGAAAAGCGCCACCCCATGCACCAAGGAGAGCGCCAAGCCATGCGACAAGCCACGCGCCAAGAAAAGCGTTAAGCCAAGCGGAAAGCCAAGCGCCAAGCCACGCGCCAAGGAGAGAGCCAAGCCATGCGCCAAGCCAAGCGCCAAGCCACGCGCCAAGAAAGCGCCAAGCCAAGCGACAAGCCACGCGCCAACTAAACGCCAAGGCAAGCGTCTAGCCAAGCGCCAAGCCACGCGTCAAGAATAATCGTCAAGCCAAGCTCCACGCAACGCGCCAAGAAAGCGCCAAGCCAAGCGACAAGCCACGCGCGAAGAAAGCGCCAAGCCAAGCGTCCAACCAAGCGCCAAGCCAAGCGCCCAGCCAAGCGCCAAGCCACGCGCCAAACTATGCGCCAAGAAAGGCGTCAAGCCAAGCGCCACGCCAAGCGCCCAGCCAAACGACAAGCCACGCGAAAAACCATGCGCCAAGAAAAGCGTCAAGCAAAGCGCCACGCCAAGCGCCCAGCCAAGCGACAAGCCACGCGCCAAGCCAAGCGCCACGCCAAGTGCCAAGAAAAGCACCAAGCCAAGCGACAAGCTACGCGCCTAGAAATGCGCCAAGCCAAGCGCCAAGATAAACGCCCAGCCAAGCGCCAAACCACGCGCCAAACCACGCGCCAAGAAAAGCGTCAAGCCAAGCGCCAAGGCAAGCGCCCAGCCAAGCGCCAAGCCAAGTGCCAAACCACGTGTCAAGAAAAGCGTCAAGCCAAGCGCCAAGCCACGTGCCAAGCCATGCGCCAATCCAAGCTTCAAGCCAAGCGCCAAGCCAAGCGCCCAGCCAAACAACAAGCCACGCGCCAAACCACGCGCCAAGAAAAGCGTCAAGCCAAGCGCCACGCCAAGCACCACGCCAAGCGCCCAGCCAAGCGACAAGCCACGCGCCAAGCCAAGCGCCAAGCCAAGTGCCAAGAAAAGCACCAAGCCAAGCGACACGCTACGCGCCAAGAAATGCGCCAAGGCAAACGCCAAGATAAGCGCCCAGCCAAGCGCCAAGCCAAGCGACAAGCCACGCGCCACGGAAGCGCCAAGCCAAACGTCAAGCCAAGCGCCAAGCCAAGCGCCAAGCCACGCGTTAAGTCACGCTCCAAGAAAAGCGCCAAGCCACGCGCCAAGCCAAGCGCCAAGCCAAGTGGCAAGCCACCCGCAAAGAAAAGCGCCAAGCCAACCGACAAGCCACGCGCCACGAAAGCGCCAAGCCAAGCGCCAAGCCAAATGCCAAGCCAAGCGCCAAGCCACGCGCCTAGAAAGCGCCAAGCCAAGCGCCAAGCCACGCGCCAAGGAGAGCGCCAAGCCTTGCGCTAAGCGAAGCGCCAAGCCAAGCGCCCAGCCAAGCGCCAAGCCACGCACTAAGTCACGCGCCAAGAAAAGCGCTAAGCCAAACGACAAGCTACGCGCCAAGAAAGAGCCAAGCCATGCGACAAGCCACGCGCCAAGAAAGCGCTAAGCCAAGCGTCCAGCCAAGCTCCAAGCCACGCGCCAAAGAGGGCGCTAAGCCACGCGCCAAGCCAAGCGCTAACCCACGGGCCTAGAAAGCGCCAAGCCAAGCGACAAACCAAGCCCCACGAAAGCGCCAAGCCAAGCGCCAAGCCACGCACCAAGGAGAGCGCCAAGCCATGCGCTAGACCAAGCGCCAAGCCAAGCGCCCAGCCAAGCGCCAAGCCACGCACCAAATCAAGCGCCAAAAAAAGCGACAAGCCACTCGCCAAGAAAGCGCTAAGCTAAGCGACAAGCCACGCGCCAAGAAAGCGCCAAGCCAAGCGTCCAGCCAAGCGCCAAGCCACGCGCTAAGAAGAGCGCCAAGCCATGCGCCAAGCCAAGCGCCAAGCCACGCGCCAAGAAAGCGCCAAGCCAAGCGACAAGCCACGCGCGAAAAAAGCGCCAAGCCAAGCGTCCAGCCAAGCGCCAATAAAATTTCCTGCACAAGGTACTTGTAGTTTTTTTTACCATCAATCATTCAGCCGAGAGAAAGCTGCGAAGTTATAATAAAGTCAAAATTTATAAAATAGGGAAACGTTTTGGTAGAACTTTGATATTTTTTTTGTATGCGTAGTTTTCGTCCCTGTACACGACTATTAGGTTTTCCAACTTAACTGTTACCCGGAAACACGTTTTTCAGAGGAAAAACTGTGCAAAAAACAAAATTTTTACTTTTTCTAAAGTCACACGGAAACAATCTATTTTGTAGGTGTTAAACTTATATAAAATAGAAGAGGATAAAATTTCCTACACATTAAGTACTTGTAGTTTCTTTACGATCAATCGTTCAGCCGAGAGAAAGCTGCGAAGTTATAATAAAGTCAAAATTTATAAAATAGCTAAACGTGTTGGTAGAGCTTTGATATTTTTTTGTATGCGTAGTTTACGTCCCTGTACACGACTATTAAGTTTTCCAACTTAACTGTTAACCGTAAACACGTTTTTCAGAGGAAAAACTGTGCAAAAATCAAAATTTTTATTTTCTCTAAAGTCACACGGAAACAATCTATTTTGTAAGTGTTAAACTTATATGAAATAGAAGAGGATAAAATTTCCTACACATTAAGTACTTGTAGTTTTTTTACGATCAATCGTTCAGCAGAGAGAAAGCTGCGAAGTTATAATAAAGTCAATATTTATAAAATAGCTAAACGTTTTGGTAGAGCTTTGATATTTTTTTTGTATGCGTACTTGACGTCCCTGTACACGACTATTAGGTTTTCCAACTTAACTGTTAACCGGAAACACGTTTTTCAGAGGAAAAACTGTGCAAAAAACAAAATTTTTACTTTTTCTAAAGTCACACGGAAACAATCTATTTTGTAAGTGTTAAACTTATATGAAATAGAAGAGGATAAAATTTCCTACACATTAAGTACTTGTAGTTTCTTTACGATCAATCGTTCAGCCGAGAGAAAGCTGCGAAGTTATAATAAAGTAAAAATTTATAGAATAGCTAAACGTTTTGGTAGAGCTTTGATATTTTTTTTGTATGCGTAGATTACGTCCCTGTACACGACTATTAAGTTTTCCAACTTAACTGTTAACCGGAAACACGTTTTTCAGAGGAAAAACTGTGCAAAAAACAAAATTTTTACTTTTTCTAAAGTCACACGGAAACAATCTATTTTGTAAGTGTTAAACTTATATGAAATAGAAGAAGATAAAATTTCCTACACATTAAGTACTTGTAGTTTTTTTACGATCAATCGTTCAGCAGAGAGAAAGCTGCGAAGTTATAATAAAGTCAATATTTATAAAATAGCTAAACGTTTTGGTAGAACTTTGATATTTTTTTTGTATCTGCAGTTTACGTCCCTGTACGCGACTATTAGGTTTTCCAACTTAACTGTTAACCGTAAACACGTTTTTCAGAGGAAAAACTGTGCAAAAATCAAAATTTTTACTTTCTCTAAAGTCACACGGAAACAATCTATTTTGTAAGTGTTAAACTTATATGAAATAGAAGAGGATAAAATTTCCTACACATTAAGTACTTGTAGTTTTTTTACGATCAATCGTTCAGCAGAGAGAAAGCTGCGAAGTTATAATAAAGTCAATATTTATAAAATAGCTAAACGTTTTGGTAGAGCTTTGATATTTTTTTTGTATGCGTACTTGACGTCCCTGTACACGACTATTAGGTTTTCCAACTTAACTGTTACCCGGAAACACGTTTTTCAGAGGAAAAACTGTGCAAAAAACAAAATTTTTACTTTTTCTAAAGTCACACGGAAACAATCTATTTTGTAGGTGTTAAACTTATATAAAATAGAAGAGGATAAAATTTCCTACACATTAAGTACTTGTAGTTTCTTTACGATCAATCGTTCAGCCGAGAGAAAGCTGCGAAGTTATAATAAAGTCAAAATTTATAAAATAGCTAAACGTGTTGGTAGAGCTTTGATATTTTTTTGTATGCGTAGTTTACGTCCCTGTACACGACTATTAAGTTTTCCAACTTAACTGTTAACCGTAAACACGTTTTTCAGAGGAAAAACTGTGCAAAAATCAAAATTTTTATTTTCTCTAAAGTCACACGGAAACAATCTATTTTGTAAGTGTTAAACTTATATGAAATAGAAGAGGATAAAATTTCCTACACATTAAGTACTTGTAGTTTTTTTACGATCAATCGTTCAGCAGAGAGAAAGCTGCGAAGTTATAATAAAGTCAATATTTATAAAATAGCTAAACGTTTTGGTAGAGCTTTGATATTTTTTTTGTATGCGTACTTGACGTCCCTGTACACGACTATTAGGTTTTCCAACTTAACTGTTAACCGGAAACACGTTTTTCAGAGGAAAAACTGTGCAAAAAACAAAATTTTTACTTTTTCTAAAGTCACACGGAAACAATCTATTTTGTAAGTGTTAAACTTATATGAAATAGAAGAGGATAAAATTTCCTACACATTAAGTACTTGTAGTTTCTTTACGATCAATCGTTCAGCCGAGAGAAAGCTGCGAAGTTATAATAAAGTAAAAATTTATAGAATAGCTAAACGTTTTGGTAGAGCTTTGATATTTTTTTTGTATGCGTAGATTACGTCCCTGTACACGACTATTAAGTTTTCCAACTTAACTGTTAACCGGAAACACGTTTTTCAGAGGAAAAACTGTGCAAAAAACAAAATTTTTACTTTTTCTAAAGTCACACGGAAACAATCTATTTTGTAAGTGTTAAACTTATATGAAATAGAAGAAGATAAAATTTCCTACACATTAAGTACTTGTAGTTTTTTTACGATCAATCGTTCAGCAGAGAGAAAGCTGCGAAGTTATAATAAAGTCAATATTTATAAAATAGCTAAACGTTTTGGTAGAACTTTGATATTTTTTTTGTATCTGCAGTTTACGTCCCTGTACGCGACTATTAGGTTTTCCAACTTAACTGTTAACCGTAAACACGTTTTTCAGAGGAAAAACTGTGCAAAAATCAAAATTTTTACTTTCTCTAAAGTCACACGGAAACAATCTATTTTGTAAGTGTTAAACTTATATGAAATAGAAGAGGATAAAATTTCCTACACATTAAGTACTTGTAGTTTTTTTACGATCAATCGTTCAGCAGAGAGAAAGCTGCGAAGTTATAATAAAGTCAATATTTATAAAATAGCTAAACGTTTTGGTAGAGCTTTGATATTTTTTTTGTATGCGTACTTGACGTCCCTGTACACGACTATTAGGTTTTCCAACTTAACTGTTAACCGGAAACACGTTTTTCAGAGGAAAAACTGTGCAAAAAACAAAATTTTTACTTTTTCTAAAGTCACACGGAAACAATCTATTTTGTAAGTGTTAAACTTATATGAAATAGAAGAGGATAAAATTTCCTACACATTAAGTACTTGTAGTTTCTTTACGATCAATCGTTCAGCCGAGAGAAAGCTGCGAAGTTATAATAAAGTAAAAATTTATAGAATAGCTAAACGTTTTGGTAGAGCTTTGATATTTTTTTTGTATGCGTAGATTACGTCCCTGTACACGACTATTAAGTTTTCCAACTTAACTGTTAACCGGAAACACGTTTTTCAGAGGAAAAACTGTGCAAAAAACAAAATTTTTACTTTTTCTAAAGTCACACGGAAACAATCTATTTTGTAAGTGTTAAACTTATATGAAATAGAAGAGGATAAAATTTCCTACACATTAAGTACTTGTAGTTTTTTTACGATCAATCGTTCAGCAGAGAGAAAGCTGCGAAGTTATAATAAAGTCAATATTTATAAAATAGCTAAACGTTTTGGTAGAGCTTTGATATTTTTTTTGTATGCGTAGTTTACGTCCCTGTACACGACTATTAAGCTTTCCAACTTAACTGTTAACCGAAAACACGTTTTTCAGAGAAAAAACTGTGCAAAAAACAAAATTTTTACTTTTTCTAAAGTCACACGGAAACAATCTATTTTGTAAGTGTTAAACTTATATGAAATAGAAGAGGATAAAATTTCCTACACATTAAGTACTTGTAGTTTTTTTACGATCAATCGTTCAGCAGAGAGAAAGCTGCGAAGTTATAATAAAGTCAATATTTATAAAATAGCTAAACGTTTTGGTAGAGCTTTGATATTTTTTTTGTATCTGCAGTTTACGTCCCTGTACGCGACTATTAGGTTTTCCAACTTAACTGTTACCCGGAAACAAGTTTTTCAGAGAAAAAACTGTGCAAAAAACCAAATTTTTACTTTTTCTAAAGTCACACAGAAACAATCCATTTTGTAAGTGTTAAACTTATATGAAATAGAAGAGGATAAAATTTCCTACACATTAAGTACTTGTAGTTTCTTTACGATCAATCGTTCAGCCGAGAGAAAGCTGCGAAGTTATAATAAAGTAAAAATTTATAGAATAGCTAAACGTTTTGGTAGAGCTTTGATATTTTTTTTGTATGCGTAGATTACGTCCCTGTACACGACTATTAAGTTTTCCAACTTAACTGTTAACCGGAAACACGTTTTTCAGAGGAAAAACTGTGCAAAAAACAAAATTTTTACTTTTTCTAAAGTCACACGGAAACAATCTATTTTGTAAGTGTTAAACTTATATGAAATAGAAGAAGATAAAATTTCCTACACATTAAGTACTTGTAGTTTTTTTACGATCAATCGTTCAGCAGAGAGAAAGCTGCGAAGTTATAATAAAGTCAATATTTATAAAATAGCTAAACGTTTTGGTAGAACTTTGATATTTTTTTTGTATTTGTATTTTACGTCCCTGTACACGACTATTAGGTTTTCCAACTTAACTGTTACCCGGAAACAAGTTTTTCAGAAAAAAAACTGTGCAAAAAACCAAATTTTTACTTTTTCTAAAGTCACACAGAAACAATCTATTTTGTAAGTGTTAAACTTATATTAAATAGAAGAGGATAAAATTTCCTACACATTAAGTACTTGTAGTTTTTTTACGATCAATCGTTCAGCAGAGAGAAAGCTGCGAAGTTATAATAAAGTCAATATTTATAAAATAGCTAAACGTTTTGGTAGAGCTTTGATATTTTTTTTGTATGCGTAGTTTACGTCCCTGTACACGACTATTAAGCTTTCCAACTTAACTGTTAACCGAAAACACGTTTTTCAGAGAAAAAACTGTGCAAAAAACAAAATTTTTACTTTTTCTAAAGTCACACGGAAACAATCTATTTTGTAAGTGTTAAACTTATATGAAATAGAAGAGGATAAAATTTCCTACACATTAAGTACTTGTAGTTTTTTTACGATCAATCGTTCAGCAGAGAGAAAGCTGCGAAGTTATAATAAAGTCAATATTTATAAAATAGCTAAACGTTTTGGTAGAGCTTTGATATTTTTTTTGTATCTGCAGTTTACGTCCCTGTACGCGACTATTAGGTTTTCCAACTTAACTGTTACCCGGAAACAAGTTTTTCAGAGAAAAAACTGTGCAAAAAACCAAATTTTTACTTTTTCTAAAGTCACACAGAAACAATCCATTTTGTAAGTGTTAAACTTATATGAAATAGAAGAGGATAAAATTTCCTACACATTAAGTACTTGTAGTTTTTTTACGATCAATCGTTCAGCAGAGAGAAAGCTGCGAAGTTATAATAAAGTCAATATTTATAAAATAGCTAAACGTTTTGGTAGAGCTTTGATATTTTTTTTGTATGCGTAGTTTACGTCCCTGTACACGACTATTAGGTTTTCCAACTTAACTGTTACCCGGAAACACGTTTTTCAGAGGAAAAACTGTGCAAAAACAAAATTTTTACTTTTTCTAAAGTCACAAGGAAACAATCTATTTTGTAAGTGTTAAAATTATATGAAATAGAAGAGGATAAAATTTCCTACACATTAAGTACTTGTAGTTTTTTACGATCAATCGTTCAGCAGAGAGAAAGCTGCGAAGTTATAATAAAGTCAATATTTATAAAATAGCTAAACGTTTTGGTAGAGCTTTGATATTTTTTTTGTATGCGTAGTTTACGTCCCTGTACACGACTATTAGGTTTTCCAACTTAACTGTTACCCGGAAACACGTTTTTCAGAGGAAAAACTGTGCAAAAACAAAATTTTTACTTTTTCTAAAGTCACAAGGAAACAATCTATTTTGTAAGTGTTAAAATTATATGAAATAGAAGAGGATAAAATTTCCTACACATTAAGTACTTGTAGTTTTTTACGATCAATCGTTCAGCAGAGAGAAAGCTGCGAAGTTATAATAAAGTCAATATTTATAAAATAGCTAAACGTTTTGGTAGAGCTTTGATATTTTTTTTGTATGCGTAGTTTACGTCCCTGTACACGACTATTAGGTTTTCCAACTTAACTGTTACCCGGAAACAAGTTTTTCAGAGGAAAAACTGCGCAAAAAACAAAATTTTTACTTTTTCTAAAGTCACACGGAAACAATCTATTTTGTAAGTGTTAAACTTATATGAAATAGAAGAGGATAAAATTTCCTACACATTAATTACTTGTAGTTTTTTTACGATCAATCGTTCAGCAGAGAGAAAGCTGCGAAGTTATAATAAAGTCAATATTTATAAAATAGCTAAACGTTTTGGTAGAGCTTTGATATTTTTTTTGTATCTGCAGTTTACGTCCCTGTACGCGACTATTAGGTTTTCCAACTTAACTGTTACCCGGAAACAAGTTTTTCAGAGAAAAAACTGTGCAAAAAACCAAATATTTACTTTTTCTAAAGTCACACAGAAACAATCCATTTTGTAAGTGTTAAACTTATATGAAATAGAAGAGGATAAAATTTCCTACACATTAAGTACTTGTAGTTTCTTTACGATCAATCGTTCAGCCGAGAGAAAGCTGCGAAGTTATAATAAAGTAAAAATTTATAGAATAGCTAAACGTTTTGGTAGAGCTTTGATATTTTTTTTGTATGCGTAGATTACGTCCCTGTACACGACTATTAAGTTTTTCAACTTAACTGTTAACCGGAAACACGTTTTTCAGAGGAAAAACTGTGCAAAAAACAAAATTTTTACTTTTTCTAAAGTCACACGGAAACAATCTATTTTGTAAGTGTTAAACTTATATGAAATAGAAGAAGATAAAATTTCCTACACATTAAGTACTTGTAGTTTTTTTACGATCAATCGTTCAGCAGAGAGAAAGCTGCGAAGTTATAATAAAGTCAATATTTATAAAATAGCTAAACGTTTTGGTAGAACTTTGATATTTTTTTTGTATTTGTATTTTACGTCCCTGTACACGACTATTAGGTTTTCCAACTTAACTGTTACCCGGAAACAAGTTTTTCAGAAAAAAAACTGTGCAAAAAACCAAATTTTTACTTTTTCTAAAGTCACACGGAAACAATCTATTTTGTAAGTGTTAAACTTATATGAAATAGAAGAGGATAAAATTTCCTACACATTAAGTACTTGTAGTTTTTTTACGATCAATCGTTCAGCAGAGAGAAAGCTGCGAAGTTATAATAAAGTCAATATTTATAAAATAGCTAAACGTTTTGGTAGAGCTTTGATATTTTTTTTGTATGCGTACTTGACGTCCCTGTACACGACTATTAGGTTTTCCAACTTAACTGTTAACCGGAAACACGTTTTTCAGAGGAAAAACTGTGCAAAAAACAAAATTTTTACTTTTTCTAAAGTCACACGGAAACAATCTATTTTGTAAGTGTTAAACTTATATGAAATAGAAGAAGATAAAATTTCCTACACATTAAGTACTTGTAGTTTTTTTACGATCAATCGTTCAGCAGAGAGAAAGCTGCGAAGTTATAATAAAGTCAATATTTATAAAATAGCTAAACGTTTTGGTAGAGCTTTGATATTTTTTTTGTATCTGCAGTTTACGTCCCTGTACGCGACTATTAGGTTTTCCAACTTAACTGTTACCCGGAAACAAGTTTTTCAGAGAAAAAACTGTGCAAAAAACCAAATTTTTACTTTTTCTAAAGTCACACAGAAACAATCCATTTTGTAAGTGTTAAACTTATATGAAATAGAAGAGGATAAAATTTCCTACACATTAAGTACTTGTAGTTTCTTTACGATCAATCGTTCAGCCGAGAGAAAGCTGCGAAGTTATAATAAAGTAAAAATTTATAGAATAGCTAAACGTTTTGGTAGAGCTTTGATATTTTTTTTGTATGCGTAGATTACGTCCCTGTACACGACTATTAAGTTTTCCAACTTAACTGTTAACCGGAAACACGTTTTTCAGAGGAAAAACTGTGCAAAAAACAAAATTTTTACTTTTTCTAAAGTCACACGGAAACAATCTATTTTGTAAGTGTTAAACTTATATGAAATAGAAGAAGATAAAATTTCCTACACATTAAGTACTTGTAGTTTTTTTACGATCAATCGTTCAGCAGAGAGAAAGCTGCGAAGTTATAATAAAGTCAATATTTATAAAATAGCTAAACGTTTTGGTAGAACTTTGATATTTTTTTTGTATTTGTATTTTACGTCCCTGTACACGACTATTAGGTTTTCCAACTTAACTGTTACCCGGAAACAAGTTTTTCAGAAAAAAAACTGTGCAAAAAACCAAATTTTTACTTTTTCTAAAGTCACACAGAAACAATCTATTTTGTAAGTGTTAAACTTATATTAAATAGAAGAGGATAAAATTTCCTACACATTAAGTACTTGTAGTTTTTTTACGATCAATCGTTCAGCAGAGAGAAAGCTGCGAAGTTATAATAAAGTCAATATTTATAAAATAGCTAAACGTTTTGGTAGAGCTTTGATATTTTTTTTGTATGCGTAGTTTACGTCCCTGTACACGACTATTAGGTTTTCCAACTTAACTGTTACCCGGAAACACGTTTTTCAGAGGAAAAACTGTGCAAAAACAAAATTTTTACTTTTTCTAAAGTCACAAGGAAACAATCTATTTTGTAAGTGTTAAAATTATATGAAATAGAAGAGGATAAAATTTCCTACACATTAAGTACTTGTAGTTTTTTACGATCAATCGTTCAGCAGAGAGAAAGCTGCGAAGTTATAATAAAGTCAATATTTATAAAATAGCTAAACGTTTTGGTAGAGCTTTGATATTTTTTTTGTATGCGTAGTTTACGTCCCTGTACACGACTATTAGGTTTTCCAACTTAACTGTTACCCGGAAACAAGTTTTTCAGAGAAAAAACTGTGCAAAAAACCAAATTTTTACTTTTTCTAAAGTCACACAGAAACAATCCATTTTGTAAGTGTTAAACTTATATGAAATAGAAGAGGATAAAATTTCCTACACATTAAGTACTTGTAGTTTTTTTACGATCAATCGTTCAGCAGAGAGAAAGCTGCGAAGTTATAATAAAGTCAATATTTATAAAATAGCTAAACGTTTTGGTAGAGCTTTGATATTTTTTTTGTATCTGCAGTTTACGTCCCTGTACGCGACTATTAGGTTTTCCAACTTAACTGTTACCCGGAAACAAGTTTTTCAGAGAAAAAACTGTGCAAAAAACCAAATTTTTACTTTTTCTAAAGTCACACAGAAACAATCCATTTTGTAAGTGTTAAACTTATATGAAATAGAAGAGGATAAAATTTCCTACACATTAAGTACTTGTAGTTTCTTTACGATCAATCGTTCAGCCGAGAGAAAGCTGCGAAGTTATAATAAAGTAAAAATTTATAGAATAGCTAAACGTTTTGGTAGAGCTTTGATATTTTTTTTGTATGCGTAGATTACGTCCCTGTACACGACTATTAAGTTTTCCAACTTAACTGTTAACCGGAAACACGTTTTTCAGAGGAAAAACTGTGCAAAAAACAAAATTTTTACTTTTTCTAAAGTCACACGGAAACAATCTATTTTGTAAGTGTTAAACTTATATGAAATAGAAGAAGATAAAATTTCCTACACATTAAGTACTTGTAGTTTTTTTACGATCAATCGTTCAGCAGAGAGAAAGCTGCGAAGTTATAATAAAGTCAATATTTATAAAATAGCTAAACGTTTTGGTAGAACTTTGATATTTTTTTTGTATTTGTATTTTACGTCCCTGTACACGACTATTAGGTTTTCCAACTTAACTGTTACCCGGAAACAAGTTTTTCAGAAAAAAAACTGTGCAAAAAACCAAATTTTTACTTTTTCTAAAGTCACACAGAAACAATCTATTTTGTAATTGTTAAACTTATATTAAATAGAAGAGGATAAAATTTCCTACACATTAAGTACTTGTAGTTTTTTTACGATCAATCGTTCAGCAGAGAGAAAGCTGCGAAGTTATAATAAAGTCAATATTTATAAAATAGCTAAACGTTTTGGTAGAGCTTTGATATTTTTTTTGTATGCGTAGTTTACGTCCCTGTACACGACTATTAGGCTTTCCAACTTAACTGTTACCCGGAAACACGTTTTTCAGAGGAAAAACTGTGCAAAAACAAAATTTTTACTTTTCTAAAGTCACAAGGAAACAATCTATTTTGTAAGTGTTAAAATTATATGAAATAGAAGAGGATAAAATTTCCTACACATTAAGTACTTGTAGTTTTTACGATCAATCGTTCAGCAGAGAGAAAGCTGCGAAGTTATAATAAAGTCAATATTTATAAAATAGCTAAACGTTTTGGTAGAGCTTTGATATTTTTTTTGTATCTGCAGTTTACGTCCCTGTACGCGACTATTAGGTTTTCCAACTTAACTGTTACCCGGAAACAAGTTTTTCAGAGAAAAAACTGTGCAAAAAACCAAATTTTTACTTTTTCTAAAGTCACACAGAAACAATCCATTTTGTAAGTGTTAAACTTATATGAAATAGAAGAGGATAAAATTTCCTACACATTAAGTACTTGTAGTTTTTTTACGATCAATCGTTCAGCAGAGAGAAAGCTGCGAAGTTATAATAAAGTCAATATTTATAAAATAGCTAAACGTTTTGGTAGAGCTTTGATATTTTTTTTGTATCTGCAGTTTACGTCCCTGTACGCGACTATTAGGTTTTCCAACTTAACTGTTACCCGGAAACAAGTTTTTCAGAGAAAAAACTGTGCAAAAAACCAAATTTTTACTTTTTCTAAAGTCACACAGAAACAATCCATTTTGTAAGTGTTAAACTTATATGAAATAGAAGAGGATAAAATTTCCTACACATTAAGTACTTGTAGTTTCTTTACGATCAATCGTTCAGCCGAGAGAAAGCTGCGAAGTTATAATAAAGTAAAAATTTATAGAATAGCTAAACGTTTTGGTAGAGCTTTGATATTTTTTTTGTATGCGTAGATTACGTCCCTGTACACGACTATTAAGTTTTCCAACTTAACTGTTAACCGGAAACACGTTTTTCAGAGGAAAAACTGTGCAAAAAACAAAATTTTTACTTTTTCTAAAGTCACACGGAAACAATCTATTTTGTAAGTGTTTTATAACTTATAAATAGAAGAAGATAAAATTTCCTACACATTAAGTACTTGTAGTTTTTTTACGATCAATCGTTCAGCAGAGAGAAAGCTGCGAAGTTATAATAAAGTCAATATTTATAAAATAGCTAAACGTTTTGGTAGAACTTTGATATTTTTTTTGTATTTGTATTTACGTCCCTGTACACGACTATTAGGTTTTCCAACTTAACTGTTACCGGAAACACGTTTTTCAGAGGAAAAACTGTGCAAAAACAAAATTTTTACTTTTTCTAAAGTCACAAGGAAACAATCTATTTTGTAAGTGTTAAAATTATATGAAATAGAAGAGGATAAAAATTTCCTACACATTAAGTACTTGTAGTTTTTTACGATCAATCGTTCAGCAGAGAGAAAGCTGCGAAGTTATAATAAAGTCAATATTTATAAAATAGCTAAACGTTTTGGTAGAGCTTTGATATTTTTTTGTATCTGTAGTTTACGTCCCTGTACACGACTATTAGGTTTTCCAACTTAACTGTTACCCGGAAACAAGTTTTCAGAGGAAAAACTGTGCAAAAAACAAAATTTTACTTTTTCTAAAGTCACACGGAAACAATCTATTTTGTAAGTGTTAAACTTATATGAATTAGAAGAGGATAAAATTTCCTACACATTAAGTACTTGTAGTTTTTTTACGATCAATCGTTCAGCAGAGAGAAAGCTGCGAAGTTATAATAAAGTCAATATTTATAAAATAGCTAAAACGTTTTGGTAGAGCTTTGATATTTTTTTTGTATTGCGTACTTCGTCCCTGTACACGACTATTAGTTTTCCAACTTACTGTTACCCGGAAACAAGTTTTTCAGAGAAAAAACTGTGCAAAAAACAAAATTTTACTTTTTCTAAAGTCACACAGAAACAATCTATTTTGTAAGTGTTAAACTTATATGAAATAGAAGAGGATAAAATTTCCTATACATTAAATACTTGTAGTTTTTTTTACGATCAATCGTTCAGCAGAGAGAAAGCTGCGAAGTTATAATAAAGTCAATATTTATAAATAGCTAAACGTTTTGGTAGAGCTTTGATATTTTTTTTGTATGCGTACTTTACGTCCCTGTACACGACTATTAGGTTTTCCAACTTAACTGTTAACCGGAAACACGCTTTTCAGAGGAAAAACTGTGCAAAAAACAAAATTTTACTTTTTCTAAAGTCACACGGAAACAATCTATTTTGTAAGTGTTAAACTTATATGAAATAGAAGAGGATAAAATTTCCTACACATTAAGTACTTGTAGTTTTTTTACGATCAATCGTTCAGCAGAGAGAAAGCTGCGAAGTTATAATAAAGTCAATATTATAAAATAGCTAAACGTTTTGGTAGAACTTTGATATTTTTTTTGTATTTGTATTTTTACGTCCTGTACACGACTATTAGGTTTTCCAACTTAACTGTTACCCGGAAACAAGTTTTTCAGAAAAAAAACTGTGCAAAAAACAAATTTTTACTTTTTCTAAAGTCACACAGAAACAATCTATTTTGTAAGTGTTAAACTTATATATTAAATAGAAGAGGATAAAATTTCCTACACATTAAGTACTTGTAGTTTTTTTACGATCAATCGTTCAGCAGAGAGAAAGCTGCGAAGTTATAATAAAGTCAATATTTATAAAATAGCTAAACGTTTTGGTAGAGCTTTGATATTTTTTTTGTATGCGTAGTTTACGTCCCTGTACACGACTATTAGGTTTTCCAACTTAACTGTTACCCGGAAACACGTTTTTCAGAGGAAAAACTGTGCAAAAACAAAATTTTTACTTTTTCTAAAGTCACAAGGAAACAATCTATTTTGTAAGTGTTAAAATTATATGAAATAGAAGAGGATAAAATTTCCTACACATTAAGTACTTGTAGTTTTTTACGATCAATCGTTCAGCAGAGAGAAAGCTGCGAAGTTATAATAAAGTCAATATTTATAAAATAGCTAAACGTTTTGGTAGAGCTTTGATATTTTTTTTGTATGCGTAGTTTACGTCCCTGTACACGACTATTAGGTTTTCCAACTTAACTGTTACCCGGAAACAAGTTTTTCAGAGGAAAAACTGCGCAAAAAACAAAATTTTTACTTTTTCTAAAGTCACACGGAAACAATCTATTTTGTAAGTGTTAAACTTATATGAAATAGAAGAGGATAAAATTTCCTACACATTAATTACTTGTAGTTTTTTTACGATCAATCGTTCAGCAGAGAGAAAGCTGCGAAGTTATAATAAAGTCAATATTTATAAAATAGCTAAACGTTTTGGTAGAGCTTTGATATTTTTTTTGTATCTGCAGTTTACGTCCCTGTACGCGACTATTAGGTTTTCCAACTTAACTGTTACCCGGAAACAAGTTTTTCAGAGAAAAAACTGTGCAAAAAACCAAATTTTTACTTTTTCTAAAGTCACACAGAAACAATCCATTTTGTAAGTGTTAAACTTATATGAAATAGAAGAGGATAAAATTTCCTACACATTAAGTACTTGTAGTTTCTTTACGATCAATCGTTCAGCCGAGAGAAAGCTGCGAAGTTATAATAAAGTAAAAATTTATAGAATAGCTAAACGTTTTGGTAGAGCTTTGATATTTTTTTTGTATGCGTAGATTACGTCCCTGTACACGACTATTAAGTTTTCCAACTTAACTGTTAACCGGAAACACGTTTTTCAGAGGAAAAACTGTGCAAAAAACAAAATTTTTACTTTTTCTAAAGTCACACGGAAACAATCTATTTTGTAAGTGTTAAACTTATATGAAATAGAAGAAGATAAAATTTCCTACACATTAAGTACTTGTAGTTTTTTTACGATCAATCGTTCAGCAGAGAGAAAGCTGCGAAGTTATAATAAAGTCAATATTTATAAAATAGCTAAACGTTTTGGTAGAACTTTGATATTTTTTTTGTATTTGTATTTTACGTCCCTGTACACGACTATTAGGTTTTCCAACTTAACTGTTACCCGGAAACAAGTTTTTCAGAAAAAAAACTGTGCAAAAAACCAAATTTTTACTTTTTCTAAAGTCACACGGAAACAATCTATTTTGTAAGTGTTAAACTTATATGAAATAGAAGAGGATAAAATTTCCTACACATTAAGTACTTGTAGTTTTTTTACGATCAATCGTTCAGCAGAGAGAAAGCTGCGAAGTTATAATAAAGTCAATATTTATAAAATAGCTAAACGTTTTGGTAGAGCTTTGATATTTTTTTTGTATGCGTACTTGACGTCCCTGTACACGACTATTAGGTTTTCCAACTTAACTGTTAACCGTAAACACGTTTTTCAGAGGAAAAACTGTGCAAAAAACAAAATTTTTACTTTTTCTAAAGTCACACGGAAACAATCTATTTTGTAAGTGTTAAACTTATATGAAATAGAAGAAGATAAAATTTCCTACACATTAAGTACTTGTAGTTTTTTTACGATCAATCGTTCAGCAGAGAGAAAGCTGCGAAGTTATAATAAAGTCAATATTTATAAAATAGCTAAACGTTTTGGTAGAACTTTGATATTTTTTTTGTATTTGTATTTTACGTCCCTGTACACGACTATTAGGTTTTCCAACTTAACTGTTACCCGGAAACAAGTTTTTCAGAAAAAAAACTGTGCAAAAAACCAAATTTTTACTTTTTCTAAAGTCACACAGAAACAATCTATTTTGTAAGTGTTAAACTTATATTAAATAGAAGAGGATAAAATTTCCTACACATTAAGTACTTGTAGTTTTTTTACGATCAATCGTTCAGCAGAGAGAAAGCTGCGAAGTTATAATAAAGTCAATATTTATAAAATAGCTAAACGTTTTGGTAGAGCTTTGATATTTTTTTTGTATTTGTATTTTACGTCCCTGTACACGACTATTAGGTTTTCCAACTTAACTGTTACCCGGAAACAAGTTTTTCAGAAAAAAAACTGTGCAAAAAACCAAATTTTTACTTTTTCTAAAGTCACACAGAAACAATCTATTTTGTAAGTGTTAAACTTATATTAAATAGAAGAGGATAAAATTTCCTACACATTAAGTACTTGTAGTTTTTTTACGATCAATCGTTCAGCAGAGAGAAAGCTGCGAAGTTATAATAAAGTCAATATTTATAAAATAGCTAAACGTTTTGGTAGAACTTTGATATTTTTTTTGTATTTGTATTTTACGTCCCTGTACACGACTATTAGGTTTTCCAACTTAACTGTTACCCGGAAACAAGTTTTTCAGAAAAAAAACTGTGCAAAAAACCAAATTTTTACTTTTTCTAAAGTCACACAGAAACAATCTATTTTGTAAG
>CALNHX010002063.1:0-194431 GCA_940337035.1 Agriotes lineatus | reverse complement strand
TTGGGGTGAGATTTACGACATGCACCGGATGCAGCTGCACGATGTTATCGGGCGAGATTTACGATCCGGATGCAGGTGTGCATGCAGCTGTTCACAATCCCTTCACAGGTCTGGGGACCGCCTGCATGCATTTTCGAAGAGCTAATTTAAATATTTATTCAAATTTAAAATAATTCATAAAATTGCGGCTCATATATTGCATTTTAAAATAAACGCATTTACACACAGCATGGCGTGTCAATAGTAACAATCAAACTCTTATGGAAGCGCATTGTGCGTTTATAAGAATAAAAACATTATAACAGCTTTCTTAAGCTCAATTTGAATCGGCAAATCATTGCTGCAACTAACACCTTCTACAGATAATTTTTATTTAAGCGAACTAATCCGCTGTATAAGACTGAGATAATGACCAGCTAAAATGGACACTGCAAATTCGGACAATCGCAAAATTCAGCGAGTAGGCTTGCATAAAGCAGCCTGCCCAATTTAATGTTTCTTAAACGATGCAACTAACACCTTAACGGCGTGCCCTTAGAAGCTAATAGTAACAATCAAGCCCTTATGGAAGCGAGAATGCCACATTGCGCGTTATAATAAATTCGCTTTATAAGGCTGAGATAATGACCAGCTAAAATGGACCAGCCTGCCCAATTTAATGTGTCTTAGACGATGCAACTAACACCTCCTAATTTTTATTTAAGTAAACTTAAAATAAATTCGCTGTATAAGGCTGAGATAATGACCAGCTAAATGGACACTGCAAGCTTGCAAACACGCAACACGACCCCGCGTAAATCGAATCAATCGCAAAATTCAATCGCTACAACTGACCATCAGCAACAAATCGTTGCCAGGTGAAAGGCCATTTTCCGGCAGTGGGCCACGGGCCAATCGCAGGCCGGTTCAAGGGCAGGGGGAGGGGATATGCAAAGAGGTGGGCACAACCAACCACTAGCCGAGGGGCGGGATCTAAAAAAAATGGCCGCCGACGACAACCAATCGCACAACCAGGCCAATCACAAAACGCAACAACGACGCCATCTTTACCATAATGGCCGACAACCAACCAATCACAACCACACACGGAACACGAGGCAATAGCAGGTGAAGGAGGAAATGAGAGGCTGTCCCAGAACTCTCATGCCATGTTATTTAAATGTGTCCCAGAACTCTCATAGTTAACTACTATTTGAACATTTATAGCCAGTCTTATAAAGACCACTAATCTGACGTTAACCTTAATTCGCTGTTAAAATAAACAAAAGAGCACCAAAATGTGTTTACTAATGAATAAAATGTCATAAGCAAATGACGTTTTGATGCGCTTTTGTTTATTTTAACAGCGAATTAAAGTTAACGTCAGATTAGTGGTCTTTATAAGACCGGCAGTTAGTGTAATTCCGTATAAGCTTTTGGTGTATTGGCTTTTCTTTTTTTTAATCTGATTTAATTTGACCGTGGAATTAATTTATTCCTGCATTTATCGTTTTTTTCGTGTTCATAATTTCCTGAATCAGCACTGCTGAATTTATATTTTTTAAACCTGGTTTTGTGCTTTTATTCTAAGAGAGATCATGCGTTTAAATCACTATATTAAGGGCGTTTGTTTTTTATCCCTTGAAATAAAGCATCTTAAGGGGTTTAAATTGTTTTTATGTTCAAACACGCATATCTGAAAAACAGTTGAACTTAGAAGTATGAAGTAACATATCAAAAGAAAGCTCATTAAAGGGGCTCTTCAAAAATACAAAAATATACAGAGCGTTCCATTTAAAAAAAATCGAAATTATTAAATTTGCAAATATTGAGCACCCTATATAACATTAATACCCAGATCCACCATTTTCCACTTGAAAGATAGTTTACAAAAATCATAATTTTTTGGTAACGTTTTCCTTCATTCAATTGTTTTCTGTCGCTTACAGCAGTCGCCTGAGGTTCAGCATTTTTTTTGCATAAAATCGTAAATATCTCCAAAACAGTTGACGTTAGACCCATACAACTTTATCTGAAAATGATGAGTATTTCAATACAAAACTTTTAAGCTACCCCAGGGCATTCTATTTAAAAAAAGTAAGTTTGATTCGCGATACTTTTTTGCGACACCCTGTATAATCAAAAATATTTTAGTAATGTGCACCACTTTCGTACCTACAACTTTTATATACACAATATTCATGTAACTCTTATAGTTTTAGAAATATCTTCTACCCCCGCTTCGTTGCCGGACTCTGTATTTATACAGTACAGTAAACATTGCGCTTCCATACTTTGACCAAAATTATTTAAAAAGAGATTTTTGTCAACTACACGGAAAAATTGCATGTTCAACACATTGGAAAAGTGATTCTTCCATGCTCACGTAAAACTTTTACATTCGCTGGAAAACTATCACTTTTCTTAACTTGTAGAACAATCTACTATTAATTCACTAGCGATTTAAGAACAACTCGCTAGCATATAAACATTATAAACAGTTACTTATGGTTGCTATTATAGAGATAATAATAATGCCAGTTTAAAATGACAAAGAAAGAATAATCGAGTTATTTAACAATAACAGGAGACTTCAGTTACCGCATTTATATTTTTATGACGCTCAACGCCTCAACGGCTTAAACCTGAAAAGAAACAGATTGCAAGCAGCTGAAAATAATTTCGGTGGCACAAATAATTTTCACATATAATCTCATAAGAGTATTAATTTTTTCCTGATTTTTTTGATTGCATCCAACAACGTCGTATTAATTAGGACGCCTTCCAGAGACGAGCGTTTCCTTTCCAGAGACTTTCCATTTGAAAATATATTTTTTGGAACTTTTCCTTAATGCCAATCTTTAGCGTGCTTTTAAAACTTTCTTTAGTGCAACAAAAGTTATTACATTGGTCTTACATTTTAAATGCGGCATATGCCGAGGGTTTCAGCTAGTAGCATTATATTTCAGTATCGTTTCCCATGTTTAATTAACTACTGATCATCCGCAAAATGTTCATTACATAAACGGCTTGTTGCCTTAAAATCCTTAATTTTGCTGTTATTTACCCAGACACGCTTTATTTTCTCATTCCTTAGAAAACGATGCACAGAATATTCCAGACCTGTTCGATTTTTACAATTAATCGCTGAACAACCAGCCGTTGCACAATATTTTATATGTTTTAACAGATTAAAAATATTTATTAAGTATTTGTTACAAAATGTGATTCTAATTTGTAGTAGTTGCAAAACTGTTGTCCATAGGTATGCATGATCTGCATAAAATTTAAATTCAACAAAAATCAGGTACTCCATGGTTTGTGGATCCAAAGTGAGTCGCTTACATGTCCCAACTCTTTATATAGTCCAGTCAAATTTTTTAAAGTATCTCGTTTTTTTGACAAAAATACCACCTGAAAAGTGAAAATGTGTTTGTATAGAAAAAAATCCGTAGAATTTAATGAACTACAAAGTAACACCTGAATCAGTAGAGAAGTGATTCAAAATGGCGGTCAAAGTAATGGAAAAACGGTTTTTTGCATACAAAAATGCGCAAAAGCAATTTAAAATTTTAAAAGAAAATACGCTCATGAAGCTTATAAAAACAAATAAATAGTATATTGTATGTTAAGAGCTGAAAGTGCATTCTTGCCGCTTGCGCATGAATATTGCTGGTTGAGACGAAGTCGAAACCAGCAATCATGCAAAAGCGGCAAGCGCACTTTTAGCTCGAAACATACATACTATTTTTTCGACGACTGAGCATATTATTAAAGGAAAATATCAAATTTCATTTTATCGCAAAAATTAATTGACAATCAAGTTAACATTACTCGCACAGTCTATTAGACATGTGACGCCATTATTTCGACAAATGACGGGTATTGTCAAGGAAACATTCGGACGTGGCTACCTATTTTGTTCACGCGGAAACCCAAAACGCTCGGCGAGCGGCAAAATGATGAAAACGCACGCTCAGCGGCAAATGTCAACTTTCGATGTCAGTCGTCGAAAAACAATCTTTCGATGGTCAAAATCGATTAATTAGAAAAAAATGTATCGCCAAAAAACCGCTAAAAATAGCCGATTTTTGAATTGTTCTTAACTTTTATAAAAAAACTTATATAACATTGAAACTTTTAGAAAACATAGTACTCGCTGAGCAAAAAACGTACGTTTTTGAAAATTTCGAAAATGTTGATTAGTTATGGCATAAATAAATTTTTTCTAAAAAAATACGTTTTCGCAGAAATTGATTTACTCAGGTTGCAGAAATCCTACAGCAATCAGCGTAGGCTTATCTTTTTTTTTTAAGAGTTCTACTACCACACACATAAGCGCGATATTTTTTGCACCTGCAAATATGTGCAAATTCAATTTTAAGGGTGACCTTTTTTTTAAATGCACAGAAGGTGGAATATTTTCGTCAATTTTAATTGTACTGAAATTACATAAGCACCATACGATAGCTGCTAACTTTCTCCGAATTTAAAAAAAATTACTGTACGACCCATAGAAGCCGAAGTACTTTTTTGTAAAAAAAAATCGTTGGCAATTTATTTATTAATATTAACGGCTGAAATTTGCAAACACTTTAGCTGAAGACTTCTAGTGTAATATAAAAATTATTTCGCAATTATTGATCGTGTATTATTTATTGCGAACCGGTTTACATTAGGCGTCGCAAAATGCATGTTTCGTTCAAAGCGGTGCCGTGGCGAGTAGCATTCGTTATGGGGAGAAACTCGTAGTAGGCCGCTTCACTCGGAGTTTACTCGGCCTGCACAACGTAAGAATCATAATATTAATTAGAAGAATAATTATAGCAACTAATTATGTCATTGCTAAACTATCATTAAACATGAAAAATATTTTTTTTAACAATAGGATAATAAGAAATATTTAAACAAATTATTTACAAGAAATTGTTACATAGTATAAACATCTATAAAAGTACAAACCCTTGCGTATGAGATAACTATTACTACAGTTTATTGCTCACCCAGACATAGGCTGACAATAGACCAACCAAATATTCTTTGACACACTGGGACTGTGATATATAATTAGATAATTACACTAACAGCCAGTCTTATAAAGACTACTAATCTGATGTTAAGTGTATTTTGTTGTTAAAATAAACAAAAGCGCATTTAAATTAGTAGAAAGTTGACAGCTATCAAATGGTGCTGATGTAATTTCGATACAATTAAAATTGATAAAAATATTTCACATTTCCGAACAAGTTACCCATCAAATCAAATTTGTACATATTTTTATGTGCAAAAAAATTGCGTTCATATTGTGTGTAGTAGTATAACTCTCAAGGAAAAAAATAAGCTTACTCTGATTGTTGTAGGACTTCTACAACCTGAGTAAATCAATTTCTGCGAAAACGTATTTTTTTTTAGAAAAAATTGGTATATGCAAAAAATAAACAACATTTATGAAAATTTTAAAAACCTACGTTTTCTGCTCACCGAGTACTATGTTTTCTGAAAGTTTCAACGTTAAATATTTTTTTTGTAAAAGTTAAGAGCAATTGAAGGATTGGCTATTTTTAGCGGTTTTTTGGCTATAACTTTTTTTCTATTTAATCGATTTTGACCATCGAAAGCTTGTTTTATATGTTTTTTAATCTAAAATAAGCTTATATATTTTTTTAAATTTTAAATTGCTTTTGTGCATTTTTGTATGCAAAAAACCGTTTTTTCATTACTTTGACCGCCATTTTGAATCACTTCTCCACTAATTTAGCTGTTACTTTGTAGTTCATTAAATTCTACGGATTTTTTTCTATAAAAATACATTTTCACTTTTCAGGTAGTATTTTTGTCAAGTAAATATCTAATTTGACTGGAGTAGTTGGTGAGGGGTCCTCCCGTAGAATAGGGATTCAGACTTGGTCACGTTGAAGGTCAGCTTGCTGCTTTTAGCCCACCTGTTGAGGGTCTCCAGCACCTGGTTAACTCGGGTCTTTAGTGTCTTATACTGAATTGCACTAGCTATCAGCATGGTGTCGTCCGCGTAGGAGTACACCGATCAGCCTTCCGGTAGGCGCTCCCGAAAGACGCTTTCTTACATTAGCCCGGAGCACGAACCTTGCGGGCAACCTCACGCGACACTTCGCGACACGATGCCGTCCGGTAGGCTCACATGCGCCATGCGACCGGTGAAGTACTCCTTGACTAGGCGCATCCAATTTCCGGAAAAATCGCGCCTTTGAAGTTCCCAGATTATTTTAGGCTACCACACGTTATCGAATGCGCCCGCAATGTCAAGGAAAGTGACTGCGCAATAGTCTCAGCGCGCGAGATGCTCGTTAACGGCGCTCACTACCGCTTCCACCGCGTCCGTGGTGGACCTGCCCGCCGCGAATCCAAATTGTATCCCGTTTATCCGCCAGTCTGTCTGACCGCATGTTCTACTCGCGTCGCAATTATTCTATCTAGCACTTTGCCTAGAACCGGCAGTAAATTTATGGGCGGGTAGTTTCTCAGGTCAGTAGGGTCAACAGCCCTGGGCTTGGGAATTAGCTAAACGCTTTGCACCTTCCAGCATCCCGGAAATGTACAACAGCGGCCATCCAAAAGTAATAGCTATTAACAAATCTAGGAATGTCATGAGTATCATAACTGCCGCAGATGTTTTGAAATCCGAGCTCGTAGAGCGAGGCTTTTAAAACATGAGGCTGTTATGATTCATAACATCCGTGATTTGTTCAATAGTTTATCGGTTGCTGTGTGGTTATGGTTGCCATGTAGGGTAATATTCTTTAACCCTACAGATATGTTATGACCTAGTTACCAGCCTACTTTTGTATATGTAAACAAAGGCTTAATATCCTGAAACCGGTAAACGATATTACTATTTTGTTAATTTTTTTTTAGTTAAAAGAATTATACTTTGACTTTAATAATATATCTATAAATTACTTCTCAACCTCATTTTTATTAAAAATTAGTTATTAACTTTTTATTATTAAAATAGTAAAACCTAACAAAAACAAAGTGTCGTTCACTTTTGGATGGCCTCGATTGTACCATGCATAAGGCACTTGTTAAAAATGTCTACAAACACCGATGGTTGCACTTCAAATGCACACAGAGCAGCATCCGCGGGGATGCAGTCGTGCCCGTTTTCTTTCCTTGGTGAAATCTTGGTGACAGCCCTCCTAACTTCGTGCTTGCGGATAGGGAGGTAGTCATTACCGCCTTATTCCGGTTTCCACGACCGTCTTATGGCCTCCTGTACTTCGTCGTTTTCGTCCGGGTTGTCAGCCGGGAAGAATTCTTCTAGGAGGTACTCCGCAGTCTCGAGTGTGTCGACCGTACGAGTCCCGTCGCTCCGTCATACCTCGGTGTTGGTCGCATGGTTTTTGCATCCCCGGAGGACGCGGTAAGCCGTGCCCCATGGATCGGTCTCGGCGCCCCTTGAGCAAAACTCTTTCCACTTATCGCTGCAGGTTTTTAGCATGAGGTCCTTGTATTTCCTTCTCGGTAGCTGGAACTCATTCTGGCGAGCCTCCCTTTCCGGGAAGTCCGATCTCTAGTAGCGTAGCCTCAATCTGCGCGTTACAGCCCTGGACGCCGTTAACTTGGGGTCCACCATGGTACGCTCTTGGCAAATTGTTTCTATCTGGGCATGGAAGCCTCGTATGCTTGTACCATCGCAGCGTTCAAGCTGTTCGCCACTTTCTCGATCACTTCCGGTGTAAGGGCGGCCGCTATCATTGTCATCACGTTGTCGATCCTGCCGAAATAAACGTTTTTGAACAGGTTCCAGTCAGCCTTCTTGTTACAAAAGAGGCGCTGGTCCAGTTCCGGGGCCCTATCTTCGGTCCATGTGAAATGCCAGAACAACAGCTTGTGATCGGACAATGTTTCTTCGTCGGACACTCGCCTACCGAATATTCGTCTTCCCATGTGGAGGTCAGTCGCGGTGAGGTCGATATGGTTTGATTCTCGGTGTCCTACGAACGTCGGCGGGCCGTTGGTGTTTGGCTACTGTGAGTGCTCTCCGTTCGAGAAGCTCTGTGATGGCTTTCCCGCGGGCATGTTCATCGGGTGCGAACCACAGCTGCGATCGCGCGTTGAAATCACCGCCCAGGATCACGCCACTCTGTGGGGGGATTTTGCCAAGCGCGCTCTCAACCCGTCGTAGTAACTCGGCTTCGCTAAGGTCTTTGTTGCGCCTGCCGTATACCGGTGGAAGTTACACCGACGCCGCATAAAACGACAAGACGGGGGTGGTGATCTCAGCAATGGTCACGAACTCGCACGAGGCATCCACTACTAGCATCGCAGCGAACGCTCTGTTTGGTACCACTATCGCGCTACGCTGCAGGTCGACGCGACGTGAGAGTGTCTGGTGTGTCAACGGAAACCCAAGCACAAACTTGCCCCGCATGTTGGGTTCCTGCACCAGGAGAACGTCGATGCTGTTGTCCAGGATTATCTTTGTCAGATTAGCTGTGGCAGCCTTCTCCTTCCCGAGGTTGATCTGGTCGCATACGATCCGCCCCAGGTTGGTGGATGTGGGTGGTACGAAGGAGTTACCAGCCATTGTAATCAATGTTTGCCACAGTGGCCCGCTTAACCCTGATGGTGGTGGGGCACTCCTCCGATTTGGTGTGATGGGATGTGTCGCCGCGTCCACGCTTTTCCGCGTTGGCCCGCTTGCATATCACGCAGCAGGTTTTTGCTCTATAGACTCTGAAGTCGGGGCCGCTCTCTGCGCAGTTTCCGCAGACCGGCTCCTTCTCCTTGCAGGAACCGGATTGATGGGCGAATCCGTGGCATCGATAGCACCTGATCAGGCTCAGGTGGTCCTCGACCCAAATCCTCTGCCACGTGAGGTTTATCGGCTCGTCTAGGAGTGCCTGGAGAGTCTAGGAGCGACCTCGAATACGATGCTAATTCTAGGGTCGTTGCCTCTGTTGCCAAATCGGAACCGTTTTTTAATCTCGGTGCGGAAGGTGTCCGCACCACCTCGGGCCGCGACTAAGTCTACGTTGTTCTCCGCGATAACATTCATGAGGTTCCTACAATCACTGCGCCGTTGAGGGCCCCACGTACTGACGCGTCGGCGATCTTTTCTTCCCTAGGGTTAACCACCTCTTTGAGGATCTGTCGCGTTTGTGCAGATGTTTGTCCCTCTAGTTGCGGGGCTAAGCTGACCGCCTATGACGCTGGCCTTTTTAGCCACGTTGAGAGTTGAGAGTTGAGAGACGGGCTCGCTTTTGGTCCCTGCTCGACTCCCAGCTGGTCGTGCGCGTTGTGCTGTATTTGGCAACTAACACATTTTTTTCTGCATATTTGAAATTAATCACTTACAGAATACGATACAAAATTCTGATATGAAGAATTGACACTTGATGTATCTAAATGTAATGTTTACAATTTGGAATTGTACTAAATATTCGTAAGTATGCACTGCAAACACTTTCACTTCGTCCTTAACTCGTATATTTTCAAATGTACACGTTTAAAAACTTTCCGCGCTAGTTTTATTGAAGTTTTATACACTTTGAGGCTTTTGCATTTGTAAACGGTAACGGTTTTCATAATATTCCTTCGGAGTCGGGATTTTTTCAATGGGCATGCACTCATGCTCTTATTGAGAAAGTAGCTGCAGATAATATATATTTCCTAATATTTCCAGAAATTTTTCAAGCACTTATGCGTGTTAATAATTTATATTTTAGTAATAACACGGAAACAACAGATGCTTTTACTGATAATTTTGAGTTCAGTTTATACCCGGTGTTCAAACTTATGTTTGATCATGGACAAGACAACTTAGTAAAATGTGTGAAAATTTTGTGAAATCATGTATACACAAAATTGCGTTTAATTAGAATATAAAAACTAATTCACGACATGTGCTAGATAAGTTATTTGTATACAAACTCGGCATTCTACTTCAAGTTACTGGGTCACGTTGCAATATACTATAAGGAAGCATTTCGCCAACCTCTGCGGTATGAGACCTGTACTGGGTCAGATTTTACACACATCGTGTCCGACATTGCATTATTTTGCAAGTTGTCGTGTTTTTTGCCTGTCTCAATAATAGGCTAAAAACACGACACATTCAATTATATATAAGGACTTGTATTTGTTAATTAATTCAATATACTTATAACTGCTGAGTATGTTCATTTGTGTCAAAGACGCAGGCTAAAATTGTCTTTAAAGGGGTAGTTAGGCCTGACCATCTTACGTCACATCTTATTGCAACCAAGAAACTTCATCTCTTGTCAAAAACAACCTGGTTCTACAATATTATACAATTTATGTTCCAAGGTGCGAATTGGACCTTCTATTCCGGAACTACGTACGCAAATCGAAGGCTTGCATAAATTCAAGGAGCATTGCGGAAACACCTGGGATAATTTAGTTATGAACTTGGAGGAAGATTTGTGCGTGGACGCTGTATTTCATATTTATTTATTTATTTATTTGAAAGTTAGAGAACTAGACAGGACAGATGCCCTAAAAAAAGTTCCACAAAGTAGCATAAAATATGAAAAATTAATACATTTGATTTAATACATTAAAAAAATACTAGAGTGCTATACTAAACTAAATAACATTAAATACGTTTATTTATACCAGCAAAATGTTATAAATCTTTAGACAAAAAGCAATGTATAATTTCATTGACTGACACTGACACTAGCTTATATCAGCAACTGTAAATTAACTTTTTGGGAAATTGATGTTTGTTTAATGAAAATAATATGTATATATAATTTCAAGTCGTCCGCATACATAAGGAACTCGCTATTTTTAAAAAAAAATTTGATATCATTAATTTAGATAGCAAAAAATAAGGGGCCTAAATGGCTATCATGCGCAATTCCCGACGTCAGCAAAATCTTTGACGACTAGAATCCTTTTATTTTTACAATTTGATATGTATTTGTAATGTATAAAATGATCCATTTTAACAGATCACTTATAATTCCATTTTTTTCTAATTTTGCAATGAGGATTAAGTAATTTACTTTGTCAAAGGCTTTGCTGAAATCAGTGCAAATTGCGTCGACCTGAATCCTGCTATCTAGTGCATCAGCCAATCTATGCGAATAAGCAACTAGATTCGTTTCTACCGATCGTCCCGCAAAAATTCATGCTGTTCAAAAATAATACTATTTTTAACTTGATTGAAAATTAATTTGTGTATTATAGATTTAAACATTTTTGCTACACAAGACAGAATTGAAATCGGTCGATAGTTCTCAACTTGATTTGACCGTGATATGACGCTGATATCCGAGCATGAGCCTTCATCAGATTCAGAACAAAAACAGCCCATTTAAAGAATTTCTCATTTGTCAGCAAACACACCTCGACACCGAGACGTGATTTACCAATCGCCCATAAATGCGAAAGCGCTCTCCGCAAATTGCTAGCAATTTACAAAAATACTAATACATCATTTGAAAATAGACGAGGCATTTTCACTAGTGTTTAGATATGCCTCGTCTATTTTTAAATGCTATATTAGTATTTCTGTAAATTGATAGCTAGCAATTTGGGGCGAGCGCTTTCGCATTTATGGGCGATTGGTAAATCACGTCTCGGTGTCGAGGTGTGTTTGCTGACAAATGAGAAATTCTTTAAATGGGCTGTTTTTGTTCTGAATCTGATGAAGGCTCATGCTCGGATATCAGCGTCATATCACAGTCAATATGAAATACAGCATCCACGCACAAATCTTCCTCCAAGTTCATAACTGAATGATCCCGGGTATAAACTGAACTCAAAATTATCAGTAAAAGCATTTGTTGTTTCCGTGTTACTACTAAAATGTCAGTTATTAACATGCCTGTTCTCAACAACTGATTTTGTTGACCGTTTGATTTTTATAAACGATCGAATTATTGGTACGCACAACTATCTCTTCATATAAAAAACTTCAAATAATTATCAGTAGAAATATAACAGGTGCTTCAAAAATGTCTGTAAATATTTGGAAATATTTATATTCCCCAGTTTTTCTTTCTTGGAGGAATGCATGAATGCTTTTGCTAGAATAAAAAATTGCAGCCGAACATTTTTTGCAAATAGGAATTTTTTTAAGTACGAGATATATTTTGATAGAATGAAACAACACAGTAAAGAAATCATTTTTATTAAGTGGGAGATGAAATAAAAGTCGGAGCCTAATTAACTACCTACTTATATTATAAAAACAAAACCATAAAATAGATAATTACAAAAATTAGTCGCCAAAAACATATTGAGTACGCTTAATAGGAAATCAATATTTCTAACCTAAACTTGGGCTAATATCGGCGTCGAACGACCTACTTAAGTCATGAAAAGACCTTTCTCGGATGTCTAACTTATCGCCTTCCGATGCTTGCAATTTTTATCTCAACTTGAGTTTGAACATTTGAAATTATTCTAAATCCAATGAGTTTTTAGATACTTCTATTATCCGCATTTTAATGCGGTTTGTTACAACGGTTAACTTCATCATATCGTACACAGCAATATCGATGAACGTAGAAAAAGTGATTAAATATTTACTGCAAAAACGGTTGAGATATGTCACTTATTAAGTATATACATTCAACTGAAATCATCTTAAAGTGACATTAGTTTTACATACTTCTTACAAATAATTTTTAACATAGATAGCTTATTGTATAATATATCACTTTACTATTACTAAAAAGTTGTTTAATTTTCAAACAAATCAATGCAAGTTGTAATAATCAAAATGTTTTAGTTTAAGCCGCTACCGCTGACGCCGGCCGCTGATATTATTTCGCCGCCCCCGCGCCGTTTACTTCTGCCTCGGTATATTGATACTATAAAATTAATATAGTTCCTTTCGCGGGCGTTTTCTATATATAAGCAATGTTTCTTAATTTATATCAAATTCATTATCAGTGTTTATACTACATTCTTCTTTCATTATATTTACAATAACTATACATAGTATTGACTAAATATCGTACCTTAAAATTACTTCGGTTGAGATAATGTAATTTTGAGCGAACTCACTACTAGAAAAATATAAAATAAACTCATCACAATTTAAAATAGCCCCTATGTAATTTTAAGTTAACTAATTCAGAACTTGTTAATGCACAGTCGTGTGCAAATAAATCTGGGACAATGGTTTTTTCATATGTAAGTTGAGTTGAGAATTGCAGAATATCTCCATGGATTTTCTGCTACCAGAAAGAGCTACATTTTCATTTACTTGTCAAAGTTTAATGTAACTCTTTCTGATAGCAGGAAATCCATGGAGATCTGCTTCAAATCTTAACTCAATTTGCATATGAAAAAAACCATTGTCCCAGATTTATTTGCACACGACTGTACAAGTGTACGGACCGAAGCTCTTTTAAATTAAAAATTCAACAACATACAATTTATAATCAATTGTTGTTTGCTGTAAATATTATGTACACTGGTGCAAGTATGTTGTTTAAGCATTAGTAGTTTTTTTACAAGCGTTTTACAACGTTGGGTATGTACAACTAGGAATTTGAAATACATAATAATAATAATAATAACCCTTTATTTCCTATGATTGTATTATACAATATGAAAAAGTCACAATAAAGAAAGCACATTAAAATGCATGAAAAAATATAACACCAAAGCTGCGAATCATCGCAAACAAACGATAAAAAAGCAAATCTCCATGACCTGTCTCAATTGATTTAAATTAAAAAATCTTGTATGGAATAAAAACACTCTTCTACTAGAAACGGTTTCAAGTGTACTATAAATCTAAACAGCTCTGTAATTGCCTTAATTTGACATAGCAAATGGTTATATAACTTGAGACCGAAATTGGCAGCCAGTTTCGTAAAAGGTATACGAAAATCCTATTATCAAATATTCAGCTATGGCATTAAATTTTGAACACCCGGTAACAGAAGAGGTGTTGGATAAACGTTAAGTGTGCACAACAGCACGGAGGTTATTGCCCAAATAACCAATCTATTCCTACGTAAATTTCAATGGCTAACTCAATTTTAATCGGTGAGTGGGTGGATTCAATTTATTACAATTAATCAAACCACAATATGCAAAAGGTCTAATTTTAGGCGCTAGGTTTGACAAATCCCCCAAAAAAATATAATTTACTACGATTTAGTATTTCAAACCTAATAACTAGAGTCGCACGGGATGCGTTGCAATAAAACCTAACTGTTGTTATATATTTTGCTGTGGAGTACCAGAATTACTAACACCTGTAATGTTGCTTCAAAAGAACAACCAATAACATTACATTAAAAACGATCAACATATTTGGTTTATTTTGCATTAATAAATGTAGACAACAAATTATCAATGTAACGTGAACATTTCAACTTATTAAAATAGCTAATTTCCACAGTCTAATGCACGCTAATTAAATATTTCAAAATGTGGAAAATCAACTCTAAAGAGTACAAAATAAAGGATATACATCCCAAACGTTAAAGCCGCGAACAGCAATACAGTGATAAATGATAGCAAAGATAAAATTTAAGTAAAGCAATACCTCAAATATCACATAGCGAGTAGTATCGGCTACACAAATAGTAAATATATAGATCAAACGGTAATACACATGGATTTCTTATATAGCGTAGATTGTAATCATATTACGACTAGCAGTTCACACAATCAAGCATACGTTAGTCATAACTATGCTTACCTCGATGTTCCTTTTGGCAAAAACTTTGCCACTGCTTGTGAAATCAAATAATAAGTACATTTACTATTTAAAAAGAAAACGAGTATCTTCTCGCTTGCATTACGGAAATTGCTGTAATACTAAAATAACTAAAATATGCTAGATCGCGTCCTCCAGCTTGGATTGTACCAATGGTTAGAAAATTCCCCCAGTAAATCTCTGCAAAATGTAGCGTTTTTGATCGACGATGTGCCGCTATCGTGGGTATGTGGTCTCTGCTTGCGTGGAACGATTAGGTTCGGCAAACCAACAGGTGTGCGCCTGCGGTGGAGTGCATACCGAATTTCTTTAAGAATAGCTCTAAATTGGCGGCCTTGCGAGGAGCGCTAATTAATGATAAATACAAAACGCATAAGCGAAAAATCTAGAAATAACCTAAGCACGCAACAAGTTAGCAAAATGTTGCATACCTTCTACAATGGAAGCGCCAATCATACCTATATAATAATCCAGAACACTACATGCCCTGTTAACACGCGCAAAAGTACCATGGTTGCATTCGTCCGTTTCTATTTTCGGGGTTTTGTAAACGAACGTGCCATTACCTTTAATAGCGATATTATCACAGAAAACAATTACTTATTATACCTATTACTTGTGTTTTTTAAAACTATTGACACAGCTTCGAAGGCAAGTACATTTTGTTTAATTTAATTTCTGGGACACTGAACGCTCCCCAGCTCCGAAGCAAAGAAATCGAAGCCGTACGTTTAACATACGCTAAGAAGTCGTGTCTTTCCAGTTTACGTTACATAACCTACAAATTTTCAGATTTTTCATTACTAATTACGTCTTTTACAAGTGAACAAGACGCCTTTTTATTATTATTTCACTGCAATCTGCAAGTTCGGCTGGCTTTCGTGACATGCCAAACCAGCAGATGGACAAACAATTCGCCCAGTAAAATCAAACAACAAGACGGTTATCACCAAGTGATAAACGACGACAGCAGCAAATCAAAAAACTTCATGCAGAAGAAGCCATCGATGAATGCAAGTACGCAGAAGGAGTACCTCGTACCGGGAATAAAGAAAAACGCAAATATAGTGTGTATTGAGCGTTGTTCTTTTATATTTCTAACTCAAGTTTAACCTACAGTTAGTAATGAAGATGTTAAGAAATTCCTAGAAGATAATCGAATCGCGGTGCGCTCCTGCGAATCCCTTAAACTCAAATATGACACTTATAGATCGTTTAAAATTGGAGTGGCGCAAAGTGACCAAGGGAGGGTTCTCAACGAGAAACTCTGAAGTACCAACATCCTGGTTAAGCCGTATCGCTACAGAGCATCAAAAGATTTTCCGACAGCGAAGCAGCAAATCCCACCCATCTAACCTCGAATTTGACATCGACTTATAGTGCTACCAACATATTATTCATACGTTTGAATTTCCATAGCTGCTCAGCACGTAAAGACTTTTTGAACACCCGTTATTTGTAGGTAACAAGATTACAAGGTTTTTGCATAGAATGTACAGTTAATTCGTAATAAAATTGATGATTTGTATATTCTCATTAACAGCTGTGCTAATAAATTCTATGTTATTTGTTTAACCGAACATTACTTAGCTGTTAATGAAACGCCTTACAACCTTATTGCACAAATTAGAGAAACAGTTAACAGTCTGAGAAACAGCACCAGCCGTAATATGTACGACATGTATGTTGGGTTATTAATAAAATTTTTAGATGTAATCATATCGCCATTAACTAATTTGATCAACGAGTCAATTTCCCAGATATATTTAAGATCGCTAAGATCATATTTATTCCTAAAATCGGTAATTTAGCTATGATTTAAAATTTCAGGCCAACTTCACTTTTACCGGTTTTATCGAAAATACTGGAATCCATCTTGAAAAAACCAATTTACGATTTCTTCAAAGATCGTGATCTGTTTTTTAGATACCAGTAATCTAAACGTTTTACTTAATGAGATAAAAGCAGTACAAAATTGATTTTATCAATTTGGTTTACTGCAAATGATCTGAACTTAAAGCAGCAGAAAACACAAGTGATGGTCTTTTCTGAACAAAAAATAAATGGTTTTACAGATCCTAAGAGCATGAAATTCCTACGGGTCTGCATGTATCTATTGCTTTCGTGGAATATGCATATTGATAATAATATATCAAAAATATCTCGAAAAACTTATTTGTAACTAACTGACCCGGCAAACGTTGTTTTGGATTATGACATGATGGGGAAAACCTTTCAAACCATTAAGCACAGAATCATAAAAATATGACTGCAAATAGAAAGTCGTACAGTGTATAGAAAAACACACTTTCGATATTTTCCAATTTTCCCGCTTTCCCTTTGGATTTTTCCGAATTTTCTTTTTTGCTAAACCACCTCAGGAGTAAGACGAACAAAACAAAAAAAATCATCCAAATCGGTCAGGTCGGTCTCGAGTTTTTACGTTACTAACACACGGCGATTGATTTTTATATATATAGATAAGACAACTATATGGTGCTGTCTCAAAGGATTATGTAAAAATGGCTTACATTCTTTCATTGCATCATTGCTGAGTTATGCTGTAATATGCTGGGGGCACTCGTCTAGCTCCTCGTGTGTTTTTAAACTTCAACGTAAAGTTGTAAGGATCAATACTGGTTCGCCGTACAGACTTGATGTAAAAGCTAAATTTATTGAATTGCATATTTTAACTTTCTCGTGTATCTACATTTATTACTGTTTACAATATTTTAAAGGTAACATGCATCTTTTTGCTACCAACAACAATGTTCATTCTTATTATACTAGAAATAATGTCAAAATTAGACCAAATTTTTACAGTGAATGCGGATCGGAATGGTCTTATCTATTATGGGGCTGCATTTTTTAACTGTCTGCCTGGCCACATGAGGAAACTTCCACTGCCAAAGTTTAAAGTTATACTAAAAGCATTTTTAATAAATAGTGCTATTTTCAACACGAATGAATTTTAAACCTTTAATTTTAATGACTGGCTCTAAGCATGTTTTACGTACTGAATTAGGAATAAATATGTATATGTAATTAAATGCGAATTGTATATATTGTATGTATTTGGTTTGGCATTTGTCATAGTAGACGTGTGTAAAACATTTTTTTTTGTAATGGCACAAGTAAAGTATCTATATATATCTAACGCTCGAAACTTTAAGTGCGGCATGCGCCGAGGGGTATAGCTAGTAACTTCTATATCTTGCTTCATGCGGATTCTTGACCCCTCAGTGTTAAATAATCTAGTATTTCTTCAGAAATAGTCGCGACAAGTATTTCTACGATTGAGGTTGGCAATGCAGCGCAGAATGCGCTTTTGGACTATGAAAACTCGCTGCGACATTGCAGACATTCCCCAAAAGCAGATGCCATATTACGCCAGACATAATAGATATCCACCGTAGAAAAATATAATGTAGTACTGATTTTTAGCACAAATGTTCCTTAGGAGCGACCCTTTAAAAGTCCCCGCTGCTGGAGTGCCGGCGTCATGAGGCTTGGCAGTAGTTAAAAATATCTTGTGTTCAGGTAAAGTACCTTTTCTACTTTTAATACGACAAAATATAATTAAGAAAAGTTGTTCAGAATCCAAAATTATGGCCTCGTGATAGGTTTCAAAAATATCGAATAACTTTTATGACACCGTAATTATTAGAAAGAATTGAAAAATGCTTCAACTCATATACGGTTTCATAAAAGTAGGTCAATGTTTTTGAATTGTTGCAGTGGGCTATAATTTTACGTTTTGAACAACTGTTTGTAATTCCATTTTTCTGTAATATAAACGGATAAGGTAATGTATCGTGATTCTTTATAACAAACACGCTGTTTCTCCATTTGCTTCCTGCTCCAAAAAACAAGGACGCCGGCACCCCAGAGACGGGGATTTTTGTAATAAGCCTGGGCTACATCTCAAACGTGAATTAACCGTTGCATGATGTAAATTGAGTAGCTGACATTTCATAAGTACGCACTTTAACATTTTGAAATAAGTACAATGTAGAATTGAGTTTCGAAACTAGACATTCACAGTGTGACTCCCAATTAAGGTGTTGGTCGAAATGAAGTTTTAAACACCTTACATCACGCGTGGTAGAAGTAACTGATTTATTACAATGCCATATTAATGGTGTCATGTCTTTGCAACAGGTCATTAATGATGAAATTGGCAGAAGCCGAGACTTTTTATAATTCATTATGATACTGCAGGTACTTTCAACTGCAATTCACACTTTACAAACTATTATTAATTTTAAGTAAGTAAATTCAAGATCTGCTTAATTTAAAAATGTTAAGTAAATTGATAAACAATTTAAAAAGTTTAAAATTGTTAATATGGAGATAATTATATCAATTTAATATGAGATAAGAATATACGTTTCGCTAATAGTATTAGCTTTTTCAGTATTCTATTTACATTATAATGAAATGAAAATTGTCATGCTGAAATAAGAAAAGTCAAATTTAGATAAGCGAACAACAGTATTAACGTCTACTTGCGTACTTACTTGTATTATGGAAGTCAGAAAAACATTATATTACGACAAAATTATAGTTATAAACACATTAAAAAAACGATACAGGGAAAATAATCATTCCCACAATTTAAAATTTACGAAACGAAACAAATTAACATTTTGCATGCAAGCACGTACATATGAGAATGCGAGGCTGTTCCTTATTTGTTATCTGTAATGCGCAGAGTGTAAAATTTTGAATCTGTTATTTGACATGTACAGGGTCGTATTTATTTAAAAATTATGAAATTTTACAAAGTCAAGCCAAGTTAGAATTTATTTTTTATTTTAAGGATAAAAGCAGAACATAAAATATGAGAAAAATAGTTCACTTGTAATTTTTTTTTATATTAATTAAATAGGTTATGGTAAATAGAGCTTAGGTTTTCAATATCAGTTTTATAATTTATAGCCGTAGGGCTTCGTTGTATTTCAATCATTTCCAAAACTAACCGTTTCTTTAAGTTACTCTCTTTATGTAAAATTTTTGGTGTATTGAAATTAATTTTGTGGTGATTATCTGTGGCGTGATCAGTTAAAGCAGTTTTTTTGTTTGAGGGGGATACATTATTGATTTTTATTAAATATTTATGTTGGTTAATTCTGTTTTTTAGTAATTGTTTCGTCTGTCCAATATAAGTGGATGGAGAATTGCTGCAGGTAATTTGATAAACAAGATTGGATTGCATATTAGTTTCAGTTTTGTTTTTTAAATTGGTAAAAACATAGTGCCAAAAGGGTTGTAATTTTTAAAAGCAGTATTTATATTATATTTTTTCACTTCTGTTTAAATTTTTTCAGATAGTTCAGGAATATAAATTATAGATATGTATTTATTTTAACGTAATGTATCAGTGATATTGAAATCATTACCAAAACAATTAGGTTGCAGACTTATTGAATGGTTAATTTTCTTTTTGTTATTAATACTATTAATACGGCTTTTAATTTGTTTATTAATAAAATTAGTAGGGTAATCATTTATAGTTAACATATGTGTGATGATTTCTAGTTTTTTTTTGTGGAATTGTTTGGAGGATAATTTTATAGCTCTGTCAACTAAACTGTTTATGACACTTTTTTTATATTTATTGGTAGTGTTGGAGTTGAAATTTAAATATCAGTTAGTTTTAATGTCTTTGCGGAACCAGTTTGTTAGCATATTCCCATTAGTTTGGCGGAGTAAAGTTAAATCTAAAAAGTTTATTGAAGCCTTATTTTTTTTATTTTCGAGTGTGAATTTAAGTCTAGGGTGTACGTTATTAAAAAGTTGAAGAAATAATTGTTTGTTTATAGGGTCAGTGGCCATTATGATGTCATCTACATATCTTAAATAAAGAGAATAATTGGAGTTATGTTTAAGAATTTTTGTTTCAATATTGCTAATCTGGTATTAGAAGATATTGAAACAAAGTTACGATGATCAATCGCAATGCCTATCACAAGCCATTTCAATAGAAGAGCCGAAGAGAATGAGGGTTGAAGAGGCAATATCCCGCCGCCAAACTACTGTAAAATACACCATAAATAATATACAGGTATGCAAATCGACACTCTGCTATATATTCTTAATCACCCAGAGGCGAGTTCAGTACCTTGTGGATAAAATAAAATCTGATGCAGATGTAACTGACAAACGTGGAAAGCATATGAACTGCTCAAAAAAAAAACTGAAGCTAACAGATAAAGAGAAAATATGCGAACATATTAAGTCATTTCCACAGCAGGAAAATCATTACAGCACAAAGCACCCTCGAAGAATTGCATTTCAGCTGATTTAAGCATCTCAAAAATGTATAGACTGTTTTTGGAAAAATACCCAGACAGTCAAATATCATTAAGAACGTATCATGATGTATTTAAAAGTAAATTTAACTTGCGCTTTGGACTTCCCAGATCAGACACCTGCTCGTACTGTGACAAACTGTTTATGAAACTTTGCTCGACCGACGATGAACGCGAAAGAAGGGAAATGGAAAATGAAAGTAAGATCCATCACATGCGAGCAGAAGCAGGATACCAAATGTAGAAACTTTTGCCCATTCCGCATTGTGCGCAGGGCTGATTTATTGGGGTAGCGAGAAGGGGCACCTTGGAAGCTGTTGACCGAGGTTGCTAGCATTTAAGAGTTAGTCTGTATATTTTAGCTGTACTGTTCAGTTTATATATTTTCGCCAATATACGTTTATTAAATTCAACCGTGTTATTATTTGATATTTTGGTGCCGAAACCCGGGAACGGAACGGAACGGAAAGTGAAAATAAAACTGAACACTAACGCGAATATTCTGAAGTTAAAGTGGAACGGGAACGCGAATATTCAAATCGTGCTGTTAAAATACGGGCTCAGCGATGGAAGTGAAACGAACGGTGTGCAGGTCGCAGTTAACGAAAACAATCAACTACGTAAACGGTTTGCTAGCAGAGCAATACGGTGCTGAAGACATTTATACGGCGATGGCAAAGCTAAAACTTGCGACTGATAATCTTAAGGAAATCGACCGGCAATTAGAATCTTCCCATACCGAAATACTGGAAGAAGAATTCCAGAAGCAGATGGAGTATGAAGAGGTCGCGGTAACCACGATGTCTAAGCTTGAGTTTAGATTAAAAATGTTAGATAGAGCACACACAGAAGCCATGCAAGTTGGGGCAAATGAGCGACATGCAACAAACGAAACGCGGGAAGAAGCACGACCTCATCCCGTAGTCAAGCTGCAACGATTGGAATTGGTGAAATTCGACGGCAGTCCAAAGGGTTGGATTCCTTTTTGGGAGCAATTCAAATCTAACGTTCACGAAAACCATCAGTTGAATAATGGAGATAGATTCAACTACTTAAGGATGTCTGTGACAGGCAAGGCAGCAGAGACAATAGAGGGATTTCCACCATCGGGAGCTTTTTACGAGAAAGCCCTGAGTATCCTAAAGGAGCAGTTCGGAAACGCTGAACGGCTGATCGAGCAATATTTCGACAGTATAATGAAAATTGAACCAGTGAAATCCAGAAACGACGTAGTTACATTACGCAAAAATTATAATTTGATTACGTCAGCTATGCGTGCTTTAACGATCCTGGAGGTTTCGAAGTCACAATATAACATCATCATAAAATCAAGCCTGATGAAATCGTTACCCACGGAATTGCGTCTAGGATTTTATAGACAAACAAAGGGCAAAGTTTTGGATCACCAAGAAAGTGGTTCTAATGCGTCAGGTGCCGCCTCGACAGAAGAAGACGCCGATCGGCAAGTGAGTGATTTATTGAGGTTTGTCAAGAATGAAATGGAAGCTTTAGAGCAGGCGTTGAAGCCGGATGGAGATCTTAGAGGAAAGGTGCCGGAAGCTTCCAATAAACCGAGTTACAAGGGAACTGCGTCCAGTTTATTAGCGACCCAAAATAAAGCTATAAATAACTGTTTCTTTTGCAAAGGCGAACATCCGACCGAGGGGTGCGATGCAGATATTTCCTTGGAACGGAAGAAAGAAATGCTGAGGGCCAGTGGACGCTGCTATCGATGTACAAAAGGATCCCACAGTTCAAAGTTTTGCCGAAACAGATACTTGAGTTGTAGGAAATGCAAAGGAAGACACGCTACCACATTGTGCGACCCAGCATGGGTTAATCTGGGCAAAACTGGACCGACAATAAATCTTCCGGAAACAAGTGCCGGCAGTGCGCCGACTTCATCTGTGTCAAGTTTGATGACAAACATAAAGAAAAACGTGTTACTACAAACTGCCTGTGTTTACGCGAGTAACGGAAGTGCTTCTATGAAACTAATCCGCTTAGTGCTTGACGGTGGTAGCCAGCTTACTTTTATAAAAGAAAACGTCTCAAGAATTTTAGGGTTACCAGTAGTAGGGCAACATCGCGTTAGTATCGCCGCTTTCGGGAACAATGGGCCGGTACCATCAAATCTTTATAATCGCGTGTTAATAACTTTGAAGGGACAATATACGGATGAAAAATTAACGATTGAGGCCGTGGAAGTTCCGGAAATTTGTATGGACAATTTAAACATTCCAAGTGAAAGTGTTGCAGAGTATAAACATTTACAGTTAGCGGATTACGTGCCGAAAGATCCTGATCGGTCGTTAATGTTTGAAGGGATTAACTTATTGATAGGCGCGGATAACTATTGGTCTGTAGTAACTATTGGACAAAATCTTCGCCTAAGTGATCATCTAGTAGCCGTTAATACCAAATTTGGATATACGTTACACGGACCGACCCCAGTAGATGCCACGAAAGTTGCCGTTAATTTACAAACCGTGCTACACGCAACAGTTTCAACCAGGGAGTCGTCAGTTGAAAGACTATGGGACTTGGAAACCATAGGGATAACGAATGAAGACAATCAAGGAGATCCCTCCAAATGGAAGCCGTACGTTGCTGATTGCACAAGGGAGATCCGATCGCTGTCCAACAACATACAAGGCCGGTATCATTGTCCAGGTCGCGAAAATCCTGTGGACTTAGCTACTCGCGAAATTACGAGATATAGTGACTTTGATCGGGTAGTGCGAATAGCGGCGTATGTATTGCGATTTACGGGAAATTGCAGACGCAAAACCAATAAAAACATTGAACATTTGAGGCTAGACGAAATCGAAAGTGCAGAAAGGTGTGTACTTAGGCAGTCACAGCAAGAGGTCAACAATCTGAAGACAATTGGTGCGGTAGAGCGCTATTCCAGTATTTCGACTTTAAAACCCTTTTTGGACAAGGACGGACTGTTACGCCTGGGGGGTCGCCTTCAGAAATTAGAAGCAAACTTCGATCTTAAACATCCCATCATTTTGCCGAAGAGTGCACATTTGAAAATTGGAACTACAATTAACGGACGACCACTGACGTACATCGGCAGTGAACATACGGACCCAGCACATTTCTTGTTAGGGCCCGACTTAACTACCATACCATCAATCAACGGAAGCGTCAAAGGAAATGCGCTAAGAAAACCGTGGAGGAAACAAAGGATTAGGACACTGGACTATTTTTGGAAAAGATGGCGAGAGGACTGTTTGCAGCTACTACGAGGAACCCATCACAACTTTAATGTGCGCGAGTGCCCAGTGAAAGAAAGCGATGTAGTGATAGTGTATGGGGTTGACAAACGTCGTCTTTTGTGGAAATTAGGCATAGTGAAAGAAACGATTTTAGGACGTGACGGCAAGGAGCGTGCGGGCTACGTAAAGTGTGCGAACGGAACAATTTTAAAGCGCCCAATTCAACTTCTATTTCCTATAGAATTAAGTAGTACATAATTTCGCGGCCGGAGGATGTAGAAACTTTTGCCCATTCCGCATTGTGCGCAGGGCTGATTTATTGGGGTAGCGAGAAGGGGCACCTTGGAAGCTGTTGACCGAGGTTGCTAGCATTTAAGAGTTAGTCTGTATATTTTAGCTGTACTGTTCAGTTTATATATTTTCGCCAATATACGTTTATTAAATTCAACCGTGTTATTATTTGATACCAAACATTAAGACATGATACCGCAATGGCTAGAATAAATCCTAATAATGTGGTTCTATGCACAGATTTGAAGCAAGTACTGTTTTGTCCAAACTTAACTCATTCGTCCATTTTCTATCAGAGGCAATTTTCAACATATAACTATTGTGTTCATAACATGGGAAACAGTATAGCTACAATGATGTTATGGCATGAAGTAATGGCACATCGAGGCTCTACTGAGATCGCATCGGCATTACTACTTTACATCACCAAAAATTTCCACCGTCTTGGTCTAGGTCAGGAAAGAAAACTTGTTGTTTGGTCGGACTGATGTGTGGGACAAAATAACAACTGGAAAATTGCTTCGACTGTTACTGAGAGAAAAATACTTTACCCAAGTGGAGCAGAAGCTTTTAGTTAGTGGACACAGCTTTTTACCCTGTGACAGGGACTTTGCTCTAATAGAACGGATCAAAAAGCTTTCCTCGGTTTATGTGCCATTTCAGTGGACAGATGTAATAGCAAAATCAAAAGTTAACAATCCCTTCACAGTTATTTACATGCATCAAACATTTTTTAAAGATTTTACTGATGTAGAAAATTCAATATGGAAGGATCCTAAATGCAAAATGACACAGGGAGTGTGGATACAAATAGCATCGGATGATCCGAACAGTATCCGGATAAGAAAATCCCACAACACAGTACAACCTTGGTTTCCTTATTCGATAAAATCACCCAAGAAAACGACGATTGAAGTAACCCTGGACGACCTAAGGGAAGCGTATGAAGGACAACTTCCAATCAAAAAGAAAAACTTGCCAACTTGTTACATATTGAGATGGTCTTAAGCCCTGAGTCTCACTTCTAACAGCACAACAAAATAATGAATAATTCAGACAAGCTTAGATTGAGAAATGGCATCTAATTGCAATAAAATAAAAATTAATCAGACTTGAATTTAGGAATAATATGTGCAAAGCTATGGAAGTAATAAAGAAATTAATTCTCGTAACATAAAGAACAAGGCAGAGCTCAAATCATAGAGGTTGGATTCATGTTCTATTTAATCAATGTAAATTTGTAAGAATGAATCGATTATGAAAATAATTAGTAAATGCTGGTCGAGGGTATTTTGCAAGTCATAATTCATTAATAACAATTCTCTGTGAGCATATCATAATAAGGTAATGTGGAGGAAGGCAAAGCAGGGTGCAACGAGCACGAAGTGAAGTCAAAGCTAAAGGCAAATCATAAATAAAAAAAAGAAAATGGAACAACAATATTGGAAATTTGCTGAATTTACAAACAGTTTATTGATTAGCAAGTATAACAATGAAATGGACTTTTAATTGAATTCAGAAGTGATCAAAAGAGGATGTGCGGGAAAAGAAACATGAGTCAGTGCAATAAGTGAATGAAAAGACATTTAGAACGGTGCAACGCGAGTGATAATGTAAGACAATGATTACAAAAATCAAAGGACAATTTAGTAAATAAGGTAGAATTGTAAAATTAGTTAGATTTTAAGAATTTATTTGTTAAAAAGATCAATTGAACAGAGTTGATTTCCTATTTGTATTACTGTGCAATTGTTGATAACAACTAAAAATAAAATAATCTTACTGACAGCCCAGTTTTATTCTCTAAGAAAAATCTAATTTTTATATAGTAAATATTAAAATACAGCTCCGAAACTTTACCAGAGTGTTCACGACATAGCAGTGTTCAAGCACAAGTGTGGGTTTTAAAATCGGCCACTACAAAATATTTCCGATCCACAACGGCTTCCGAAGGACGTTCGCCATCCTATTTTGGCCTACGTTTAACAGCAAGAGGCGGTTTCCGAGGTTCCTGACTTCGTGGCTACATCGGCGGCACACCAGTCCAGCTCTTCCAAGGCCTGCACCACGGTTCCTGCTCGCTGAGAGAAGATCTGACACATTATCACCTCTCCGGACATCATCGGACAGCACCTGGAAAAATTGCAAGGTTAGTTGTGAAGCAAAATTGTACATGCACCACCATAAAACCTACCCGGGAATGGAATAGCATCGCTGTTTGGCAAATTCACGGCGATTTAATAGCTTCAGTAGCTTCAAATTGAGAATTTAGAAGTCCAGAATTGAGGTTAGGATTCCTTGACGTCATTATTTCGAATCAACGAAGTGGAGGTTTTTGGCTAGAAACAAAACACGATCAACCGACGCTATAAGATAGCGGGAAAATAAAAAACTTACCTATTTAATTTGCTCATTGAGTAGTAATTCATATCACAAACACGAAAACGATCTGCATTTGCTAGTTTTTCATAAAGACGTAAAATTATATGACAGATTAGCTCCGTTGTAGCATTTAGGGTGCTTTTGACCTACGCACCATAGGCGTGCGATCAAAATTGTAAATCTAAAATTGTGAACCCAGACCTGAATAAGAGCTCTGTTCTGCTATGAGTTAGCCAACAATAATTCAAGTTGCAAGTAGATTACATTATAAATAGGGGCATACGATCATTCAGGTCAAGCATATCACTGGACCGCTCATTTAATTATCCCTGAGAACCAAAATTAGTTATCTGATTTGTGACGAACCCAGAATTAAAAATAATATGTATGGTGGCTCTAGATATTTTTATTAATAGAAGCAATTAATTAGTAGTGGGCTGCCATTACAATATGTGTAGTTATATTCCACTAAAATATATTAATTTCTATCAAAATATTAGGAGCGATGCCTAAAATATGTACTGCATTATATTTTCTGTTCATTTGATTAATAAAAAAATACGTTTTTTATTTTCACTTGTAGTTCGTTTTTAATCTTAAAACAATGTTGTAACCGCCTTGGTTCCATAAAACAACGTTGTAACCGACGTGGCTATACAACGTTGTTTGATAGAAATGAAAAAAGTAAGCTCGTAAATCACAATTCTGTATGTGGACAAGCCTGCAATGCTTATTTTATGGTTAAGTTCTTTTTTGTTAGTTATATTAGGCATATATTCCCTTTATTTGATAAAGCAATCGATTATTTTTTGTTTTTTTCGATTTCCCAACAAAACAATATTTGGCGTTTACAACGTTGTTTCAGCATAGGGTTCAATTACTAACCACTATTTATTTTCTAAATATATGTAAATATAACATGATTGTTGTCTATGAACGACTAGCAATATTCATTCTTCGCCGAAAACATAAACCTGCTAATGCACCAGATCTGAATACCTCAATATTATCGATACACCAATATCAAATATTGCATCCACCGTGTGGGGGAGAGATATTATTTTGTAGAAAATTTGAAAGACTCTGTTATTTTATAATAGTGGGTCGTTATGTTTGCATAAATATATGAATTTCTTAAACCCCTAATACCAATCTATAATGCCAGTAGTATTGAATTTTAAAAATAAAGAAATTGCTAAAGCTATACTACCAAATATATTTGTTATTCTAGTCTCAAACTTTCTATTGAAATGAAATTAATGAGCCATAGCAAATCATCTGCCTTCTCGAAAGATTTGTGTTTGTTCCTCATGACGCACCGTAGTCTGATGCAACTTATATAAATATTCAACAGACCCTCGATCTAGTTCTACTATATTAGAAAAAAAATTGCGACAGCGAAAACGTTTTGGTGGCTTAGCAAATTTTTTATTGTTTAGTTGATCACACGGAGGAACGCTTATACATAAATAGTTTTCCTCCATGAACTATGATTCACTAATATTACTAATTGCACCAGCGTGGCCTAGCAGTTAGGCAGCTCGGCTGCGGTGCTACGGTACGGGGTTCGATTCCCACATCTGGCAACTGGCGGGCTGCCCACCCAGTAGCTTTAAAAATTGGGTACCGAAACCAAGGTTGTGGAAGTAGAGAAAGTAAGGCAGTCGTCGAAGGCGTGATGCTAACCACTAGGTGATATTAACGGTGTGCCAGATGGCTGGGTTTCGGAAAGAGAAATTTTGGCGGGTTTGATCTGCCGATTCTCAGGACATATTCCTACGTGTGGAATGAAGCGCCCTGAACTTTACAATATTACTAATTAAATGCAAGAGATAAATAGACGTATGTACACGTCAATTTGAATGTATCCTAAAATTAGTGGTCATTTTTATTAACAGTGAATGTAATAAATGGTGAAAACTTCTCTGCTAAATAAATATAAAAATGTAAGCCACTTTAGAAAAAAACTGAAAAGTATTTAATATAGAACATACTAAATAGCAAAGAATGTGTAGGATAAATTCCTCTAGAACACGGAATTTCTACGAGAATAATTTCTGAATGCGAAATTTGAAATACCTTGCTCAAGTTTTGAAACTAAATATTTCGATATTTAACAAAAACTTTCACCTTGTCAATTAATTAAAATTAAATAAAACTTTTTTTAAACAAAGTAGAAGACAGGATTACAGGGTTATTTATTACCACACATATAAAACATTCTAGAGAACATGGTATGTGTATACAATCCACTAGTTACCATAAATTAATTTTATGTGTACTTCTCATGTATTTGCCAAATTTATAATAAGCCACAAACGGAATTTCATTACATTGACTATTACATTCGTTGTGCTATAAACCAATAATAATGCGTAATTTTATATGGTTACCAAGTATAACAGCAATTATTATTGTAACAAAGACTTTATATATCCGAATATACACATTCTTGTATATTCGAAAAAATGCGTCCTCCTTGACCACAAGTAAACGACGAATATAATTTTTGTAATTTTACTTCAAAAATAAATTAGAAATTTTGTAAACTTCTATTAAACTTATGAAATAGTCTATATGTATATCACCCGACCATCGAAGATAATCGAAAATACTTGCCTCCTTAAGACTCGACGTATTGCCGGAAACACGTTTTCTCAGTCGGCATATTTTCGATTGTTTTTCAATAGCTTGGTGATATAACTACTCACTTTCCAAGAACCACATTTTCTAACCATTTTACACACTCATACACAAAAATATTGCATATATATTGCTATAATAGTTGGCTTGTTACAGTGGATGTAATTAAAATTGATAATTAATTCTAAGAGTTGTAAACTAACAGATATCCTTTACCTTTGGAATTTATTTTCTACACCTGCTTTAAGCATAAATAAATAATTTACAAATGGGCACACGCACCGGCGTTACCACACGCAAGCATCAGACTCTTATCTTTTACGCATGAGCAACTCAGGGTTCAAACGAAAATATCTATAATATAATTTTCCTTAATGTGTGTCCGTGTGTCCGTGTGTCCGTGGCACAAAATAAAATCTCACGTTCCGGCTTCACAGATGTTTATACTTGTTTAGGTTTTGTTTTTCTTATCTGAGCTCTCGGCTCGGAGCGTGACCTTTCGCGTATCCTATTTCACGTGCGCGTAGCGCGCCGTTTGCTTGTTATACATAATATCTGGTCAATTTCGTAAACCCATAGAAGTACAGTATTTAATTAAATAAATGTCGAAAACGGAAAAGCTTTGTTTTAATTAATGACCTCTCTACTTTCCATTCTTGCCAGCTTTTAATTTCAATTGTAGTGCTCAACAATTACAATAAAATATTTCGCCAACGAAAATGAACACCACACATTGGAAATAAGCTAACCTTTCTTCACTCTGCACCACTGATGATGACCCGCTGCAAACAAAAACAGCACGCCTATGCTGCTCCAAAATATTTGCCGTCGAAAACCTCGTCTCGGAATCAAATTGATGTGAAATACTGTGTAAATTGCTCTAAATCAAACGATACCAACATCACACTTGGATATTAAACAGCAGAAACAATTAACAAAAGTTTATTTATTTGAAATCGGCATTAAACTACCTCTAAATCGTCATTAAAATACGAGAAATCGGCTAAAGTAATTCATTGTTTTACGACTTTTTTGTAGGTGGCGAGGCGACAGATAAACGTCAACGGACATAACATAACCTACAAATGTTGGTTAGAATGTTCTAATTTTACCATTTCTTGATTTCAAATAAAACATAGTGTACAACTCGGCACTGCAGTTCCTTTTTTCCTCATGTGGTTTATTTGCCTTGGTACTACGGGGATCGGCAACTAAATCCATATTCGTGATAAAAAGCTAAACGCCAGTGCCTTGTGTTACGGCAAGTTTGTAGTTTCGTATGCATTAGTGAAAGTTAACCAGTTATATTTTATTAGTAAGCATTTTGTTAAGATTAGTTGGTGGTTTCCCAGACAATATTTCAAATAATTAACTAGATTCTAATATTCGCATTTATTACCCCCAAAGATCCAGTACATTTTGCCTGACTGGGTAGGCAACTCTATTCTCTGCTGGTGTTAATAAATTTCTCGTCTAAAATTACAGCTATGTTATCAAATGAGAATACTGCATATTCCAGCAGTTTTTCTGTGATTTCAAATTTTGGGACTTCTTGATAACTTGAATTGAATGGCATGCTGCTGGTTTTCTCGTTCTGTTCCATTAAAAAATTCGTGCAATTAAGTTGCCTGCCGCTTGCGTAGTGCTTCGAAAGCCAACTGGTTTGGCGAGCTTCATTGGATGGTGAATGATCTGGAAGCACAAATGCCTTTTTAAAATTCGATTTATTGGTTTAATGTTAGAATTCTTACGTCTAACGCCTCGGCGGAATCTTGGGCCACCTCTTTCACATGCACGATTACTGTTGTCTGGCTTTTATGACCAGGTTAGTTTACTATAGCTCCTATCTTCTTACCGGGGCTTACCTAGACATTTGTACGTTTTTAGCCAAATTTTCCCTGGGCTTCGCAAGTATATTGGAAATCATTTTGCGCTGTATTTCTTGGAAGCGCTTGGGAGAGTCACCTACCTGCATTTTACTCGCCCTGGCTTCGAGGAAAGGCACCTGCGATGACCGCCCCCGCAGACGGAAGCTGGCAATCTCTTCTCCTCGGGCCCTCGATGTCTTTCCCCCAGGTGCGAAACGGAGTCGCCCGCAGACTCTAGCCTTAGGCACGTGCAATTCGAGCCTAGGAGGATTATACGAATTTGATATTGGATGTGTAAATGTATTTGAAATTAGGTGTATATATGAACGTAGGGCGTTTAGTGCGAATCGGCTCGCTTTCGTGATTATTTGCACGAATTTAATGCTAGCTGCATTACTTTACCTGTTAGAGTATTGCATCACCTCCTTGTTCTTTCCATAGCTGCGCTAGCTGTTTAATTGTATGATAGATTGGAGCCTGTCCTCTTTCGCTGTGTTGATAGATTAAAAGTTAAGGGAAGTTTGTTTACAAAAACCCGAAAATAGAAATGGTGGAATGCAACTATAGTACTTTTAGTTGTGTAAACACGACTTGTAGTCTTCTGCATTATTATAGAGGTATGATTTTTCCCACGGCCAGAAAAAAATACACATTTTTTCAACTAAATGAATAACAGCTCCATTGTGACAACTGACAAGTCAGTATATTGTCCGTAATTTTTAAATCAAAATGACATACTTTTAGTAGTTTTTAGGTTAAAACGACACATTGTCAGCAATTTTCGGTTAAAATGACATATGTAGCCCGCTGACACAGGCAGGCGCAAACCCTAACCTGCTAACCTCGAATTTGACAGACTTACAGTGTCACCAACATAAAACGCCTTGTTTTATCAATATTTTGATAAAGAAATTTTCAAAATCAAACCAGTTGAAGGCTTTTCTATTACTTATTACGAAAAACCTTCGAAAATGGAAATTTTAGTGGAAAATTATATATTTGAACACGATGTCGAAATTTTTTACATCATTGACTTCGGATATTCACTACAAATAAATGATAGGGCTCAATACTTCGACAGTATGGATGAATTATCGTTTTTCAGAAGGTTTCGACTGACGAAAGATAGGTACAGTTTTATTAGTGGTGGAACAAATTGAATACCGATTGGAATTCCCTTATGATATGTAAGTAACGAACTATTTTATGCTAATCCTATTTATTCACATTCTGAAATTTTCTGGGGATAGGAACAATCGTGTGTCCCCCATAAACCAGCTGCTTATAGGACTGAGATATTATGCAATTGGTTCTCACTTCTTAACTGCAGCTGATTTTGGTGGCATGTATGTGTCAACGGAATGCAAAAAATAATGAAAACAGCATCCGAAGCTGTAGCAGAACTGTCTCGGAGATATATCAAGTTTCCATCAACTGTAGTGGAACTACGGCAGAAGTAACAGAAATTTTTTGAAATTGCTGCTTTTCCTAGAGTGGTGGGCGCAGTAGATGGAACGCACATCAAGATTCAGTCACCCAGTAAGAAATTTTAGGAATTCGTATTTTTTAACTTCAATATTTTTATTTTAGGTTGTGAAGATGCATAAGTATACAGAAATTGCAAGGGACGATTTTCCATAAATGTGCAAGCTGTGTCAGACGCAGATTTAAAACTTTTGAATATTGTGGATAACGTCACACTTTTTAATAGATTTGCACTACGTGCTGATAATGTTTTAACTGTCATCGTTGCAACAGCAGTACTGCACAATATTGCGAGGGATATGCGGGAGGAAGAGCCACCACTTCCAGAAGATATTCAACAAGAACTGTTGGACAACATGATAGAGCTAGGACAGATGCCACATGTTTCGCAAAAAAATGGTGGAGGATTTGATGTCAGAAATACATTTATAAATACATATTCCAGTAATATATAATTATACCTACGTACTGTTTATTAAGAGAAAATATAGAAAAAAATAATAATTTCTTGTTCAGTATAACCTACCATAATAATAAAAATCTTATGAATAACCTATAGTACAGGGTGTATACAAATTGGCGCAAAAGCTCCAGGTAGCGATATTCCTTGTATAATTCTGAGTCGAAAATCTTAATACGAAAATGTTGGATTGGTCTTCATAAGCCCTCACGAGCGGTAGCTAAAACAATAGTTTTTTTAGGCAAAGTACCCCTTCTGTTTTAAATACGACAAAATGTCATCAGGAAGAGTTGTTAAAAATGAAAAATTATGGTCTCAGGCAAATTTCAGAAATATTGGTTTACTTTTATGAAACCATGTTATCACAAAAGTACTTCATCTAATGCACACGGTTTCATAAAAGTACGTTGATATTTCCGAAATTTTGTATTGTTACGGTTTACTTTCGCGTTATTTGAATTGCTATTATTTTCTGATTTCCGAAAGCATGCAGTTAGTGTTTTCATTATGCGAACGCACTTCGCCTGCGCGAGAGATCGTGTCGGAGCGCGTCTCGTTCTTTTGCTGCCAGAACGCACATCGAGAGGTCGTGTTTCCAACCCCATGTCAAGGCTGATTTTATAATTCTGCACGTAGCAGAATTAATCGTCGTAAACGTTAATTTGCGGATTTATCAGTTTGGTTTTGATATTTATTTCGTAGAGACGACTAGTCGCTCACTTATAAAACCATTGTAATATGGGATTTGAGGAGTCCAGAAACAGCGTAACGCAATTGTAAAAGTCATCGGCGCTTCCGTTGTAGAAGGTAGGAAACGTTATATTTGCTCTAGATTGTTCGCTAATGCGTTGTGTATTCGTCCTTAATTAGCGCTCCTAGCAAAGCCGCCAATTTTGGGCTACATTTAATGGGATTCAACATGCACTCCACCGAAATTGCACACCTGTTGGTTTGCTGAATCATACCGGTCCAGTGGGCAGGGACGAGACCACATTCTCAAGGGAGCGGCACACTGTCGAGCAATGACGTTATTACATCTTTAATAACTTACTGGGGGAATCTTCGAACCATTGTAATCCAGACTGGAAGAAGCGATCTAGCATTTGTTTTTCTTACATTTTAATACAACAATTTTCATACTGCAAGCGATGAAATACTCGTTTCTTTCGCAAAGGGTAGATGTAAATACTATTTGATTTTATAAGCAGTGGCAGAGTTTTGCCAAGATGAGCTTCGAGGTAGGCATATTATTGACTAATGTATAAATGATAGAATGAACGCAGCGTGAACTGCTAGTTGTAATATGATTACACTCTACGATATATAAAATTTCAGGTGTATTGCCGTTTGATCTATATATTTACTGTTTGTGTAACCTACTCGCTACGCGATGTTTGAAATATTGCTTTGCTTAAATTGTTGTCTTTAGGGTCATTTCACTGTATTGCTGTTCGCGGCCTCAATGTTTGTGTTTGATATCCTTTATTCTAAAACATATTTTGCATTTACTGGAATTATTGCATGTAAATTAAATATTTTAATAGGTATGTGGGTCATGTGCATGATTTATTGAGAATTTTTTTGTCTCTATTCAATTAATACGTAATAAACCAAATATACTGACCGTTTTTAATGTTATGTTATTGGTTGTGCTCTTGAAGCAACGTTACAGGTGGTAATAATTTTAGTTCGCCACGGCAAAATAAATAGCAGCAGTTAGGTTAGATTGCAACGCATCCCGTGCGATTCGAGTTATAAGGTTTGATATACTGAATCGTGCAAAATTATATTTCTTTGGAGCATTGTCAAACCTGGCGCCTAAAATTAGATCTTTTGCATATTAGTGGTTTGTTTAATTGTAGTAAATTGAATCCACCCACTCACCGATTAAACTGAGTTGGCTATTGAAATTTCACGTAGGGATACATTTTTTATTTGGGCAGTAACCGCAGTGCTGTTGTGCACACTGGATATTTATCCACCACCCCTTTTATTACTGGGTGTTCAAAATTTAATGCCGATGCTGAATATTTGGTATCAGTATGGGACCATAATTTTACATTTTCAACAACTCTTCCTGATGACATTTTGTCGTATTTAAAACAGAAGGGGTACTTTAACTGAAAAAATAATTGTATTTAGCTACCGCTCGTGAGGGCTTATGAAGACCAATCCAACATTTTCGTATTAAGATTTTCGACTCAGAATTGTACGGTTACGGCCAAATAAAAACTACCACCATTTTGACATTCTATGTCATTTTCATAAATTTTGGTAAATCAGGCTTTTACTTGACAGTACCTTGACAATTTGAATTCTTAATATGTCATTTTAATTTTTATGTTTCTTAGGTGATTTAATACCAATTCACAATAGAGTAAAGTACTGCCCGGTTTTATTGGGCCGTAACTGTACAAGGAATGTCGCTATCTGGAGCTTTTGCAATTTGTATGCACCCTGTATAATTTATCATAATAATAAAGATACTTATAAATAATCTATAATATAAACTAACATTATAAAATACCTAATGAATAGTCTATCTTAATAAAAAAAAAACTAGAATTACATCTCCTCTAATTGTTTGATTTGAATTTGAATTTTCTAATTCCAAACTTCTTTGTCGCAACTCACTCTCTTTTCTCTAATCTTTTAACAGTTCAAGCTGCACCCGAGATCACTCAATATTAATATCTGCCCATTCGTCATATCATCATCATCATCATCAACCAGCCTCTAGAGTCCACTGCTGGACATAGGCCTCCCTTGATTGTTTCCATAGCTTCCTGTCCTGGCCAACTTGCATCCAGTTGGTGTGGATACGTTTCAGATCATCATGCCACCTAGTTGGTGGACGACCCCTATATTCGTACGTTAAATACAAAAAATATCTCAGGGACCCCGTTGATAAGATATGGGGGTCCAAAGTGGGCAGATTGAAAATGACAAGCTGGACTATATTTTATAAATTTCTATATTCAAAATATTGCAAACCCAGTATAATCTTGTAAAAATAAATTTATTTTGCCAAAAGTTGCTAGAGTTTTTAAATACAATGTTTTAAATGTTTCAAAAATTATTAAAATATGAAATAAAATGAAGCTGGCAACATATCAGATTGATAATTTGCAAAAAGTATTGACCAAATGTGTTTTGTGCCAATAATTTAATGTCACTTTAATGTCAAAATTTAAAGATCATTTGTACTGTTTAGTAATAACGAATATTGTGACATGTACCTCATTCTTGGTGAATGCAATGGAAACTTAAGAAATGCTGCTCTAGAATATTCGTTGCGTTATCCCAATCGTTGTCATCCCGATAAAAATGTTTTTCAGCGGCTTGAGCAACGTATGCGGGAAACTGGTCGTGTTGAATTAAATTACAACCACCATGGGCGACCACGAACAACCAGGACTGCTCAATTAGAAGATCAAGTTGTTGCAGTCGTGGAAAATCAACCAGGTATGAGCAAACATGGAGTCGCCCAAGAGCTTGGTATAAATTGCAGTTTAGTGCATAGAATTTTAAAAGGGGACAATTATCACACTTTTCATTATTCAAAAGTTCATGCTCTACAAGAAAACCACTTTCTGCAAAGAACGAATTTTAAGCAGCGGTTGCTACAGCAAATTGAAGCAGATGGAGATTTTACAAAAAAAGTATTATGGACGGAGGAAGCAGCTTTTACTTGAGGGGTACTTATTTAACAAGCACAACAATCATTACTGGGCAGTTGAAAACCCCAATGTATTTCACATAAGAGGTTTCCAGCAACGGTTTGCGCAAAATATTTGGGCAGGCATATTAGGTACATACATCATTGGACCATTCTTTTTACCCAATTACCCACAGCACCAGCAAATAAACAAGAGCTACACAATAGAATAACTGCGGCTGCTGCTACAGTAACACTAGAGATGTTGAACCGGGTACATAGCAATATTAGAAGAAGAGCACATGCTTGCGTAGCTGCAAATAAGAAAATTTTAAACATTTGCTATAATAATTAATGTTTTTTTAAGCGTTTAGTTGTAATTGTTGCTTTCTTGAATTTTGTATTGTTTCCATAGTTTCAAAATAGATTAAAATACTTTAATTCCTTTTGTTTTAGTCTAACCTTTAACAGTGTTGCCATTTTTTTAAAATTTTAACTGCTTATAACTTTTAAACGGGCCATTATATTACATTTGCAGTTAAATATATTAACTTATTTAGACACGCTCTAGCTCCTCTTGAATATATGGTGCGGTATTTTTGGAACACCCAGTATTGGTATAGGAATATAAAATAAAAGCAAATAAATGTTTTAATCGATTTATTTATCACTTTAATTGCAGTACTGTAAAATAAATAAATACAAACATCATGTTTTAAAAGCACGACCGCTGCGATACGTGAAAAGCGCAGGTCTATTTTTAAACGATCAAATTATGCATTCCGACTATCGTATGTCATGTCATATTGTTGCCTTCCGTCATCCATCAAAAGAATCTACAGTAATTAAATTCACTGACATGGCAAAAAAATATGACTTAACTATTGATGAAAAATAGATTTGATAACATGAATAACATCGTATGGTCAAAATGTATTTAAAACAATTTTAATTCAAACACATTTAGTAAATTTATTCAGAAAATGTATAATGGTTACAAAAACATTGCGCTTCCATACTTTGACCAAAATGATTTAAAAAGATATTTTTGTCAACTACACGGAAAAATTGCATGTTCAACACATTGGAAAAGTGATTCTTCCATGCTCACGTAAAACTTTTATATTCGCTGGAAAACTCTCACTTTTCTTAACTTGTAGAACAATCTACTATTAATTCACTAGCGATTGAAGAAGAAAATTAACTCGCTAGCATATAAACATTATAAACAGTTACTTATGGTTGCTATTATAAAAATAATAATAATAATGCCAGTTTAAAATGACAAAGAAATAATAATTAATCAAGTTATTTACCACATTTATATTTTTATGACGCTCAACGGCTCAACAGCTTAAACCTGAAAAGAAACACAGATTGCAGGCAGCTGAAAATTATTTCAGTGGCGTAAATCAGTGGTCGGCAACCCGCGGCCCGCGGCTCTCCGTCTTGCGGCCCGCGACTGTTTTGTAAATGAAAGTCTTATATACCTACCTAAAATTTAAATAATTGCGTCATGCACGCGTAAAATTCAAGCGAGCGTGCATTTAATAAGAATGTAATATCACAGACACAGAGTTCAGCCGGCATAGCGCTGAGGTAGCGATTGCGTTGAACGCTTCGTTGACCGACAGTGCTTCGGTTTCGCTTCGGCAGCAGTCGCCATTTTTGGGAGCGAATTTATTTTCGCTCCATTTCCACTTCATTTCCGCTTGACCACTTAGCAGAAGACGGTGTTTGGATTTACTTCTAATTATAACCTAGAAAGGAACGAATTTTTTAAAAGCATGGATTCTGAAACGACTCTGCTGCAGTTTAATGTTAATGAGGCCTATTCTCATTCTCATTATTTTCTTTCAAATTTAAATGGAAATTTTGCAGCCCTTGTCCTGGCAAAAATACGTCACTACGCAATCACAACATAACTGACGTTTCTGTTTGTAAACATAGCGCTCGCTAGCCAAGGTCGTTCAGCCGTTCGCACTAAATTTTTTATAAGTACAGTTATATGTAGGTAGATATACTTTGTACATAGTTTTCGTATTTTTATTATTTTTTCTAATTTTTTTGTCATTGTTCCTGTGTATTAATAAAATTTAAATACAATGTTTTCGCATATACCTATTATCAAAATTATGAATAAGTGCGGCCCGCCTTCACTTCATTTTGCCACTATATGGCCCTCGCCTGCCAAAAGGTTGCCAACCGCTGGCGTAAATAATTCTCACATATAATCTCATAAGAGCGTTAATTCTTTCCGGATTTTTTTTTACTGCGTTTCAACAACGTCGTATTAATTAGGACGCCTTCCAGAGGCGAGCGTTTCCTTTCCAAAGACTTTCCATTTGAAAATTTATTTTTTGGAACTTTTCCTTACTGCCAATCTCTAGCGTGCTTTTAAAACTTCCTTTAGTGCAACAAAAGTTATTAACAAATGACAGTAAGACAAATCTACTTTCGATGTCAGTCGTCGAAAAATATGTTTCTTATGGTTCTGATCCTGGCGGTTGAAAAAATTGTATATACACGGCAGGGCAGAACACCATTTTTCCCTCTGTGTATTTGTGCTCGGCATCGCCCTTGAGCTGCATACTCACATCTTGGGAAAAATTATGCTTTTCTTTTTCTTATAATGTATTATTTTTTCACATTGCCATTGGTGACATTAAAAACAGTGACTTTTTGATACTTTGCATAACTGCTCAAAATCATATTGATTTCACCTAAAAATGAACTAAATGAATTAATAACAGATTCATCCATTTTCAAGTAAGCTTTATTCTATAATGTACGTGCGCGACACTTGATTACTCTCAACCAGTAATTTAGTCTGATTTTCTTAAATGGTCAAATTTTTCAATAATTAGTTACATGTATGATTAAATTAGACATTTTAACAATATTCGTTCAACATTTCATTTATTTCTTTTCTATCATAATATTGTGGGAATTTTCTAAAGGAAATATTACAATTCAAAGTGCGACATATGATTACTTTCATCAACTTTTTAAGATCAGAGGTGCCTAGGTAGAATCAAGAAACAAAATCATTTTAAGTGACAATGGATTGACAGTTGTGTAATAATAATTTCAACAACGTAAAAGGGTTTGATATTAGTATGGGACGTGGAAGAACATTATCGTTGGAAGAAAGAGGACGCATTCAAGCTTTTCGACAGGAGAATTATTTAAATAGAGAAATTGCAAGAAAAATCGGACGAAGCACATGGGTAATCAACGCTTACGTAAAAGATATGGAAAACTATGGCACGAATCGACGAGGACGCACTTCAACTGCAACAACGCCAAGGGAACGTCGGGTAATACTTAGACTTGCATCCAATTCTTCGTCTACAGCTAGGCAAATTAAGGAGCGGAGTGGAAGTAATGGGTCCGTACGAACGATTCAAAGAGTATTAAAAAAGTGTCCCCACTTAAGAAGATAGAAACTATGCAAGAAACCGTTACTTCTCGTACGCCATCGGCAGGAACGTTTAGAATTTTCACGTAATCATCGTAACTGGACAGAAGAATGGAAGAAAGTCGTTTTCAGCGATGAGAAAAAGTTTAATTTAGATTACCCTGACGGATTTCAATATTACTTTCATGACATAAGAATGGAAGAAAGGTTTTTGGCACGCCATCATAGCCGGGCAGGATCGATAATGATTTGGGCGGCGATTTCAAGTCAAGGGAGAGTTGGTTTGGAGTTTCTAAAAGGTCGGCAAACTGCTCAAAAGTATTTGGAGCTACTTCAAAGGCAACTTAATAACATAAGAGTTTTATTTCCTGATCATAACTGGATATTTCTACAAGACAATGCACCAATTCACACTGCCCAAGTAATCCGAAGATGGTTCAATGAAAATCATATTTCAGTTTTAGAATGGCCTGCAATTTCCCCGGATTTAAATATCATAGAAAACTTATGGGGTTGGTTGGTAAAATGTGGTTATACGGAAGGAAAGCAGTTTAACAACAGAGAACAACTAATGGCTGCCATTACAGCCGCCTGGGAAGAGGTCCCTATGAACCTGATACAAAATTTGTTCAGTTCGTTGCCTCATCGAATGTTAGCAGTAATCGAAAAGCAGGGTGGCCATACTAAATATTAAAATTAGGATTTAGGTTCAACTGTAATTGTGTAGCTTAATTCTAATGGTGAGAGTAATCATGTGTCGCACTTTGAATTGTAATATTTAATGTTGAACGAATATTGTTAAAATGTATAATTTAATCATACATCTAACTAATTATTGAAAAATTTGACCATTTAAGAAAAGCAGACTAAATTACTGGTTGAGAGTAATCAAGTGTCGCGCACTGTATAATGGTTAATTTATACAGGGTCCGGCAACAAAGCGGGGGTGAAAGATATTTCTAAAACTATGAGAGTTGCATAAATATTGCGTATATAAAAGTTGTAGGTACTAAGGTGGTGCACATTACTAAAATAGTTTTGATTATACAGGGTGTCTCAAAAAAGTGTGGCGGGTCAAACTTACTTTTTTTTAAATAGAATGCCGTATATTTAAGTAGCTTAAAAGTTTTGTATTGAGATACTCTTCATTTTCATATCAAGTTGTATGGGTCTAACGTCAACTGTTTTGGAGATATTAACAATTTTATGCAAAAAAATGCTGAACTTCAGGCGGCTGCTATAAGCGACAGAAAACAATCGAATGAAGGAAAACGTTACCAAAAAATTATGATTTTTGTAAACTATCTTTCAAGTGTAAAATGATGGATCTGGGTATTAATGTTATACAGAGTGCTCAATATTTGCAAATTTAATTTTGGTTTGTTTTCAAATGGAACGCCCTATATATTTTTGTATTTCTGAAGAGCTCTTTTAATGATCTTTCTTTTGATATGCTACTTCATACCTCTTAAGTTCCAACTGTTTTTCAGATATGCGAGTTTAAACATAAAAAACCATTTAAACCCCTTAAGATGCTTTATTTCAAGGGATAAAAAACAAACGCCTTTAAAATAATGATTTAAACACTTGAATTCTTCAAACAAAAGATAAAACCAAGCTTAAAATACAAAAATTGAACCAGAACTCAAAACTAGAAATAACCAATACGACAAAAACGAAAAAAAAAACAGGAGAAAATTAAATCTGAAAATCGACCGAATTTTGAGATAGGAAATGAAGTGGAAGAAGAAAGCTAATTAAAAATACTTTTTAAAAATACAGGGATATACTGGGTGTTCCATTTAAATAAATCAAACTAATTATATTTGCAGATTATGAATTCTCTGTACAGCTTTAATACTCAGAGCAGGAAAGGAGAACTATTTGAACATTTAGTGTAATTACGTAAAAGCTTTTGGTGTATTGGCTTTTGTTTTTTTATCTGATTTAATTTGACCGTGGTATTAATTTATTCCTACATTTATCGTTTTTTTCGTGTTTATAATTTCCTGTATCAACACTGACTGAATTTATATTTTCTAAACCTGGTTTTGTGCTTTTATTTTTAGAGAGATCATGCGTTTAAATCACTATTTTAAGGGCGTTTGTTTTTTATCCCTTGAAATAAAGCATCTTAAGGGGTTTAAATTGTTTTTATGTTCAAACACACATATCTGAAAAACAGTTGAACTTAGAAGTATGAAGTAACATATCAAAAAAAAGCTCATTAAAAGGGCTCTTCAAAAATACAAAAATATACAGGGCATTCTATTTGAAAAAAAATCGAAATTATTAAATTTGCAAATATTGAGCACCCTATATAACATTAATACCCAGATCCACCATTTTACACTTGAAAGATAGTTTACAAAAATCATAATTTTTTGGTAACGTTTTCCTTCATTCTATTGTTTTCTGTCGCTTACAGCAGTCGCCTGAAGTTCAGCATTTTTTGCATAAAATCGTTAATATCTCCAAAACAGTTGACGTTAGACCGATACAACTTTATATGAAAATGATGAGTATTTCAATACAAAACTTTTAAGTTACCCAAATATAGGGCATTCTATTTAAAAAAAAGTAAGTTTGATTCGCCATACTTTTTTGCGACACCCTGTATAATCAAAAATATTTTAATGCGTAAGTAAATTTACTGCTTTATATCACTTTTCTGAATGATTCAATGATTTTTCGTTTAGGTACCTAAGTACATTTTCTTACAGTACCTGAAAAAATTGTATCTTGACTATATTGTTAAACAATTATCTGTAATGTAAAATACAGTGTATGAACAGTTTTTAATTCGATTTTTGTTCAAAATGTCTGCCAATTATAACGTAACCCACAACCCACAATAGAGGGCGCATTGAAATTAATCGTATTCTTTCTAGAATTATGAGAATACCAGGGTATGCAGTTGTGGGTTGTCCAAGCAGCGCAAAAAAGATTTTTTTATGAAATACTTTCCAAAAGATGCAGTTAGAAAGGAAGCAGTGGGAGGTCAAAGTTCAGAGAGAATGATAAACTCCCAAGGACACTTCAGTCATTTGTGAAGTAAGTAATATCTATAATAGGCTAAATTAGTTATTAATTAAACAATTACGAGTAAAAAACACTGATTTTTGCAACGTATTGTCTACAAGATTTTTAGCAATTCTGTAATAACTAAATTTTTTTTAGATGTTGCCAATTGAGTGTCCATCGGAAAAGTTATGCTGCAAGTGCTCTGACCCGTTAGATAGTTAGTGACCAACACATGCAAGTCGCTCTGCGAGATAAATAAGTGTAGCTTGATAAACCGTATAATAGTTAACTTAATCGAACAGACAATATAAAAGTGCAACAAATAAATATATAAAAGTGATAAAGAAATAATCTCAATTTAACGAGCCAGTGTTTCACATTAACTTTTTACATGTATAACCCGCCAAATTATGTACAATATGCATCTTCACATTCAAGTATTGACACATTAACTGATCCAAATGCACCACTCTACTTTCAAATGCCACCGAACACCTCATTTTTGCAATCAATACCAATGCGTGCACAGACACAAAATCCAACAATATACAACAGTAAACCATTAAACATTCCGCCAATAAAAATTCATCCCAATCGCTAAATCCTCATACACTTATATCAGTGATCATCGGATGATTACGCTTGAACTAATTTACTGAATTAAAACTATTTTATTTATATTATTCACACAAAATAACTTAGAGGTGTAAAATGACTGCACTCGGTTTCATGCTCAATCGCAACACCGTAATATTATAAATAATTATGCGGATAAATAGATCATTCTGAAACAGATGAAGATATTTTATTATTATTATTACTAATATACTCTGTACATGATTTATTAAATACTAGCAAGATACCCGTTCTTCGTACGGACTACAAATGTTTTTTTTTCTAAATCTTAAACGAAAACTAGAATGTTCCCCTCCTCCCTCACTCAATACGCTAAACTAACAAACGCTGCAAAACAATATTGTAGGTAAAAAGGAAACAATACTTTTCCGAAAAAAGTTCTCCATAACCCTTTTATGCTTCACGTATCCCCTGGAAATGTGTATGTAATTATTGTCGTTCTCCCTGTATAGGTTTAGTATATGAATGAGAATACAAATAATAAATGTTGTATTCATAAATTATAGCAACATACCAGTTTCCACCACTTGGACGTGGAATTTTGGAAATCCTTCTATTTTATTCTAAATTGGACACACGGAAAGATCAATAACTTTAACCTCTTTTTTAACTCTTTTTTACGTTTACCCCATGTTGCGCATGACTGCCTCTGTAAATGCTAAAGGGTTGGCGGTAAGTGCGCTTGCTTGTGACGAGGAGTCGAGTTTTTGCCATGTACGAGGGAAGAAGGAATGAATTTTACAATAAATATACAGTCCACTTTAAAGTTTGTTATTATTGGCCCCATTGGCCGAAACATTGGTCCAATCGAACCGGATAGAAGACATTAGTGCAATAATAAGGAACCGGCCGCTGGGTTAAGAAGATTAATAACTTGGAACATCGGAGGCACCAACCACAGGCATCTGTCGATTCCACCAGGGTTCCATCATCGCAAACTAGGGTCCAGTGTTCCACGGCGGGGAGCGGAAAACGGCAGCTACAATTGCCTGTCCGACGGTCCTCCAGTCCGTAAGTTTGATAATCCATTCCTAATTTTACCCCAAAATTATCCATTTGTTTATAACTCGTGCTCAATCTGCTTCAGTAATGGTCGAAAACGAGGTTACAATTAATTCATTACGTGCTAGGCGCGGCATAATTAAAGCCAACGTAACACGCCTAAGAACTTATTTTGACAATGTTGATAAGGATTCAGTATCGGAAAGTATTATTGCTCAATTAAATCACAGGCTAGAAAAATACTGAACCTTTATGGGATGAATTTAATGAAGTTCAATACCAAATTGAAATGCTTGAACAGTCAGAAAATCATGAGGTTGAGCGGGAACAGTGAGGAAATGCATATTTTAGTATTGTAGGAGATATAAAGGCATTATGTAAGTTATATTATAGCTAGACAATGGCCCCCTGTGTAAAACTGCAAGCTTGCAACCTTGAATGATAATAGCGCCCGTCAACCCAGCTCCTGCTCCTCCGTGGTTATTGGAACCATCTGGTCATTGGGATCAGTCTCTGATTGGCAACGTCAACAACGACGACCTCAGGACAACTTTCGGACAACAGGACCTAGCAGTTTGCAGGCCAGCCGACGTTAACAGGACCAACAGAGTCCATTTGACGGAAGAAAAACGTCAACGTAAAATGCAGTAAGTGCATATAATTGTTTATAAAGAAAATAATTAATTACAAAGTTTAAATAATACTAACATAGTATTGTATTTTTATTTATAAGTTCAGACAGAACGTAGTAAGCCAGACCAATTGCTGCACATGCTAGGTGTGCTTAATTTGCATTTGTGCTTGCGTTCTTGTGCGTAGGAGGCCTATACGGGCATCAGAAGTCTCCCCTAGTCAGTAAATTGTTTACTAACATAAACAAAAAGTAAAACCAAGTGAAGAAATCCCCACATATGATGGTAATCAAGCCACTCTATCGGAATTTGTCAGATCCGCAGAGATCATTGCAACTAAATTCTGCACGGAAAACTCAAACGATTATATCAACCAAGTAATTTTAAATTCGATAAGGAATAAATTAAAAGGTCAAGCGTTGGAAGTAATTACAGGTTACCAGTATAATAACTGGAAAGACTTAAAAAATGTCTTAATTGAAAATTTTGGCGACCAAAGGTCAGAATTGAATCTTTTGATTGATTTAACTAAATTAAAACAGAGTAAAGACTCTCCCATAGAATTTTTCAATAAAGTTAGAACCTATTTGGCTATTTATAAAAGTTTCTCTGAGTCGAGAATCACAAGACATTATCACTTATAAATTAAAGGCTAACAAAGATTTAGCACTTCGCACCTTTACAAGTGGACTAAATGAAAATTTAGGAAGCTTCGTAAGAAGTAGAAACCCAACTTCACTAGAACAAGCTTTAAGCATAGTAAAAGAAGAAATTGATATCAGAAATTCTCAAAATCAAAATAATTTTCAAAGTCAAAAACTAAATAAATCAAATTTGACTTCCAATATACAGCATTCGAATTCACATAACAAATTTAATCTACCGGTATCAATACCACAAAATCGAAGTAATTTTAATCAAAATCCTAAAAGTAATTTTAATCAAAATCCCAACTATTTTAAAAGTCCAACGAATTCAAACAATCAAAATAATTCTAGATTTACTCGAAATTCGAGCTTTAATGCATTTGCACCAAAACTAAATTATAAACCAACAAATAATCCAGAACCTATGGACTTTAGCACTATAAAAAAACCAGCTACTCAACAATCAAATTTCCCTAATAAATATCGAGCAAATTCTCAGAACGTTAAGAGAAATTTTAATCATTTAAATTATCACCAAGAAAAACCTCCGGATGAGTTTGAAACCCCAACCGAAAATTTATTTGAAAATGGAGAATTTTTAACTCCAGGAAATTTTAACGAAAACCTTCAGGAATATTCTGACCCTGATAATTCACAAGACTTAGATCACACACCAGATTATTTCGAATATTCAGATCCAGACGATACTGAAAATTTTCAGAACATTTTAACTTTTAATATAAATCCAAAATCAAACCTTCCTTATATTATAATTCCCGCCACGGGCGATAAACTTTTAATAGATACAGGTAGCTCACAAACAATAATCTCCCCAGAATTTGTACAACAACATTTCCCAAATTGTATTTATGAAACAGAATTCCAGATAATTACATCTTATGGAACTTCACAACATAATTTTGCTGCAGATTTACCCATTCCCAATCTTTTTTATGAAAACGGAACACATACGTGTTATTTATTCAATTTTCACCAAGACTATGTAGGACTTATTGGATCCGACTTACTTTCAAAATTATCCGCACGAATAGATTATAAATGGATGCACATTCAAACAGAAAAAACAGCAATACCATTCTATTATAACCCATCAAAAACTAAACAGGAAATTCAAAAACGTAATGAATGTAATTTTTCCAAATTTAAAAACTCAGATTTCGTCAAGTAACTTGTAGTACCCCCGCGTACAGAATTTTTTGTAAATTTACCAGCAGTAAGAAAGAATGGAACTAAAATAGCTCCAAAACTAAAATTTAATGAAAAATTAATTATGCCTTCAGCATTAGTGAAATTACACAATAATTGGTTTAAAACCAGCGTAATTAATACTTCAAACGAAACACAAGAAATACATATTTATAATCCTTTATTTTTAGAAGACTATGAACCCGATAGCAAAAATCAACCTATCAGACTTAACAACTTTAATATAAAAACTCCAAACACCAAAAGTATTTTAAATAACAATTTAAAAAACAATTTAAGATTAGACCATTTAAACGAAGACGAAAAAACTCTTTTGACTAATTTATGTTTTCAATACAGAGATGTATTTTACTCTCCCGAAATACCTTTATCCTTTACGAATTTGACAAAACACCATATTAGGACTAAAACCAATGCACCTATATTTACGAAAACATACCGTTATCCCCATATTCATCGCGAAGAAGTCAAAAAGCAAATAAAGAAAATGTTAAACGAAGATATTATAGAGCCATCGGAATCACCGTATAATTTTCCTATTTGGGTCGTCCCAAAAAAGTTAGACGCCTCCGGAAAACAAAAATGGCGTATTGTAGTTGACTATCGAAAGTTAAATGAACAAACTATTGAAGACAAATACCCATTGCCCCGTATAGAAACCGTATTAGACAATCTTGGCAGAGCCAAATACTTCACAACTTTGAATCTTGCCTCCGGTTTAGACCAGATAGAAATCGAAAAGAAAGATCGCGAAAAAACCGCTTTTTCAACCGAAGAAGGCCATTTTCAGTTTAAAAGAATGGCTATGGGTTTACGTAACAGTTCTGCATCCTTCCAAAGGATGATAAATACAGCCTTAATTGGACTCACTCCAACACAATGCCTAGTTTACCTAAACGACATTATAATTTTCGGAAATTCTCTTCAAGAACACATGCAACGTTTAAAAAATGTATTTCAAAAATGTAGAGATGCTAATGTAAAGATTCAGCTAGATAAATCAGAATTTTTACATAAATCTGTAAAATATTTAGGTCACATAGTTACTTCAGAAGGAATAAAACCAGATCCATCTAAGATTTCAGCAATTAAAAACTTCCCAGCACCCAAAACAAGAACCGAGATAAAATCATTCTTAGGATTATTTGGCTATTACAGAAAATTTGTCAAAGACTTTGCCAAAATAACTAAATTTTTAACTGTATGTTTAAAGAAAGAAAATAAAATTGTACACACCCCCGAATTTTTGAAAAACTTTGAGTATTGTAAACAAATTCTAATGAATGAACCAGTACTTCAATATCCTGATTTTGAAAAATCTTTTGAATTGACTACCGATGCATCTAAATTTGCGATAGGCACGGTATTATCCCAAGATGGTAAACCCACCTGTTATGCCTCCAGAACCCTTAATAATGTAGAACAAAATTATACTACAATTGAACGAGAACTTCTAGCCATAGTTTGGGCAACCAAACAATTTCGTCCATATCTATATGGAGTAAAATTTAAATTGTACACCGATCATAGACCGCTTGTTTGGCTCAAAAATTTAAAAGAACCAAATTCCAAATTAACTCGTTGGGCACTTAAACTAGAAGAATATGATTTCACTGTAAACTATCTACCAGGCAAACTAAATAAAGTTGCCGACGCCCTATCACGCGTTCAAATCTACCCCATGACTTTAGAAACACCCGATAGACTTCATACATCAATACCAATACACGGTAAGGAAAGCTTAATGGCAAGCAGAGCAAGCACCCCCGACATACAAGACTTTTTTTCGGTACCGACCATCGGACCACCAAAACCAGAAACGCCTAAAGTAAAAATTATATCCGACATTCAAATAAGACCACCAAATAACGACGATAATAAATCCTATGTCGGAACAGTACATTCGCAACAATCGTCTACCCCCGTAATCGATATTGCCGAAAAATCTCTACAACAATTTAAAAGTCAAATTGAATTTGTAATTTCTCAGCTACCACGAGATATCGGAATCACTAAGTACGACGGAATTACACACTATTCTGTGTCCATAAATAATACAAATAAAATTGACGTATTCATAGGCTATTAATTGAACATTGTGAACCTAGAACACATTACCATTGCTATTTTCCTAACGACAAACTTTGTTTAGATTTTTCTAATTTTCAACAAGACATAATTAATGATAACACCCCCAAATTTCATCGATGTATGTCACAAGTGACTTACGTTCTAAATCCACAAGATCGTCAATATCAAACCCAAAATTACCATCTAGGCAAAACCAATCACCGTGGTATCAATGAAACAATTGAACATATAAAAAGAAAATATTATTGGAAATCAATTAATAAAGATGTCACCGATTATATTAATAATTGTCATATTTGTAAAACGCAAAAGTACAATAGAAACCCAATTAAGCAGCCTTTACAGCTTACTCCTACACAAAACCAACCATTTCATACTATACACTTGGATATTTTTCAGATAGGTAAAAGAAGCTATCTAACAATAATAGATTCATTTTCCAAATTCGCCCAAGCATACTATATTAAATCTCGAAATTTAACAGACGTCATCGAACAACTACTTAATTATATGTGTACTTTTACTACACCAAATTTCATTATAGCTGATGGAGAATTTAACAAAAATATTTTTAAAGACTTCATAGCATTACATAAAATCCAGTTGCATACGACAACCCCACATCACCATCAATCTAACTCCCCAGTTGAACGACTGCATTCGACAATAATTGAACACTATCGACTATTGACGGATGTACCTGAACAAAACAAAATTCAATATTGTATTCTTGCATATAATCATACGATACACTCTAATCTCAATTTGACCCCTTTTGAGATTGTATTTGGTCATACTGAATGTAGAAATCAGTTCGATTTAGACTACACAAAAACCTACTATCATGATTATTTATCTGGTCACAAAACCCGCATAAAAAAAATGTACGAAATATTGCAAGGCAAGCAAATTGATACTAAAGAAAGGCGAAATTTAAAATTAAACCCAATCCGGAAAAATAAAACATTTCAATTAAACGAAAAAGTATTTGTTAAAACTAATTCCAGAAGCAAAGATGAACCAAAATTTATATGACTATATACAATATCCCAAATTCTAGAACATGACATATACGAGTTAACACCGCATAATGGATCGTCCAACATTAGACGCCATGCTAATGAATTACTACCCTATTCAGACTTATTACCTTCACCGTCTGTATCTTGATTAAATATTCAATTATACACGGCGATATAATATTGTAAATATTTTAAAATATAATCCAGAACTATATTCTTTAAATTTAGGCAATGTAGTTCTTAAACAAAGCAAATAGACGCTTATTAGAAATATATATGATATTCCTATTTTTATTCGTCATGATACACTTAGAAACAATTTAATGAAAATCGTATTGCTACTTTACTATTCAGTGTAAAGAAACCTCAAATGAAATTGCTAATTTAAAATTTTCAAACATTGACCGCTTAATAATTCCTGAATCGAATCACATAAATGTTTCAAAGATTGACTTGATACCTGTCGACACCCAGAAATTGGTTGAGGACAGAATTAAGCTTAATAAATATGAAAATTTGTTAAAACCTATTAATTATACTAAATCCGATAACCTAAGTGTGTCTGCAATTATATTTACGCTACTTACTATTTTTATATTAATTATTTTTGAATTGTATTTATATTATAATAGAAACACAATGAAGATTAAACTTATTAGATTTCTAAATAAAGATTTTGAACCAGTTTACGTAAATGCGTAAGTTTAATTTTCTCTTCTGTTTTGTAAGTTCAATAGAGGCATATTTGAATCCCGCTATTGAACATTTTATCGGCGGACGAGTTATATTATAGTTAGACAATGGCCCCCTGTGTAAAACTGCAAGCTTGCAACCTTGAACGATAATAGCTTCTTTGTGTGAACTGCAAGTCTGCAAACCTTGAACGCACGTGGCTTCCTGCCTCACGCTCCCTTTTAGAGATAACGCTTATCTTAGCTGATTAGACATAGTATATATACAAGTAGCCTGCACCTTTAAGTTAAGTTCCAGTTAGTTTATAGCTAGATGTAAGATATTGTCTGGCAGCTAAGCTGTGTACTTCCAATGTTATATTTCATTGTAAAATAAAAATAAACGTTTTTTAAAAAGTCGTTTCGGCGGCCTTTTAATAAAACTTGTACACGTTACGAATCTAATAAATACATAATTCAAGTCCAGGGTCAATTCATAGTGGTATCAACAGGTTCGGTACATCTAATAATAATAATTCAATACAATTGCCACATATAAAATTAGCTAATTTTAGTGGTCAGTATGATGGCTGGTTGGAATTTAGGGATGCATTCAAGGCTTTTGTTGATAGCAATAAATCTTGATCGGAAATTCAGAAGTTTTATTACTTACGGTCTTCTCTTGAACGGGATGCAGCAGAAATAATTAAAAATATTCAGGTATCTGCAGCCAATTATAAAAATGCATGGCAGCTCTTAATAGACAGATATGAGAATAAACAATTAATGATTCACAATCACATTAAGGCCATTTTTGACTATCCTGTTATTAATACGGAAACTCATATCCAACTTAGGAAATTATTTGATAATGTCACTAAACAGTTACGTTCCTTTAAAAACGCCAGGTGAACAGAGTAGTGATGGGCTTATTCGAATAAAAAATAACCGGTTATCCGGTTATTGAAATAACCTATGTAACTCGGTTTTCGTTTCAAGTATTTGAATGAAAAATAACCTCATGCTGATACGTACTACGCTTTGAATATAAAACCTCTATTCAAAGGTACTACGTGCCATATCTCAGAGACCTACGCAGTGTTCAAAATTCTGTAAATATAAATACGTCATAACTCATAAACAAAGCAGGTTGTACTGAAAACACCATTTGGTTATCGCGTAACTACCTCCTATCTAAAAAAATATCAAATTATCCAATTCTGGGGACCTGAAACCTCAACGCCTAAAAACTGCAAACGCATCAAGCTATAAAACAATTTTTTATTTGCTTACATCTCCAAAGGTTCAGAACAAGAGGCGGCGTCTTTAACCCGCCCGATCGATAAAGATAAACGTTTTACCACTTTTTATTGCGATTAGCAAGCAGTCCCGCATATTTCTTTCTTTCTACACTTCTTAATAAATACCTCTTAATTTCCAATACATAACACATAATGTACGGTCGGCGCCTTAGAAATCGGGCACTACACACTATTATGATATATTTTGCATGTATTTTTTAAGTGTATAGACTGGGTTTTTACAGTTATTATGGTTTTAATTGTTACGTCAGATTGTTTATTGTTTGCCAATTATGAAATGCCATCTCACCAATTAGAAAATGTGATGGTACGTGGGCACGAACCAATCAAGAAAAGGCAAACATCTTCGCTGAACACTTAACTTCAGTGTTTCATCCACACGAAAGAACTTGTTCCACAGAAGAAGAATTATTCATACACCAAACCCTTGAGAAAATTGAAGAACCGGCTCAACCTATTAGACCAGTAAAGATTAGTCAGATTCACTCAGTTATAGAACACTTAAACTCTAAAAAAGCTCCAGGTTACGACCTTATAACTGCAAAAATTCTCAAGGAACTTCCAGAAAAGGCCCCATCAGCTTACTGCCTGTTATATTGAAGGTATTCGAAAAGATTCTTCTACAGAAACTAAAGCCGATCCTTGAAGAAAGAAACATCATACCGAACCATCAATTTGGTTTTCGTGAAGGTCATGGTACGATAGAACAAGTACATAGAGTAGTTACGAAAATCAACCATGATCTACACCTAAAACGGTATTGCTCGTCAGTGTTTCTTGACATAAGTCAAGCATTCGGCAAGGTCTGGCATACAGGTCTGCTATATAAAATCAAAAAAGTACTACCAGCGGAATATTACGAATTACTTAAGAACTACTTAGACGAACGAAGTTTCCAAATTAAATTCAAAGACGCACAATCAAATGTTCAACTTGTTCAAGCAGGAGTGCACCAGGGCAGCATATTAGGACCTGTTTTATATCTTTTGTTCACTGCTGATCTACCTACAACACCTCAAACATTAGTAGCTACAAATGCAGATGATACTGCGATATTAGCGTCACACAGTGATCCACGTATAGCATCAACAATACTACAACGAAACTTGATTAATATTGAGAACTGGCTAAAACTGTGGCGTATACAAGTCAACGAAACAAAGTCGGTCCACGTAACTTTTACCCTAAGAAGAGAAACCTACCCAAGAGTAATACTGAACAACATACCAATCCCGCAAAATGACAGCGCAAAGTATCTAGGGATTCACCTAGATAGGCGTCTAACCTGGAGGACCCACATAATGAGAAAGAGAATCCAACTAGGACTAAAATTTCGGCAAATGTATTGGCTAATACGACGAAAGTCTCAGTTATCATTGAAAATCAAAGTGCTTCTCTATAAAGCCATCATAAAACCAATATGGACGTAAGGAATACAGATCTGGGGATCTGCAAGTACATCCAACCTCGAAATACTACAGCTATTCCAAAACAAAATAATTAGATCCATAACAGACGCTCCTAGATATGTTCGCAACTGGCTTCTTCAGCAAGACATCCCGTTACCCACAATCAAGGAAGAAATCGAACGTGCTAGTGTTGTGTATCAAGCAAAACTTAGTGCTCATACTAATAATCTAGCTGTGGCGCTACTAGATAGGCAGTATATTAAAAGATACGATCCCTTAGACCTAGGTAGCAGGTTTAACTAAGTTTAGTTATAGTTTTATATTAAGTCTAGTTTATCAAAGCATTTGTTTGTACCAATACAAAGAAATAATACTAAAGAGCATTATTTCCTCATGTTATAATCTGCATGTAATAAATAATTTACTGAATGTTATGGTAATATAACAGATTGTAAATAATTCTGAGAATTAAACGTGTAAAAAAAAATCTCACATTAATGAAGTAACCGGAGCAAGAATACTCCAAAGACTAGAAGAACATATTACGTGTCCCGATTTCTAAGGCGCCGACCGTACATATTATGTTTTGGTTCCTCTGCTATCTGCAAGTTACGATGTCGATGCCGATGACGGTGAACCGATGTCGATGCAGATGACGGTGAACCGCCAACCGGCAAACCGGCTGACTTAATCGAAACGAATCGAGAGCCAAAATTTATTCGAATGATTATTCAAATAATCATTCGGTTATTAATATCTTTCGAATGCAAATAATTCGGTTATGAAAATTGTCCGGTTATGCCCATCACTAAAACAGAGCATTGATATCGATTAATCTATATATATAAAACTGAAAGTCCTGACTCACTCATTCACTCGCTCATCAACGCCCAGCCCAAACCCTTGGACCTAGAAAGCTGAAATTTTGCACAAAGGTTTACTTTATGAGGTATACAAGGAATAAGGAAGGACATTCCGAAATTCAACCCCTAAAGAGGTAAAATGGGGGTTCCAATTTTGTATGGAGAAATAATATTAAATAGACATTTCGACTTGAAACTTCGTAGGAGTACTCCTAAAAACAAATAAGCAAACACGTATTTCGCCATTTTCGGAAAATCAACCCTTTAGGGAGTGAAACAGGGTAAATAAGCCTAAAATACGATATGGGTGTCGTTATTGAGGTTTTTTGGGAAGTTGATTGCGAAAATGGCATTTCTTTTTAAATCCAAGACGGTGGCCGTGACATAAGGGAAGGGACGGGATTGGACTGGTTGGACGGGAAGGGAAGGAACGGGACGGGACGGGACTGGACTGGACTGAACTGGACGGGAAGGAAAAGGACGGGACGGGACGGGACGGGAAGGGACGAGACGGGACGGGGCGGGACAGAACGGGACGGGACGGAAAGGGAAGGGGTGGTATGGAAGGAGAGGGGACCGGACGGGACGGGTCGGGAAGGGACGGGATGGGACGGGACGGGACTGGACGTAACCGGAAGGGAAGAGACGGGACGGAAAAGGAAGGGAAGGGATGAGATGGAAGGGGAGGGGACGGGACGGGACGGGTCGGGAAAGGACGGGATGGGACGAAACGGGACTGGACGGGACGGGACTGGACGGGAAGAGAAGGGACGGGACGGAATGGGAAGGAACGAGACGGGACGGGGCCGGACGGAACGGGACGGCACGGAAAGGGAAGGGAAGGGATGAGATGGAAAAGGAAAGGACGAAACGAGACGGGTCGGGAAGGGACAGGATGGGACGGGACGGGACGGCAAGGGAAGGGATGAGATGGAAGGGGAGGGGACGAGAAGGGACGGGACGGGGTGGGACGGAAGGGAGACGAGGACGGAGAAAGGGACGGGGATAAGATGGGATGGGATGAGATGACAGAAAATAATTAGTCATTATTTAATACACAAATAACGAACTTCGCGCGAACGAAGTTGCGGGTAACAGCTAGTAATATATATATTAACCAATACATTTGATTTAGTTACACGCCGCGACTGGGAATCGTATAAATATGAATAAGAATTGCCATACATGTCAGATATGAATAAATTTCTGAAATCAAAGTGCGACATTTTAGAAAAACTTGAAATTCATAAAATGGAGCAACACAATAAGGGTCAATTTATTCAAATTATAAAAAATCTCCAACAAATAGTTTCGTCTTCAGTGCAAATAGTCTAAAATGTTACTATTGCCATCAAAATCACCCAATTTACAAATGCGATTCGTTTCTAAAATTAAGCATAGTCTGAATTGTTTACGGGCGTTTCATCCTTCTTAGAACTGTCCAGTTCGCAGATGTTTTAAATGCAATAAACCCCATAATTCTTTGTTGCACTTGGAGCATAACGGTTCTGTTATCCTTGAAAATTCTAACTCTTCAGAAATTGTTTGCCCTTCGACGAGCACTTTGCCAAACCCGTGGCAGGTACACAGGATCTTTCATTGTTACCAAATTCTTCTGTAAATAGTCACGTAGTTGAACAAAATAAGGCAGCATTACCAGTGGCGTCATAAGTGCTTTTATCAACTGCTATAATCAAAATTAAAACTAGTAATAGATTTATTAAATGCCGTGCTTTATTAGATAGCTGCTCTCAAAGCAATTTTGTTACTGCAGCTAAAGCTGCAAATTAGGAATAAAATTATCTAGAATTAATCACGTTATTAAAGGTGTAGGTGACACACTGACAAATATAAGCAGTCAAATCAATATTTCGGTTATGTCCCTACATAATGATTTTAATACAAACATTAATTGTTTAGTCATACCAAAAATTACCGAAAGATTACCGTTGATTTCGTTTGATAGGAATATACTCAATCTCCCAAATAATTTAATATTGGCAGATTCTACCTTCAATGTAGCAAGCGAAATTGATATCTTATTAGGTTCAGATACATTTGGGTCTATTTTATGTACAGGACAAAGACGTTTAGGTCATAATCTGCCTGTATTACAGAACACGCAATTTGGCTGGGTTATAGCTGGCAATTTATATATTAATTCCAAGATAAATAGGTCAGTAAGTTGTTTGAATGCAGCAAAAGTTTACTACAAATTGTAGTAATGTTACTACCGCTTTACTATTTCCTTACAACTATCCAAGTTATTAGACTATTTAATTACAATTTTACTGGTTGTTAGTTGTTACTTAACTGTGCTGTTACTATTGCGTTACTCATTTTTTGTACCATTACGTAAAATTTACATTCAGTAGCCGGAAAATAATCAGGTACCTGTAAGACTGCAAATTAAAGTAAAGGAATAATCATGTTACTATTTGTTGCTGAAATACCGTAAGAAAATAGTTCACAGTTCGCTTTCTTGCGGTAAATGGTTATGCTACAATTTCATAACTACTTTGTCACTACTAATTGTTACCTCTCTACTTACTGACTATTTTGTCACTCATCTACTGTCCATTTCGGAAAACTGACAATCGGTAGTTAGAAAATAGTCAAGCAACTACAAATCTGGACATTAAGTAAAGGAATGGTGATTTTACTATAGAATTTCTACAATGCCGCTAGAAAATCGTAACGTTACTGATTTTTTTACGGCTAATGGTTATAATACAATTTATTTTCCACTTGACCACTGCTAATTGTAACCTGACCATTTATTAATTATTTCGTTATTGTGAATAGCATTGTTGCAACAGGTACACGTTCAGTGGGTAAGGTATAGTCAGATAGTTACCTGTAAATTAACTTATTATAATAGTACACATCCACGTTTCTAAATTATTAGTTATTACAAATTATTTTCGCTCGTTTATGTTGTAGCATTTCATTTTGAAAGATTAAAGTACGTTCTTGCAGCAATAGAACTACGAATTTAGTGCGATTTATGCTAAACTAGCTAAAACCCGCGGCAAATGCCGCATTTAAAATCTAGGACAGTGGTCGCCAACCTGTCGATCGCGAGCTACCGGTAGCTCGCGGGGGCAATTCTGGTAGCTCTCACAACGATTTTAATTTAAAAAATACAAAATCAGAGAAGCTTCCTAAAATTCCACAAAAAAAATCTAATTGTCATGATATTAAACATAAACAGCGGCAACGTTGCGGCGAGCGATCTGCCGCTGACGCCATCAAGCTAGAATCGGCTAGAATCGGCTAGAACCGACCAGCCGGACCAGTGCGTTAGTGTTCGAGAACGATCTGGATTGCTTTGAACGGGATAAATACGCACGGCGCGGCGACATTGCGCTTAGTTTAAAACTGAACGCGTAACCAACGTCCAGCGGTTGGGTTAGTAGTGAACAACAAAAAATAATATTATGGCAAGCAGTTGTAAGAAGGTAAAGACATACCACTTTCATTCGGAATGGGAAGAACAATACTTTTTTACAGAAGTTAAAGATAAAAATGTGTGTTTGTTATGTAATACTTCGGTCTCCGTTGCTAAAAAAGGAAATATTGAGAGACATCATAAAACTGTACATTCTAATTTTGAAAAATCATTCCCACTACATTCTGCCGCCAGAAAGGAGAAACTGAAACAGTTAAAAAAGCAGTTAATTGGACAACAATCAATATTTTTAAGAACAATCGACAAAAATAAGGCTGCAACTGAAGCATCGTACCGTGTGTCCCAGATAATTGCACAAAAAAAGAAACCTTATGAAGACGGGGAAATGATAAAACAGGCGTTTTTAGAAGCTGCTGACTCGTTATTTGCCAACTTTAGAAACAAAGACGAGATAGTTTCAGCTATAAAATCTATGCAACTTTCTGCTAATACAGTGATGAGACGTGTAGAAGTAATGAGCAATGATATTTTTTTACAGTTAAGAACTGACTTAGATAACTGTGTTTATTTTTCACTTCAACTGGATGAATCAACAGATGTCGTTGACACTGTCCAGATGGCCGTGTTCGTCAGGATGGTTTTTAGTGATTTTACGATTAAAGAAGATCTTTTGAAGTTTATTCCACTGAAAGGACACACTACTGGACAGGAGTTGTTTTCTCATTTAAAAAATATTATTTCTTCCGAGAAAATTCCAATATCGAAAATGGTAGGCTTGACAACCGATGGCGCTCCAGCTATGGTGGGTTTTGATAAGGGTCTGGTGGCGTTATGTCGTAAAGATGAAACTTTTCCGCAATTTCTCTCTTACCACTGCATTATCCATCAGGAAGCATTATGTGGAAATTTCCTGAAACTAAACAACGTTATGAAACTGGTGGTAAAAATTGTGAACAAGATTAGAGCTCAAGCGTTACAAAGAAGATTATTCAAAACCTTGGCCGATGAAGTTGACTGTCAATACGGGGACCTACTCCTTCACTCTGAAGTCCGATGGTTAAGTAGAGGACGGGTGCTGAAACGTTTTAATGATGTCCTATCTGGCATAGTTCAATTTTTCAAAAAACGCGATGAACCGACTCCGGAACTAGAAAATTCAATCTGGCTTAGAGATTTTGGTTTTCTCGTGGACATTACCGAGAAATTAAACGAACTTAATTTGCAGCTTCAGGGGAGAGACAAAGAACTAGCAGAAATGATTTCTGATATAAAAGCATTTATCAAAAAGCTGGAGTTTTGGGAACAAAACCTAATTAACAGCGATGCCAAGCATTTTCCTATTCTTTCAGAAAAAATATCTCAAAATCCATTAGAACCCTATGACAGCAAATATCATGTAGAAATAGTTTCTACCCTGAAGAATAACTTCAAAAATCGTTTTAAGGATTTCAACGAAATGGCTTTAGTAGCGCAGTTTGTTGTTTTACCCTTTATGGAAATTGATATCCAACAGTTTGCAACTTGTGTTATGCAGAACTTTGGCGAAGACATCGCTGCAACAGAAATGGAAGTAATTGATTTTCAAAATGATTTAGCCTTAAAATCGTTAGTCTCAAGTACCAAATGTATCTGGCCTATTGTAAGTAAAGACAAATATTCAGTTCTATGCCGTGTTGCCTTGAAAGTGAAAGCATTATTCAGTTCAACCTATTTGTGTGAATCTTCTTTTTCCAATATGAAGTTTATTAAGAACAAATATCGCAATCGACTTACAGATGAACATTTGGATAATTGTATTCGAATGGCTGTATCAAATTATACTGCAAACATTTAAAAAATTATCGATGAGTCTGAGTGTCAGCCTTCTCATTGAACGTGCTTTTTTATTTTTCAATGTTTATGTTCATGATAGTGCGTTACTTTTTTGTTGTTATTATTAACTATTTTTAAATCTTACGTGACATGCCGTTGTGGCTGGATAAAACTTTGTGTTTATTTTTCAAACAACTTCGTTTGGTAGGTAGGAATGTAGTTATTATTAGTACCTATGTATTATGTATTACCAGTTAAATAAATAGTAAAATAAATACATATAATGATAAATTAACTGTGGATTATTTCATTTACGTTGCGTTACGTGGCTTCCGTGTGGGTAGCTCGCTGTTTATTCCAAAATTAACAAGTAGCTCAACACATTGAAGAGGTTGGCGACCACTGATCTAGGAGGAATTTAATAACTTTTGTTGCACTAAAGAAAGTTTTAAAACCACGCTAGAGAATGGCAATAAGGAAAAGTTCCAAAAAAATATATTTTCAAATGGAAAGTTTCTGGAAAGGAAACGCTCGCCTCTGGAGAGCGTTTTATGGACATTCTTGGATAGCCTCCGGGCAACTTTCTTTCATATTGGATACGGGCAATACTGCTGAATTGAATAGTGTCTTCTTTTTCTGTTCAGTATTAAATGGTAAATGGTACAGTACACGCAAGCATGAAAGATAAGCGATACCAAAGAGCATATGTTGAGGTAAGATAAATTTTAGCTTAAAAAGTATAATTATTTAAAATACTGATTGCTGCTTCAGATGGATTCTAAGCAGTAACGAATACTAAGTATATATTTTTGTAGATCTTCCTCGGTGCAGACAAAAACATAACCTCAACTTCTTGCACATGTCCTCGTAGGAGCACGTATACATACAACGCGGCTCCCTCAACTGCGCATGATCAGTGCTCTCTGTTTTATTTTCGTCTGTTGTGATTGTGATTGGGGTTATGTTTGTTCTGTATGTTTATCTAATATCTGTGTTTTGCGCTAACCAACTTGTTATAGGCTAATTGTTGTTATAAAATATTTTATGCGATGAGTGTTATTTGTAAAGTGTGCAATACAATATTTACTCTTCAGAAAAACTTAAATCGGCACTTACGGAATGTGCACTATATGAAGACAAATGCTATTTCTTATGATAGTACTGTTCATAATAGCAAATGTTTAGAAGAGGGCTGTAATTCTTCATTTAGAACAATACAGGACTTGCGAAATCATTTACAAGATATCCAACACAAAACTTTTATTAAAGAGGAATTGAACTTTGAACGTTTTGATGGTAAAACATTGTTTTTTATTTTCATGCAACATTAATTCATTAAAAAATGTTTCTTATAGAATTTCAGTTGTGGCTTTCAAACGTCTCTAATGATGAGAATGCACGTCATCTTAAGAATAATACCAGGATATGTTCTTCATCAAATAGTGAAACCAGTTACTTCTACTGCAATCGTGGTAAGATGACAATTTTAACGTATAAAATGTATTAGTTATGTTTATGCTTTATTCCTAATCCTAACATGATATTTAGGTCGCCAAACTTTCAAATTGTTGCCTCAGAATAAAACTCGCAAAAGAAAACTGAAGAGTCAGGGTTCTTGCAAAATTGGAATCGCATGCACAAGCTCAATTCAAGTAACCAGATGTTTGAAGACCAATAAGTGCTCAGTTACATTTTTTAAAACACATTATGGTCATCCTATACAGCTACAGCATATTCGTTTGCGTCCAGAAGAACGGATGGCTGTAGCCACGAAACTGGCTAGCGGAGTAACAGTGTCGAGGTATGTATATATTTAATGGACATTTTTAATTGTTATTTGTTAATTTACAATGCTGTGTAATTTATAGGATTCTAAATTCATGTAGAGAGAATATTGATGCAAACACCTTGAAGAGAAGTGATCTTTTAATCAGGGATGACATAAACAATGTGAAAAAATCATTTAATATTGAAATTAATGAAGGAGTACGTCACGAAAATGATGTAATTAGTGTAGATCTATGGGTTTCTGAATTGACTGAAAGTAATCAGAGTGTGTTAATGTATAAACGGCAGGAAGATATTGAATGTACAATAAATGTTTCTGATAAAGAATCATATAAAAAAATTAACAGAAATGATTTTATACTGATGTCTATGAATGAGTCTCAACAAAATATGTTAAAATCTTTTGGGGAAAATATCATTTGTATAGATAGTACTCACAGTTTAAACGGATATGCTTTTAAACTTACAAGCCTGTTAATTTTTGATGATTTCGGGGAGGGATTTCCAGTTGCATATATGTTCAGCAATCGAAAAGACACAACAGTTTTTGAACTTTTTTTCAAACAAATTAAATCTAAAATAAGGACACTTTCTTCAAAAGTTTTTATGAGCGATATTACAACTGTTTTTTACGACGCATGGGAAAGAATAATGAGACCAGTTTCTTTCCAATTATATTGCTCATGGCATATCGATAGAGCCTGGAGATTAAATCTTAACAAAATAAATGATTTAGAAAAAAGAAAAGCTGTATATAAAGCATTAAAAGTAGTTCAAACTGACACAAATGAATCTGACTTTTTGACGGAATTACAAAAATTGCTAGATTTATTAAATGCCGATGTTGACACACAAGCTTTTGGAAAATATTTTATGGATAACTATGCTAACAATTACACAAAATGGGGTTATTGTTATCGAAAAAATACTGGCATTAATACCAATATGCGTTTGGAATCGCTGCACAAAACAATTAAATATTTTTATTTGGGAGGCCTCAAAGTAAAGAGATTGAATAAAGGTATCTACGGTGTTTTAACCTATATCAGAGATAAAATTGTTGAAAGAATAATAAAAAATATTAAAGGAAAAAACACACATCATATTTCAAACATTGATAAAAGACATATGAAAGCTGCAAAAAGTGAATTAAAAATTAAAGATAGTAATAATGAAAGTTGGACCATTTCTGGGGACAAAAATTCCTATATTGTTACTAAAAATGCAGTTGAAAACTTAATGTGCTGTAATTTCAAATGTGTCCTTTGCAATATTTGTATACATGCTTTCAAATGTACATGTGTTGACTATTTTATTAGGCTCACCATATGTAAACACATACATTTTGTTGCGCTGCAAATACACACAAATTTATGTAATATAAGTTCACAGCCTAAGCCGATTCTAAAGAATTCCACTGAACCAATAGGGGTAGAATTGAGCGATGAAGTTTATATTCATTTAAATACACTATCCTCGGCATCTTCTGTTCAATGTAACAACAATGAAAGTGAGCGAAAAGTTACTGCAGCCAAATTAATTAAACAGAAATGCCTAGAAATCAATGACTTAAATTTAGAATTATCTGCTCCAGATGCACTGCAGCACTCTCTTAAACAACTTAATAATGTGTACAACTTATTGCAAGTAAATAACATCAAAAAAGTAATTGGGTTTAAAAGCAACGAACACAATACTGTGTTTATTAATAAGGAACCTGCAAATAAGAGAATTAAAAATCAACTTCAGTTTGTTTCAACTAAAAAGAAAAGAGTTATTTATAAGAAGATATTTAAAAGGGCTGACGATAAGGAAATATCTGAACTGAAAGAAATTCTCCAGTCGAAGCAAGTACTTAATATTTCAGACAATCCCGCAGAAGATCACAATTACCTTTAGGGAATGTCCCGGGTAATGTATCTACCTATAAAGTTGCGAAATTTCATAAACATATTTAGCATTTAGCATCAGCACATACATATCTTTCATAATCTCAATATATGTATTATGTAATATGTATCAACAATTATTTATCAGGGTGCCCATGTTTTTAAATTAAAATTAGGAGAATATTAATTATTTCTAAAGCATGTTTGTGTAATAAATTTGTAATGAGTAATAAAATGCATTTTATTTCAATTGACACCTATAAAAAGCTATGTATTCAATTATTTTTGATAAAATAGTTTGTATACCAAGGCACTCAAGTTTAGCTTTTTATCACGAATGTGGATAGGGCCAAGGCAAATACACCACATGAGGGATAAAAAGGAACTTCATTGCCCAGGAGTACATTATGTTTTATTTGAAATCGTGAAATTACAACATTTTAACCAACATTTGTAGGTTATGTTAACGCGGTTGACGTTTATCTGTCGCCTCGCCACCTAAAAAAAGTCGTAAAACAATGGATTACTTCACTGCCGATTTCTCGTACTTTAATGATGATTTCGAGGTACATACTTCAATGCCGATACAACACACAGATAGTTCAAATTTCCCACAATTTTTAACATCAAATAAAATGCACTTGCGCAGTTGAGGGAGCTGTGTTGTATGTATATGTGCTCCTGTCCTTGTAGACAAGTTTCATGTCACCATGTTGCTGCACTGGCACTATTTGCCCATTATAATATATCAGTTACAGACCAGTCATGTAGCTGGTCAGTGCCTAAACAATCTAAAGCACTTGATGAAAACTTGAGAACAATCGATGAATTGTTTTTGCCGTCTAAGGAATATCGAGCTTCAAAGAGAAGTGTTACCAAGGAAGAGATCGAAACGCTTAGAGAAAAATTGGCTTCGTTTGGAGGGGTGGTAGGGTTCAGTTGGCTTCTAGCACCCAGACTTACTGCACAGGAAGATAATATTGTTCCACAGATTAGTTATATAATTTTCTCCGCAGAATATCAAAATATATCTGAAAAAATTAGTTATTTTGAACAAAAAGTGAATGTTTCTCCTGAGCAAGTAATAACTATATTTGAGAAAACCATAGGGCAGTAAAAAAATCCCTTGTGGTTAATTATTCGCAGGTTTCGTTTAACAGCCAGTTCGTTCGGTACGGTGCTAGCAGCTTGCAAAAGAAATCGTTACCCTGCATCGCTTTTCAAAAAACTAACAGGTTTGCTTTGCAAAATATGTTTCACATTCTTTCATAAAGTTCTGTTATTATGCAAGAACATATAACTTAGATGGAGTAAAGGCCATTCGGTGGGGGGCGAGAACATGAAAATAATGCAATTGAAACATTTGGGGCAGCAACTGGACTTTCTGTGACATCTGCTGGACTCCATCAGTTTGGATACCTTGGGGCCATCCCAGATGGCCTTGTAGGCGAGGAAGAGCTTGTGGAAGATAGCTCTTTTCAGAAAATAGGATGTCCAGTCACGACCAGGAAGATTTTCGTTAAATTATTTTACTTGCACACCTTTGTGATTTAAATACCTCTGAACAAATTGACGCAGATCTTTTTCCGTAAACGGATAGCCAAAAGCAGCTGCTGTTTTTAATGCAGTGACAATAGATTTTTCCTCTAAACTGCTTAAAACCGTAGGATGTCCTATTTTGTTACCATTTAAACCCCTGTATTTCCGGTACAGGATCGTCTTCGGTACACCGAATCTTTCAGCACCTTGGCCAAAAGTATAATTATTGTCAACCACTGCTTCTAAAGCCTCCTCAATTTTTTGGGGATCATAGTCACGTCGCAGGGCACTTCCTAGCTGACGCTAATGTTTTCTGGGCATTTTCAGGCGTTCCAAATTACCCTGCAAATGGTAGTTTTGATATAAATTAGCTGTTCCACTCGTTAGTATCAAATGTAAAAAAAAAGTAAACAAAGGAATTGGTTGTTGAGGTTATTTACTAAATAACTTCAGTTAAAGAAATTTCATTTTTTATATAGTTACCTCACTACAAGGGAGACTCTTCGATGTATTCAAAAATAACAAAAACTTACCTTGATTTCAACCTCTAATTGCGGCACAAACTAAATTGAATTTATATCACCAAATGTAAAAATGTGTGTGAATTTTGTTTTCTAGCTCAAAGACAAGAACAGAAAAGATGGCTCTCTCTTTAAGTAGACCTCTGGCCCCATAGATATATAAGTACAAGATACGGCGTGCCGTTGCTATAGTTGAACAAGACGTACCATCTATTTCTGTCACTCTCAATGCGTGAATTACGTATAGCGCTATCCTTCAGAGAGGTACTTGGACTCGTCATTGAGAGAAATTCTGATAAAATACATTTAACTCGTGTTACATGGTGCCAGAGATAGTCTTTTTGGTCTCAAGATGCTACAAAATGTAGAAAAGAAGTAATCGTATAAATAAACACAAATTAGAAAACATAACCTCAACAGTCAACACTTGATAACCTCACTCGATGAGGGGGTGTGCAAGATATTCACTCGCTAACGCCTTTGAGTTTTACGGTGGATAATAATAGCAATCAAAACCATGTAAACAACAGCTTAACTGGTAGGTCCGCTAACAAGTTAAATTTTCATGTAGCATCATTTTTCATGATAACTTTTTTAGGTCACCATGTCTAATTATTTTAACTTGTCAGACGCTGGCTGAAAGGAAATTCATGATCCTGATAAAAGAAGTTTGTGAACACTACTTTGCTCTGAAACTGAGTTTGTCCTTTACAAGATGCACCATTTTGAAGAATGGTAGAAAATGACCTTTTGCGACTCCAAGAATGGTGTTCGAAGTGGCTGTTAAAGCTCAACGAACAAAAATGCGTGTTGCACATGGGATACCACAACCCTAGCTGCATGTATTTTCTGAACAATGTGCTTATAAAGGCGGTTTATCAACAAAAAGATCTTGCGGTCACCGTGTCGTCGGATTTTAAATGGGAGTAGCACCTATAGTCAAATTTATACCCATTCGGAGTCACGTGATAATCTAGTAATTTTACGTATGTCGATTCTTAAAAATGCAATTTTAGGGAAATAAATGACATTCCGTTTTGTAGGTTATCCTGACATATGCCAATTTCTAAAACAAGGTTGCTACGGGTTTATTCTCTTATATGAAATCAAACTGAAATTACAGGTTAAAGAAAACATAACATGTCGTAAAATGTAAATATAATAAAGATATGTCAGCTGCTACATTAAAAACCTGCTGCGTATAGCAAATTTTAAGTCAATTTCTGTGCATGCATATTCTGTTATAGAACATTGCCATTTGAAGCCTATTTCCTTGCACAATCTATTTAGGGAAGAAAGTGAATGTGAAAAATCTCCAGATTCTTCAACCAAGCATTTTTTAGATTTTTTATGGTTACAAATTCTTTAGCTACATACATTTTATATACAGTGTCTTGACTGCTTCGTCGACTTCCGTTTTTGCATTCTTCACTTTCTGGCTCATATTTTCGGTAAATTGTGCTCTCCGAGATATTTAACGCAAGAGAAGCACGGCGAACAGCGTTGGAGGGTGAAACTGTTGATTTACTATTATTAATATTGTACTCTTCATAAAAAAAAAACGCATAATATTCAAATTAATTGTTGTGACTGCTCGTTATACCGCATGTCCGATGGTTTCTTTTAATTTCCAGTTTTCGGCTCAACAATTTTAGGTTTTATTACCCTTATCTCAATAACTTACACGAAAAATATAATCTGACAGATTAGAAACGTCAAATTTTTAAAATTAATTTTATGAATCGACATGCCTTTTTTTCAAATTTCTTCCATTTCATCTATTTTACTAAAGATAAACAGAGACAGACAAAAGTCACGTGACTCCGAATGGGTATAATTTTGACTATACCTAGTTTGATATTCATTCCTTTCCTAATGCTATGAGGGATATGAATATCAATAATAAAACTGAAATAATTTTTTAAAGAAGGTTTTAATTAAACAAACTATCTACTTAACACACCGGTGAAAAGATAGGTCTTCGCTTGAAGAATTACAAGAAATAAAACAAATTATGCACGTTCTCATTGCTAAAGTTCAATTTTCGAAGAATAAACTGAGGAATTGAATGACACTTCTGACGTTTTCATTTCAAAACTTCAAAATTAAGCGTACGAAACATTGTATGAAATACGTCTAAAGGGAGAGAGAAATAAAGTGATACAGGTTAGAAAGAAATGGGGGAAGGTACCGAACTCCGTGATATGTTATTTTAAGATTCGACGTACGTTTACATGTAGTGAACGTATCCTGTACTAATATATCCATGTCTGGCCCAAATCTTTACCGCCCTCTGTAGGGATAGCTTGGTACTGAGCGTTATTGTAATTGAAATTCTGCAGTAATCTGTATATTTTATTTTACCGACGCAGAGCGGGCTATTTGAAATACTGTTTTATTTTGGGCGTAGCTAGATTTGATCTCTTGCAGCAAATATTTGAGCTAAAAATGCTTCTTACTTTACCTGAGTCATAGGCATAGTTAAAAGCATACTTAGCTCAAATGTTTTCTGCCAGAAATGAGGACCGTACTTATAGGGTTGAACTTCAGGTATTCAAACATTCGAGTATGAGAATTTAAGTTTAATTTCAAAAATATTTCAGTTACAGTTGGTAAATATTATGAAGAAAAACATATACATTTTATACAGGTATTTTTATAACAGTATAATTATGTATCATTATATACAGTAAAAACAAAAAATTCAGAAAGGTACTTAAATATGAAGAGAAATAGTAAACAGTAGTCGCTCGGTGGAGTGAATACTCAATTAAATGAACAATTCATTTGTACTAACAAACATTTCACATAATTCAAAAAAGCTCACAAACAAAAACGATTTGCATAAAATTAGCTACTTCATAATACATACTTAATTACATTTTGAACATATTATTGTTCATTTATAAAAGTATTTATATTAATAAACACAAAAAACCCTATTTTAAACTGTACATTCGATCAACTGAACATCTCAGCCGTATGAACAAGCTTCGTTTTAATTAATTCACACAATGGAGCAGCTATTGTATTAAGTATCAAGAACAGTAAGGCAGTTTACCACTTCACTCAGTCTCCAATATTGTCTGAGGCTAGTAAATCTTACTGTTCACGATGCCTGCAGCATTTTTTACATGATTCTTATAGTAATTTACGATACAAGTGCGTAAAGCTACTTTTTAGGCATGAGTGGGGTAGAGTTAAAACGCGAGTGAGCGAGCGTTCTAAGCCCCGCGAGTGACTAAATATGCTTTACGCATGTGTATCGTACAATATTTTATCTACGATATAATCTAGAATACATGGTAAATATTAAAAAAAAATTTTTAATGCAAATTAGGATTACCAGCAACTGGTCGTAATTTTGAGTGTTCTAAAAATTTAAAAACACGTTGCTACTGATAACGTGCCTAATGAAATTTTTTAAACACGTAACTACTGACGACGTAAACTAATGAAAACATGTTATTAAACAGTCGTTTTACAAACTTAAAACTGCCAACCTCATAAGAGTATTAAGCAAAAATTGTCTGGATTAGTTCTAGAACAATGTAGTTCACAGATTGCCATTTTATTTTGTGACTATCATCAAAACAAAGTATCTAAGTTTGTATCAATTTCTGTAAATATATTATTACGTAGTTATATAAAAAATATTAATAGGATACTAAAAGGTAAAGATTTGAGACCTATGTATGATGATCCTCTCAAAACTATAGCATTTAATAAATATAAAAAGCACAGAAGAAAATGAACTGTAGAACAGGCGTTTTAACATTTGCTTTCAGAGTTAAAATTGTGATTTGTAAAATTAGTGATGCAAACTTTGCTGTTGTGACTGCACAAGACGCAGCTTAGTACGTGTTGATAACTGCTGCAATTTGCGCCTTGATGCCATTCGCTGTAAATTGCGAGCCCGACTATAGAACACTTTGGCTTTTGGTGTCAGCTCTTGCTGACGAGTTACACCACCCAGCTGCAGCAACGAAATACGCTTTTTGGCATCTGAAATAATCGATTAGTATTATGTAAATAGGAAAAATTATGAATATCAAATTTTATCCCAAATAATCGACTGTGCAAGTGATTTCTTTCTTGAATTTTATATACTCAAAAAGTGGGACATTAAGAATTGATAACAATATTTCATAATTACAGTACACTTTTAACATTTGTTTTGTCTCAACGCAGTTTACCACTTTCAGATGCAAGTTTTCATAAAATGTGCAACGTTAACTGAAAATCCGACAAAGCATAGTAAGATAACATCAAATTACGAAGTGGTAATAATTCTATTTACAAAAAATTCAGAGCTCAATATTAAATCAATAACCAAATGTAAAATAAAAGTTGCAAGGTCAATATAAAACATACTTCAAATTTGATTAAATAGAAATTGTATCAATAATTTTGTTTGTTAAAGAGAGAAAAATAATTCAAATTATTTAAATACATAAAACTACTGTTGAGTTTAATGTACAATAGCTATTTTTGTATTGTGAGAATTCCACTTTCTTGACAATGCACTAACCGAATTAAGTCATTCGAACGCAGAACAACATTTCGCGCACGTAACACATTCAAAAATTTTTCGACAACCGTCACAATAACATAAAAATTTGCAAGGTTAGTGTAGCTTTATTTCTAAATTAAGTAAAATAAAAAGCGTTAAAAAACGTCCCAAAACGCGCAAAAGGTGTTTGGCACAAAAGCGTTTTTTGACGTTGTCAGTGGTAACGTAAATAAATGTCCTATTTTTTACCACGTTAAAACATTGCTAACTTTGCGTATCGATAATGATGCATGAATGTTCTTTTATTTTGATGGTTGTCGAAAAAACATTTTTTATACAAATTTTAATTCAATCGCTAGCGAAGAATTTGTTCGTAATGTTTGTACCATTAAAAATATTGAAAAAGTACCGCACGAATACAAAAACATGAAATATAATTACGTTTTGGTATTTTCTCCTCTGTAGGTGATGGTGTTTTTGGTAGAACAGTAACACCTAATGTCTCTGAGAGGCAATCTATATCTGAAAAAAGAAAACAAAAATAACTAACCTTTAACACTTCTAAAGTTGTTGACGTACCAGTTTCCACATGTTCTTGGGTTTGAGCAAAGCCGTACGATCCTACGGCTTCGATTTGATATGAAACAACAGAATATGATGTGCCGCTAGTACTGGGAACACCTAACAAGAACAGTTAAAATTAGATATACATACTGAATAAATTAATGGACAATAGGGTATTACCAGAATAATCTTCAAAAAGTTTAATCTTCTTGGAAGGTGGTTGATAAACTTGTTCGGGAACTTGTAATTTTAACTCTGGAGTTCTTAGGGATGTTGATGGCAAGGACTCTATTTGTTGAAATCCTTTGAGCAGATCTAAATTCAAAACAATAATCATAATTCTATTGATCTATCATTATTATTTACAATAACTACCTTTAACTTTCTGAAGCGTAACATATTTCTGTTCTTCCGGCAGGAAACTAAAACAGCTCTCCTCCGTAGATGCTTCATTGTACTCTAAAAGTAATTTATATCATAAGCAAGGTTGTACTTTTTACTTAAACTAAATGCTAACCTGGTAAATTTAATGTAGGTAGTGCATTTTTTTTTTAATTTGACAGGTCTCTCTCTGCACATCTCAACAAAATGTGTATCACACACCCTGTAAAGACTGACCAATTAGGGATTATCTTCCGCAACCAGTTACTGTTTGCCTATACGGTCAATCCAAATACTCCGTATTCGCTTTTCTGTTGGTATCCCGTACCTAATATGAAATTATAATAAATAACAATTGTTTTAAGCTTTATAGAAAATATTTAACATTGTTAACATACAAAAGTGGCAGCCGTGGGGAAATAGCCTACATAACTTGCCCGAAAGTGTATCATATGATCCTGTTTTTACACGTTGACAGACACAACTGCAATAGCAATAAATTTCAGTTGATCCACTGGGGCACTACTGCCATAGCAGTCAAATACTACTGCTCAAATTTCACAAAAATCCATCGAGCCGTTTAGAAGTTACATGAGTGTGATTTTGAGGTGACCCACAAATTTTCCACTTTCCGTCAACGTGTTAAATCGATCGGCTTTTTCTCAAATATACTCGTACAATATATGCCACTTTTGCAGCTTATTATGTTATATGCTAGTACTTGCCTGGTAGCCATTTTATTATGGCACTCCGGCACGCAACACGGTCTCATGGTTGCAGCAATTGTACACAAACAATGTCACAGAACACAAACAAGAAACCACACAAATATCAAAATTGCTTTCGACAAAGACAAAGGCTGTGAAACGCTGGCTTGGCTGGCTACTTACAACTGAAACAAACTACCGAGCTCGAAAACTACAAGCGTTGTCCAGGAACGGTAGCCATTTTCGACTTTAAAATGTAGCGTCACCCCCCAGCGTCCAAAACGAACGCGCAGCAGATAAAGATAGACGTTTCTCTGTCGCTAATTCCAGCGTCATCTGTAGTGTCGTTCGGTAAGTTAACTTAGGCCAGAGGGTGTAAATAAAGTGCGCGTAGCCTAGCTGTGGCTACGTGCACGAACCAAACTGTTGTCGGAATTAGTTGGTATGGCGCAAAATTCAAAAAAGTTATCTATTGTTCCAAATAGGCAGGTACATTCCAAATAGCCCCGTCTTACGGTACATAAAAAGAAATGCTATCTAGTTATCTGGAGTCCTCAAGTCGTCGCAATAATTCCAGCTACAGAAAAAAAGAATGGGCTGAAAATATACAAATTTTGAAGAATTGTTATCATACAAAATTCCTTCTATCTCTAGTAAATTTCAAAATTAAATAAATGTGTAACTATGTTGTGAGTAAAATAGCATACATACCTTGTGGAAAGGCTTATTCCAGCTTCGCGCTTTTAGCTGACCTCAGTGCTTCGCACCTCGGCTAACTAACCCAGCGCTCAGCTGTATATGGAGCTCATCCCAGCGCGGGAAGCAATTATACATATAGTAAAATCACGGAAACAAACTGTGCACGTCATCAAATATTTAGTTATTAATTTAAAGTTACCGTTTGGTTCCGTGATCTACCTATAGTTAATCGTATTTATTGTAACTATAGGTAAATCACGCAATCAAACGGTAACTTTAAATTAATAACTAAATATTTGATGACGTGCGCAGTTTGTTTCCGTGATATTGCTGTACTATTAATAAGAATTTTTTTATTAGATAGCAGTTAGAGCAATATTTTTGTAAATACTTTTATTTATTAACTTGTTAAGTTCTGTAATTAACAAAACGAATATTTGAGTGAACTTAAACTAACATATAGTAATGTACAACTATACAATAAGGAAAAAATGTCTTATTTAAATAAATAAGCAGTTGTTAATTAACACTCTTATTTCTATTTTTACTGTTCGCCTTCAAAATATGTTTCAACTTCCTTTATTAGTGGAAATTGGTTAGTGCGCCACACACTTGCCAGATTTCGGTGCAATCTAATACCATTCTTGTGTTCACGGCTGCTTCAATAGCATGTTTTCAGCTTCGGTTACGACACTGCTGCTTGTGTCACTCTTTTGGACGGCATTTGGTCTCCTAAAAATATAAAATAGATATTAGTTTTCTTAAAACGCCCGAATACCTTATTAAACAATAAACCATAAAACCTTATTCTTACCTAATTAATTTTATCCACCGTCGCCGCTGATTAGGTTCTTTTGGGAACGAAAAAAATTTGCACGTATGTTTTTCATTATAATGTTTGCAATCGGTGGCGAAGCACATCATCTTTTCTATTAATTATAATAAAACAACACTTAGCTCACAGTTGCAACGAATTTATCTCTGGTTGAACATCGAAGAACACATTTATAGGTTAGGTTATGTAGCGTAAGCATTGGAGTCGCTTTTACACTATATTAAACGCACGGCTCTTTTGCTTGGGTGCTTGGCAGCATTCAACGACGAGGTATGACTATCAAAGAAAATTGACTGCCGTTTGAAGCTGGCTGCGTAGTTTTAAAAAACACAAGAAATAGGCATAATAAATAATTGTTTTCTGTGATAATATCGCTATTAAAAGTTAAGGAAAGTTTGTTTACAAAAACCCGAAAATAGAAATGGTGGAATGCAACTATAGTACTTTTAGTTGTGTAAACACGACTTGTAGTCTTCTGCATTATTATAAGTGATAGTCTGGTACTCGGCGACTTGCTTTTGGAAAAAAATAGACGTAGCTCTGGCTATTTTGTTCTAAACTGAGGTAGGAATACAATAGTGTGCCATTATGCTGCAAATAATAGGAACATTCCTCATTATTTACTATTTTTCAGTTTTCTACTTCGTAGTGTACTATTTGTGAACATTTTCAAGAATATTAGTTGGCATTTACTTTCAATTTTTTAACAAATGAAATGCGTGTGTAGTTGCCGTACCGGTATGAAAACGCACTTACAGACTAGATAAACTGGTATAATATATATAGATACAATTATAATAAGTTAATTTAATAAATGTTGTAAATTTACACTTTTTGATAAAACAAAAGAATTCTTGTTAACTCACGTAACCGAATTACATTTTGAACATGGTTAATTTATAGGTCATATCAATATCATCAATCATTTCTGCGTACCAAAATTATAAAGGTTTACATTTTATAATTTTTCAATTTTAAGCGTGTTTCAGTACTTTTACATGTGGCACGATAATGTGCAATTTTTGGGCTGATTGAACCGAAAATCGTCCTTAAAAGATCTCTTACTATGTATTTAAGTGTTGAATTGTAAATAACTGAATCCATTTGCGATTGTTCCTGACGAAGTACTACATACGATATGTCTATTCAACAGGTTTATGCAGATTATACGCAAATTTATCGTTTTATTTTTTTCCAATATTTAATATTTATATTCTGTACTCTAATTTCGTCAACATATGATAAGGGCTGTTCTGAGACGAACATATCTCGTAGATGCCTTAAGTTTCCGAAATATAAGGCGTTGAAGATGCGTATTATAACTCGAATTTCTTTAATAATTTTAAACGAGAAGCGGTACTTTCGTCAAATTTTGGACGTGCAAGCGGTTTATGGCTGTCCTATAATTTGTTAGCGATACAAGACCAACTCATGGGCTTTCCTCGAAACGAAACTAGAAATGGTCCGCACATTGAGTTTATACCCTTGCAAAAGGTACCGACATCCTGTCATAAATCCTAATTGCTTTCGAGAACTTTTGAGTTTTGACATTATTGCCCTACAACTTGAAGCAGATACATCGGTACGTTGCAGTTAGTTGCTCTAAGTAGTGAAAAATTGTAATTCCAAAATAAGCGAATATTAAAAGGTAAGTGTTTTAGTAGTTAAGCTATGAGAGTTCTGGGACAAACAATGGGATGAGGGGTCTGTGCCAAACAATGCATATCCCCTCCCCCTGCCTTGGTCCGGACTGACCGCGGCGCATTGCCGGCCGATGTCCTTTCAGCTGGCAACGATTTGCCGCTGATGGTCAGTATTATCGATTGATTTTTGCGATTGATTCGATTTACGATGGCGTAGGGGTCGTGTTGCGTTTTTGCAAGCCTACTCGCTGAATTTTGCGCTTGTCCGATGTCCATTTTAGCTGGCCATTATCTCAGTCTTATACAGCGAGTTTAATATAGCGCGCAATGTGGCATTCCGCTTCCATAAGGGCTTGATTGTTACACGCCGTGTGTAAATGCGCTAATTTTAAAATGCAATATATGAGCCGTAATTTTATGAATTAATTATTTTAAATCGTGTTGCGGCATGTCGCAACCGCTGATGGTCAGTATTATCGATTAATTTTGCGATTGATTCGATTTACGATGGCGTAGGGTTCGTGTTGCGTTTTTGCAAGCCTACTCGCTGAATTTTTGCGATTGTTCGAATTTGCTGCGCCCATTTTAGCTGGTCATTATCTCAGCCTTATACAGCGAATTTATTATAACGCGCAATGTGGCATTCTCGCTTCCATAAGGGTTTGATTGTTAGTATTGGCTTCTACGCCACGCCGTGTGTAAATGCGCTTATTTTAAAATGCAATATATGAGCCGTAATTGTATGAATTCATTATTTTAAATCGTGTTGCGGCATGTCGCAGAGGGATAAATATCAGGTCTGTGAAGGGTTGTAACCACCTGCATCCGGTGCTGGCATCGATTGAATAAATTATTTAAATTTAAGATGCGGCAACCCTTTTTTATGAATTAATTATTTTAAATCGTGTTGCAACATGTCGTCCGCAGACCTGGTAAGGGCTGAATTCGGCACACCTGCATGAACAGCTGCATTCGGTTCTGCCATCGATTGAATAAATTATTTAAATGTAGGATACGGCAACCCTTTTTCTTGAGTATAATATGCACTTCCTGTTGCCGTAAATCTCGCCGCTTAACACCTGCTTTTATGAATTAATTATTTTAAATCGTTTTGCAACATGTCGTTTGCAGGTCTGTGAAGGGCTGCGAACACCTGCATCCGGCGCATCTGCATGTCATAAATCTCGCCCGATAACATCGCGCAGCTGCATCCGGCCCGGCGCACCTGCATTCGGATCGTAAATCTCACCCCATAACACCTGCTTTTATGAATTAATTATCTTCAATCGTGCTGCAACATGTCGTTCCAGGTCTGTGAAGGGGCTGTAAACAGCTGCATCCGGTGTGCATCTAGCTTGGATATGGGGCGTGTGATGGGGGAAAATATATATATATATATAGCATTCACTGTAACAAATTTCTACTGCAAATTCTGTAACTTACGTGCCCGATCAAACTTTTAGCCATTAGCTTCAGTTCTCCGAAATTTCAGCCATCGAAGAATAATAAAATTGCTACAGTGCGTCGAAATTCGGCTGCGATAGTGTATCAAGAATCCAAAAGTGCCGACAATTGCAAGCTACTATCCGCTCTTACAAAGCTGTTCTCTGTGAGTAGCGATTAATCAAATTTAAAATGGATCTAAACAAATTGAATAATGTTAGCGTCATTTCCCGGAAGGTGAAGCTGCAGCCTGGAGAGTTGGAATTAAACAGAAAATACCACATTTTAAAACTGAAGTCGGGATTTGCCAAACAAGGCGGCTTCAAATCTATTTTATGCGAATTGGAGCATGGCACCCTGTTTTTACCGAAAAGACTAGTAGATGCCCTCACGGAAGATGATATAACATCTCTGAACAAAAGGCGGCTGTACCTGGTGTTTTTGGGGCTCGAGCAGGTTGGAAAACAATTCCCAACCCCGTCACTGACATTTGTAGAAGACGATACGCAGCTTAACAGCGACCCCCAAAGTGAAGTCTTCGAAAGTAAAGAAACGGTTGTAGAAATTTCTCGAGAGCCTTTGGAAAACATGTAAATATTTTTTAATTTAATTTTTTTAAATTTTTTTTTTGCATTTGCTTTGCATTAGTAAATAGTTGTTCGGATTGAATGTAGCGGTTACATATAGAAAAGTTTTGCTAAAATTTGATTTTATTGCTGGCTGCAAGCATCTCGCTACTTGTAGAGAAGCTATTTTAAAATTATTGGAAATATTCGATTAGAATTCAAACCATTTTAAATATTGTTAAATTTGCGGGGAAATTAGATTAAAATAAATTTAACTATGAATTCTAACGTAACAAGTGATTGAACTAAAACAAAAAACATTCTTAACTATAAAAATGTATATCTAATTTTTAAAATTATACAGGTTGGAAGACAATTTCCAAACCACACCGCCGGCACAGCTGAAATTTGCCGAAAACTTGAGCGAGGGGGCTGATGAAGGACAAGGAAAGGAAGAGAAGCTGGAGGCCAAGAAGAAGAATGTAGAAAAAAAATCGTATACGCACGTATTAGAACGCTCTAAAAATAGGCGAAGGTGTGTAGTTTGCTACAAACGTTTATCTAAAGAGTACGGCAGGATGAAAGCACAACGTTCGACAAGACAAGATGTACTAAATGCGCAAAGAATTTCTGCGAAAAATGTTTTAAAGTAACGCACGAATTTATAACATGAACGCTTGTATTTGTGTAGTTTAGATGTAACATTTTGACTGATTATTATTCTTAAAAATGCTTTTAAATAATGCAACTTGAGCGTTATCAGCTTGCGATCAATTGCTGATCTCTTGCTTTTTGTTTGTACGTATACTACCTATATGCAATCAATTATTGGTTTGGCTGCCTTAGCAGCGAGCAAGCGAAAATCAGTCTAGCCGCTGCAATCATCATGGTAACATATTATTATTATTATTAGCGGCCTAGGTTCGATATACTTCAAGATGTAGCCATGTTTATAATAAGGCGTAGTATAGAGCAATTCAAATGGATCCGATAGCTGTTAAACCTGCTACTTAATTATTTGCTTATAAAGACAAACATTTAAAAATAAATCGGCGCAAACCTAAGTACAAAATTGGAGATGTCGTAAGAATTTGGAAGCACAAGGGCGCATGTTCTCGCGGATTTGCGCTAAACTGATCGTTTGAATTATTTAACATTGCAAAAGTTCACAAAACCCGACCCTGCTGCATATAATCTAAAGTATTCAACTATAAGTTACACTGTTTAAAATCATTTTTACGAATGTCTATTTATTTATTTTATTTGAAGAATTATGTGGAATACTTAATTTAGCGCTATTGAAATGTAATTTGCGTTTAAGAAAATAAATGAACTATTAAGTTAATTTCTTGCTTTATTTCCTATGCCTGCAAGTAGCCGCCAACGTGGCAAGTTTCTACAACAAGTTCTTCATCGCGCGTGCAAGTCAAATAAAACAAACAATAATGCAATTCAAGTTAATAATGCTAAATTGCTCCATTTAAGGAAATGTAGATTAATATAAATTTATTAACATATGATACAATACAAGTATTGATATGTAAATACAATATAAAACATATGCGCAAATATAAGAGGAGCAGATTAAAATGCATTATCTGCAATTATAAATCGCTGCGACAAGTTTCGGATTGAAATTTCTGCAGCAAGCGTTCGGCCAAACAAACAAGACTTATTTAAAATGCGCTAAATGTACAAATAATTTCTGCAAAAAACGTTTAAATTAACGCACGAATTTATAACATGAATACTTGTATTTTATTAAACAGTCAATCTTAAAAAATGCTTTTAAATAATGCACCTTGAGCGTTATCAACTTGCGGCTAATTGCTGATCTCTTGCTTTTTGTTTGCACGCATACGACCTATTTGCAATCGATTATTGATTTGGCTGCCTCAGCAGCGAGCGAGCGAAAATCGGTCTAACCCGCTATAATCATCATCGTAACATATTTTTATTATTATTAACCTCCTAGGCTTAATATACTTCAAAATGTAGCCATGTTTATAATAAGACGTAGCATAGAACAATTCAAATGGATCCGATGCACAAACACCTGGGCATATCGCAGCCATCCGAAAAGGCATCTGATTAGCCTTTAGATTTAGAAGAAACAATAGAGATGTATAAGAAGTTGTTATACTTTCAATGAAATCGCATACTGCCTTTCCAGCCCCAATATTCGACGCATAGCAATCACCCTCGGCGCTCTACCCTTTTAGGCTAGATACTAGTAGGCTTGAAATGTAATTTACGTTTAAGAAAATAAATGCTATATTAAGTTAATTTCTTGTTTTATTTACTATACCTGCACGCTGGTGTCAACGTACATGCCAACCAGTCAGCACTTCAACTCTTATATTAATATAATAATTCGTATAGCACGCATACACATACACACACATAGAATAAAAATACAAAATTGTTTTATAAATTTATTTTCAAAATGCAATACAATTATTAAAATGTGACTATAGAGGTAGAATATAAGTACACACACAAATATAGAAAGTGCATATTAGAAAATATATTTGCAAAAATAAGTATAAAATTAGCGCGTTTCACACGCTTAGAATAAAATACAAAATTGTTTTTATAAATGTATTTTCAAAATGCAATACAATTATTAAAATGTGACTATAGAGGTAGAATATAAGTACACACACAAATATAGGAAGTACATATTAGAAAATATATTTGCAAAAATAAGTATAAAATTAGCGCATTTCACTAGGCGCATATTAATATGCATTAATTTTTAAATACAAAATTGATTTTTTTTATTGGCAAATACAATGCAATTATTGAAATGTAACTATAAAGCTGGAATATAAGCCCATACACAAATAAAATTAATTAATTTCGCTAGACGTATGCATTTATTATCATATGATCCAAGCATTGATCATTTACACAATTCTTCGGCAATTTTGTAATAAACCCAAGGCAATTTGGTATAACAAATTTCGACTGCAAGTTCTGTAACTTACGCGTCGGTCATTTGCTTCTGCTCTCCGAAAAATTTATTGACAAATACAATGCAATTATTGAAATGTAACTATAAAGCTGGAATATAAGCCCATACACAAATAAAATTAATTAATTTCACTAGACGTATGCATTTATTATCATATGATCCAAGCATTGATCATTTACACAATTCTTCGGCAATTTTGTAATGAACACAAGGCAATGCAGTATAACAAATTTCGGCTGCAAGTTCTGTAACTTACGCGTCGGTCAAACTTTTAGCCATTTGCTTCTGCTTTTATAAGTTTATTTTCAAAATGCAATACAATTGTTAAAATGTAACTATAGAGTTAGAATATAAGTACACGCAGATTAATATGCATTTTATTATCATACGATCCAGTATTGTAAATAATTTATTTTAAAATACAAAATTGATTTTATAAATTTATTGGCAAATACAATGCAATTATTGAAATGTAACTATAAAGCTGGAATATAAGCCCATACACAAATAAAATTAATTCATTTCACTAGGCGTATGCATTTATTATCATATGAGCCAGCATTGATCATTTACACAATTCTTCGGCAATTTTGTAATGAGCTCAAGGCAATGTGGTATAACAAATTTCTACTGCAAGTTCTGTAACTTATGCGTCGGTCATTTGCTTCTGTTCTCCGAAATTTCAAACATCGAACAATAAAAAACATTTATAACAGCCAATTGTTAAACATAACTATAGAGTTAGAATATAAGCACATATACAAATATAGAAGGCGCATATTAGAAAATATATTTTGCAAAATAAGTATAAAATTAGCGCATTTCGCTAGACGTAGATTAATATGCATTTTATTGTCATACGATCCAGTAATGATAATAATTTATTTTAAAATACAAAATTGATTTTATAAATTTATTGGCAAATACAATGCAATTATTGAAATGTAGCTATAATGCTGGAATATTGAAAAATGGGAATTACATTTGACAAATAGTGAAACACAATTGATGTACGGTGAAAAGCAATCGGAAAACTGTATTTAAGGTTACATTTATTTTAATCTAGTTTCCCGCAAATTTTGTAATATTTCAAAAGACGTTTTGAGGTCTGATCTAATATTCGCATTAACTCTAAGATAATACTTGCGAATTTCTTTTAAATGCCATAAAATTATTTGAGGTAACTCAGCGTCGGTAAAATAAGAATGAAATTCTTGCAATAAGAGAACACGTTCGGCTGTTTTAGTAGCATGCAAATCAAATCTAGTTTCTCGTAATTTTAGCAATATTTTAAATGCATTTTTGAGTTCTGCTCTAATGTTGCTATGAACTTGAACATAATGCTCACGAATGTCTCTTAATCGATCGGAAATTAGTTGAGCTAAATAGTCGTCAGAATAATTTGCGAGAGTTTCTCGCATGAAGGCGACAAGATCTACTGTTATAATAGCATCAAAAACGATAGCATTAAAAACGCTACATTCGTCAGTGCAACTTTTAGATAGTTGAGCAACTCCGCCAGAAGTCGACTGTTTGTCAAAATACCAATGTATGCGACCGTTGCATTTTTCTACACGCCGATCTATGTCTATGTTTAACTCAGGGGAATTAAGCGCCATTACAGCAATGAAATAAAATTTAGCAAAATTTTTATATAAATTTCTAAATGTAACTACTTACTAATAAAAGTAAATACGCAGAAATTAAAAATATTTACGTATTTTCGCAGCCTCGAGCAGATATATTCCTCAGCGTCAGAATTTTTCTACACCGATTTGCCTTTTCTTTTCCTCTTCCGACCTCTCGCTCTCAAGCCTTCGGCAAATTTCAGCTGCGCCACGGTGTGGTTGGGGGTTGTTTTTCAATCTGTACAATTTTAAAAATTAAATATACATTTTTATAGTTAAGAACGCTTGTTACGTTAGAATTCATAGCTAAATTTATTTTTATCTAGTTTCGACGTAAATTCAACAATGTTTAAATGGTTTGAATTCTAATCGAATATTTTCAATAATAGCTTCTCCAGAAGTAGCGAGCGCTGCTTTTTTGCAAAACTTTCTCTAAAAATTATGTCGTACAATAAAAATATACTTGCTACTTGTGCTCGACTCCTAGCATGCACACTACTTACTCTAACACCAAGTAAACTAAAATTAAAAATATTTACATGCATATTCCTCAGCGGCAGAATTTTTCTACACCGATTTGCCTTTTTTCCTCTTCCGACCTCTCGCTCTCAAGCCTTCGGCAAATTTCAGCTGCGCCACGGTGTGATTCGCCGACAGCTTTTGGCTTCTTGACACGTTATCAGGACAGAATGTCGACGCACTGTAGTAATTTTATTCTTGGGAGAACCGAAGCAAATGACCGGCACGTTAGTTACAGAACTTGCAGCAGAAATTTGCCATAGTGAATAATATATATTTTTTCCCCCACACACAGGTCCAGTTAGATGCACCCTTCCAGCACGTTCGACTTTTTTATCCTACGCCTGATCCACGTAATAAAATATGCAAGATACGGCGGTTAAATCTCGCGATTCGCGGCAGCCGGATGTATATATTCACGTTAGAAAAGGGTGATATTTATTTAGGAGAAAAGATTGTTGGAGATGTTAGCCTCTGCATGCATGCACGAATCGAGATGCTCGATAATCGATGTCAACTGCGGTTGATCCATGAAGTAGAATATATTTCCGACTTATTTATTCAATCGATGGTAGAAGAACGGATGCAAGGTGTTTACACCCCCATTCACAAGCCTGACCCCCTGTTATTTATACCTCGAAGAGGCACATTATCCCATCCCGATTTAAAATAATTCAAAATTCATGCAGGGAGTTTATTATAACGTACAATATGTGTAAATGCGTTTATTTTAAAATAAAATATGGAAACGTTACTGTGTATATAAAAAAAAACATAAAGCATGCTCCATAAGTAACCGGACTAAATTAAACAGCAGATGTTTCAGTAACATCAGAAATTTCAAAACCAATTTTATTTATATTCTCAAACGTTATCCGCATTTATTTTCGCTACTACTCCAACATGTATTGCAAATATCTTTAAACGCTTGAAATGCCATATCCTGTAGAACATCAATAAAATGTTTATTTTTCTAATTAATGATTACATATTTACATGGCTATTAACAGGAGTTAAAAAACGTGCAAAAATAACAAAATAAGCGCTACAATTAATATTTTACGTAATAACAAACAGCAAAGAAGCCCAAGAACTATTTATGTTTATAACTTGTGATGAACATTAATAAAATGTTTATTTTTCTAATTAATGATTGCATATTTACATGGCTATTAAAAGGAGTTAAAAAAACGTGCAAAAATAACAAGTTAAGCGCTACAATTAATATTTTACGTAATAACAAACAGCAAAGAAGCCCAAGAACAATTTATGTTTATAACTTGTGATTTAAAAACAAATGCGAATACGAGTTAACTCATAGAACGCACAAATTATGTGCACCCATTGGTGATAATTTTACTGGCAATTGCTGATGATGTTGCCCTTTATTAATGGTCGCCCGAACGTTCTAGGCTATCACATTACCTTAAAGCGCATATGCATAAAAGTAATATCCAGACCATCGACAACTAAATACAATTAATCTCATAAGCACGACTGAACTTCCAATGTTATAGTAAATTTAAAAGTGGTTTGCTAAATTTAATCAGAAATTTAGTAAACCGCTGCTACAATAGAAAATTAATCAACATACACCACTGGCATTAGCTAATTAATATTAATTGCACCGATATACAATGATTTCATTATTTCGGCATGCACTTTACTTAATCGCTATGCAGCTAAACTTGCAATTAGCCTCTTATACATACTACACACTGGAAACATTCTGAAAGTCTCTGTTATACCTATACACACTCTTATTAACATTATGTAGTTGCGATTCGGAATGGATATTCTAGCCTTATATCTACGGTGGAATCTTTCAAAGATTCTTGCTGTTTAGAACAATCTATTACGAAGATTGGGCAAGTCTTGTAGTAGCTGTAATTAAACAAACACTTATTCGTCTCTTTTCCATAGCACTTTTCGCGGAAACGGCTGTAATTTAGAAATGCTGGCACATAATCGCTGCTATCAAAATCGAGATGTACTTTTAGATCGGTCACGCTTGAATGCACAGACGGTCGGATTTCCGCTTGGGGAATCTGATATTTATCTCTCTCAGCAAGGCAACCCTCTTCTTGAGTAAAAATATGCACTTCCAGCTGTCGAGCATATCGCAACATCTCACAACATAACACCTGCATTTTTTATATTTTAAATAGTGTGGCAGCGCTGACGTATTTTATCTTAGCCAGCCCTATGCGCGAGCGTCCAAACATTTAATAAGAAAGATGTCATCGTAGATATAAGGCTAGAACAGGGGCGGCGAACCTTTATTCATCTACGTGCCATTTTTTCTAAAGAAATGTTTAATGAGGCCATGACGTGCCATCAAACAATCTTGACTTAGTGATTAATGGAGAAAATATAAAACTAAATACTATCAATTTAACACTTTTTATTTGCAACCAAAAATATATATTTTGTACAGCAATAGTAACGTTATGTTTATTTAAATGAGCGAAAAATTAGTGCGACTTCCGCTGTTGCAAATTAGATGCTAAATAACTTATATTAGCTTCATACTTCGCTACTTTTAGCAGAATGCAGGCTGAACTGGAGTCATCTGACAAACGGCTTCTAAGCGAGTCTTTAATATGTTATTCAATTCTGAAAATAATTACTCGCAGGCATAGGTAGATGAAAATATTGTTAAGATAATAAAAGCACGCTTTTTCAGACAGCTAAATGTGTCTGGAATTAAATTCTACGTTTTAATAATTTTGATATCGGCATTTTTACTCATATTACCTGATACAGTTAGTCTTTCTATTTCATTTAATTCCAACTCTTTCCTTGTTTGGATGCATTTTTGAATCCATATTGAACTAGACTGGAAATCAATCAGCTGCATTTCAGCTTCAAATTTGGACAAGTTCGGTTTAACAAGCGAAGTCACATCAGGACGCATAATAAACTTCAGTGTTTCCGATAATTCTTTGAACTGAAAATCTCGATGACAATACTTTGATTGAAGAATTAATTACCGAATCGCAACTACATAATGTTAATAAGAGTGTGTATAGGTATAACAGAGACTTTCAGAATGTTTCCAGTGTGTAGTATGTATAAGAGGCTAATTGCAAGTTTAGCTGCATAGCGGTTAAGTAAAGTGCATGCCGAAATAATGAAATCATTGTATATCGGTGCAATTAATATTAATTAGCTAATGCCAGTGGTGTATGTTGATTAATTTTCTATTGTAGCAGCGGTTTACTAAATTTCTGATTACATTTAGCAAACCACTTTTAAATTTACTATAACATTGGAAGTTCAGTCGTGCTTATGAGATTAATTGTATTTAGTTGTCGATGGTCTGGATATTACTTCTATGCATATGCGCTTTAAGGTAATGTGATAGCCTAGAACGTTCGGGCGACCATTAATAAAGGGCAACATCATCAGCAATTGCCAGTAAAATTATCACCAATGGGTGCACATAATTTGTGCGTTCTATGAGTTAACTCGTATTCGCATTTGTTTTTAAATCACAAGTTATAAACATAAATTGTTCTTGGGCTTCTTTGCTGTTTGTTATTACGTAAAATATTAATTGTAGCGCTTAACTTGTTATTTTTGCACGTTTTTTTAACTCCTTTTAATAGCCATGTAAATATGCAATCATTAATTAGAAAAATAAACATTTTATTAATGTTCATCACAAGTTATAAACATAAATAGTTCTTGGGCTTCTTTGCTGTTTGTTATTACGTAAAATATTAATTGTAGCGCTTATTTTGTTATTTTTGCACGTTTTTTAACTCCTGTTAATAGCCATGTAAATATGTAATCATTAATTAGAAAAATAAACATTTTATTGATGTTCTACAGGATATGGCATTTCAAGCGTTTAAAGATATTTGCAATACATGTTGGAGTAGTAGCGAAAATAAATGCGGATAACGTTTGAGAATATAAATAGAATTGGTTTTGAAATTTCTGATGTTACTGAAACATCTGCTGTTTAATTTAGTCCGGTTACTTATGGAGCATGCTTTATGTTTTTTTTTATATACACAGTAACGTTTCCATATTTTATTTTAAAATAAAACGCATTTACACATATTGTACGTTATAATAAACTCCCTGCATGAATTTTGAATTATTTTAAATCGGGATGTGATAATGTGCCTCTTCGAGGTATAAATAACAGGGGTCAGGCTTGTGAATGGGGGTGTAAACACCTTGCATCCGTTTCTACCATCGATTGAATAAATAAATCGGAAATATATTCTACTTCATGGATCAACCGCAGTTGACATCGATTATCGCGCATCTCGATTCGTGCATGCATGCAGAGGCTAACATCTCCAACAATCTTTTCTCCTAAATAAATATCACCCTTTTCTAGTGTAAATATATACATCCGGCTGCCTCGAATCGCGAGATTTAACCGCCGTATCTTGCATATTTTATTACGTGGATCAGGCGTAGGATAAAAAAGTCGAACGTGCTGAAAGGGTGCATCTAGCTGGACCTGTGTGTGGGGGAAAATATATATATTATTCACTATGGCAAATTCCTGCTGCAAGTTCTGTAACTAACGTGCCGGTCATTTGCTTCGGTTCTCCCAAGAATAAAATTACTACAGTGCGTCGACATTCTGTCCTGATAACGTGTCAAGAAGCCAAAAGCTGTCGGCGAATCACACCGTGGCGCAGCTGAAATTTGCCGAAGGCTTGAGAGCGAGAGGTCGGAAGAGGAAAAAAGGCAAATCGGTGTAGAAAAATTCTGCCGCTGAGGAATATGCATGTAAATATTTTTAATTTTAGTTTTACTTGGTGTTAGAGTAAGTAGTGTGCATGCTAGGAGTCGAGCACAAGTAGCAAGTATATTTTTATTGTACGACATAATTTTTAGAAAAAGTTTTGCAAAAAAGCAGCGCTCGCTACTTCTGGAGAAGCTATTATTGAAAATATTCGATTAGAATTCAAACCATTTAAACATTGTTGAATTTACGTCGAAACTAGATAAAAATAAATTTAGCTATGAATTCTAACGTAACAAGCGTTCTTAACTATAAAAATGTATATTTAATTTTTAAAATTGTACAGATTGAAAAACAACCCCCAACCACACCGTGGCGCAGCTGAAATTTGCCGAAGGCTTGAGAGCGAGAGGTCGGAAGAGGAAAAGAAAAGGCAAATCGGTGTAGAAAAATTCTGACGCTGAGGAATATATCTGCTCGAGGCTGCGAAAATACGTAAATATTTTTAATTTCTGCGTATTTACTTTTATTAGTAAGTAGTTACATTTAGAAATTTATATAAAAATTTTGCTAAATTTTATTTCATTGCTGTAATGGCGCTTAATTCCCCTGAGTTAAACATAGACATAGATCGGCGTGTAGAAAAATGCAACGGTCGCATACATTGGTATTTTGACAAACAGTCGACTTCTGGCGGAGTTGCTCAACTATCTAAAAGTTGCACTGACGAATGTAGCGTTTTTAATGCTATCGTTTTTGATGCTATTATAACAGTAGATCTTGTCGCCTTCATGCGAGAAACTCTCGCAAATTATTCTGACGACTATTTAGCTCAACTAATTTCCGATCGATTAAGAGACATTCGTGAGCATTATGTTCAAGTTCATAGCAACATTAGAGCAGAACTCAAAAATGCATTTAAAATATTGCTAAAATTACGAGAAACTAGATTTGATTTGCATGCTACTAAAACAGCCGAACGTGTTCTCTTATTGCAAGAATTTCATTCTTATTTTACCTACGCTGAGTTACCTCAAATAATTTTATGGCATTTAAAAGAAATTCGCAAGTATTATCTTAGAGTTAATGCGAATATTAGATCAGACCTCAAAACGTCTTTTGAAATATTACAAAATTTGCGGGAAACTAGATTAAAATAAATGTAACCTTAAATACAGTTTTCCGATTGCTTTTCACCGTACATCAATTGTGTTTCACTATTTGTCAAATGTAATTCCCATTTTTCAATATTCCAGCATTATAGCTACATTTCAATAATTGCATTGTATTTGCCAATAAATTTATAAAATCAATTTTGTATTTTAAAATAAATTATTATCATTACTGGATCGTATGACAATAAAATGCATATTAATCTACGTCTAGCGAAATGCGCTAATTTTATACTTATTTTGCAAAATATATTTTCTAATATGCTCCTTCTATATTTGTATATGTGCTTATATTCTAACTCTATAGTTATGTTTAACAATTGGCTGTTATAAATGTTTTTTATTGTTCGATGTTTGAAATTTCGGAGAACAGAAGCAAATGACCGACGCATAAGTTACAGAACTTGCAGTAGAAATTTGTTATACCACATTGCCTTGAGCTCATTACAAAATTGCCGAAGAATTGTGTAAATGATCAATGCTGGATCATATGATAATAAATGCATACGCCTAGTGAAATGAATTAATTTTATTTGTGTATGGGCTTATATTCCAGCTTTATAGTTACATTTCAATAATTGCATTGTATTTGCCAATAAATTTATAAAATCAATTTTGTATTTTAAAATAAATTATTTACAATACTGGATCGTATGATAATAAAATGCATATTAATCTGCGTGTACTTATATTCTAACTCTATAGTTACATTTTAACAATTGTATTGCATTTTGAAAATAAACTTATAAAAGCAGAAGCAAATGGCTAAAAGTTTGACCGACGCGTAAGTTACAGAACTTGCAGCCGAAATTTGTTATACTGCATTGCCTTGTGTTCATTACAAAATTGCCGAAGAATTGTGTAAATGATCAATGCTTGGATCATATGATAATAAATGCATACGTCTAGTGAAATTAATTAATTTTATTTGTGTATGGGCTTATATTCCAGCTTTATAGTTACATTTCAATAATTGCATTGTATTTGTCAATAAATTTTTCGGAGAGCAGAAGCAAATGACCGACGCGTAAGTTACAGAACTTGCAGTCGAAATTTGTTATACCAAATTGCCTTGGGTTTATTACAAAATTGCCGAAGAATTGTGTAAATGATCAATGCTTGGATCATATGATAATAAATGCATACGTCTAGCGAAATTAATTAATTTTATTTGTGTATGGGCTTATATTCCAGCTTTATAGTTACATTTCAATAATTGCATTGTATTTGCCAATAAAAAAAATCAATTTTGTATTTAAAAATTAATGCATATTAATATGCGCCTAGTGAAATGCGCTAATTTTATACTTATTTTTGCAAATATATTTTCTAATATGTACTTCCTATATTTGTGTGTGTACTTATATTCTACCTCTATAGTCACATTTTAATAATTGTATTGCATTTTGAAAATACATTTATAAAAACAATTTTGTATTTTATTCTAAGCGTGTGAAACGCGCTAATTTTATACTTATTTTTGCAAATATATTTTCTAATATGCACTTTCTATATTTGTGTGTGTACTTATATTCTACCTCTATAGTCACATTTTAATAATTGTATTGCATTTTGAAAATAAATTTATAAAACAATTTTGTATTTTTATTCTATGTGTGTGTATGTGTATGCGTGCTATACGAATTATTATATTAATATAAGAGTTGAAGTGCTGACTGGTTGGCATGTACGTTGACACCAGCGTGCAGGTATAGTAAATAAAACAAGAAATTAACTTAATATAGCATTTATTTTCTTAAACGTAAATTACATTTCAAGCCTACTAGTATCTAGCCTAAAAGGGTAGAGCGCCGAGGGTGATTGCTATGCGTCGAATATTGGGGCTGGAAAGGCAGTATGCGATTTCATTGAAAGTATAACAACTTCTTATACATCTCTATTGTTTCTTCTAAATCTAAAGGCTAATCAGATGCCTTTTCGGATGGCTGCGATATGCCCAGGTGTTTGTGCATCGGATCCATTTGAATTGTTCTATGCTACGTCTTATTATAAACATGGCTACATTTTGAAGTATATTAAGCCTAGGAGGTTAATAATAATAAAAATATGTTACGATGATGATTATAGCGGGTTAGACCGATTTTCGCTCGCTCGCTGCTGAGGCAGCCAAATCAATAATCGATTGCAAATAGGTCGTATGCGTGCAAACAAAAAGCAAGAGATCAGCAATTAGCCGCAAGTTGATAACGCTCAAGGTGCATTATTTAAAAGCATTTTTTAAGATTGACTGTTTAATAAAATACAAGTATTCATGTTATAAATTCGTGCGTTAATTTAAACGTTTTTTGCAGAAATTATTTGTACATTTAGCGCATTTTAAATAAGTCTTGTTTGTTTGGCCGAACGCTTGCTGCAGAAATTTCAATCCGAAACTTGTCGCAGCGATTTATAATTGCAGATAATGCATTTTAATCTGCTCCTCTTATATTTGCGCATATGTTTTATATTGTATTTACATATCAATACTTGTATTGTATCATATGTTAATAAATTTATATTAATCTACATTTCCTTAAATGGAGCAATTTAGCATTATTAACTTGAATTGCATTATTGTTTGTTTTATTTGACTTGCACGCGCGATGAAGAACTTGTTGTAGAAACTTGCCACGTTGGCGGCTACTTGCAGGCATAGGAAATAAAGCAAGAAATTAACTTAATAGTTCATTTATTTTCTTAAACGCAAATTACATTTCAATAGCGCTAAATTAAGTATTCCACATAATTCTTCAAATAAAATAAAGAAATAGACATTCGTAAAAATGATTTTAAACAGTGTAACTTATAGTTGAATACTTTAGATTATATGCAGCAGGGTCGGGTTTTGTGAACTTTTGCAATGTTAAATAATTCAAACGATCAGTTTAGCGCAAATCCGCGAGAACATGCGCCCTTGTGCTTCCAAATTCTTACGACATCTCCAATTTTGTACTTAGGTTTGCGCCGATTTATTTTTAAATGTTTGTCTTTATAAGCAAATAATTAAGTAGCAGGTTTAACAGCTATCGGATCCATTTGAATTGCTCTATACTACGCCTTATTATAAACATGGCTACATCTTGAAGTATATCGAACCTAGGCCGCTAATAATAATAATAATAATAATAATATGTTACCATGATGATTGCAGCGGCTAGACTGATTTTCGCTTGCTCGCTGCTAAGGCAGCCAAACCAATAATTGATTGCATATAGGTAGTATACGTACAAACAAAAAGCAAGAGATCAGCAATTGATCGCAAGCTGATAACGCTCAAGTTGCATTATTTAAAAGCATTTTTAAGAATAATAATCAGTCAAAATGTTACATCTAAACTACACAAATACAAGCGTTCATGTTATAAATTCGTGCGTTACTTTAAAACATTTTTCGCAGAAATTCTTTGCGCATTTAGTACATCTTAAATAAGTCTTGCTTGTCGAACGTTGTGCTTTCATCCTGCCGTACTCTTTAGATAAACGTTTGTAGCAAACTACACACCTTCGCCTATTTTTAGAGCGTTCTAATACGTGCGTATACGATTTTTTTTCTACATTCTTCTTCTTGGCCTCCAGCTTCTCTGCCTTTCCTTGTCCCTCATCCGCCCCCTCGCTCAAGTTTTCGGCAAATTTCAGCTGTGCCGGCGGTGTGGTTTGGAAATTGTCTTCCAACCTGTATAATTTTAAAAATTAGATATACATTTTTATAGTTAAGAATGTTTTTTGTTTTATTTCAATCACTTGTTACGTTAGAATTCATAGTTAAATTTATTTTAATCTAATTTCCCCGCAAATTTAACAATATTTAAAATGGTTTGAATTCTAATCGAATATTTCCAATAATTTTAAAATAGCTTCTCTACAAGTAGCGAGATGCTTGCAGCCAGCAATAAAATCAAATTTTAGCAAAACTTTTCTATATGTAACCGCTACATTCAATCCGAACAACTATTTACTAATGCAAAGCAAATGCAAAAAAAAAATTTAAAAAAAAATTAAAAAAAATTAAATTAAAAAATATTTACATGTTTTCCAAAGGCTCTCGAGAAATTTCTACAACCGTTTCTTTACTTTCGAAGACTTCACTTTGGGGGTCGCTGTTAAGCTGCGTATCGTCTTCTACAAATGTCAGTGACGGGGTTGGGAATTGTTTTCCAACCTGCTCGAGCCCCAAAAACACCAGGTACAGCCGCCTTTTGTTCAGAGATGTTATATCATCTTCCGTGAGGGCATCTACTAGTCTTTTCGGTAAAAACAGGGTGCCATGCTCCAATTCGCATAAAATAAATTTGAAGCCGCCTTGTTTGGCAAATCCCGACTTCAGTTTTAAAATGTGGTATTTTCTGTTTAATTCCAACTCTCCAGGCTGCAGCTTCACCTTCCGGGAAATGACGCTAACATTATTCAATTTGTTTAGATCCATTTTAAATTTGATTAATCGCTACTCACAGAGAAGAGCTTTGTAAGAGCGGATAGTAGCTTGCAATTGTCGGCACTTTTGGATTCTTGATACACTATCGCAGCCGAATTTCGACGCACTGTAGCAATTTTATTATTCTTCGATGGCTGAAATTTCGGAGAACTGAAGCTAATGGCTAAAAGTTTGATCGGGCACGTAAGTTACAGAATTTGCAGTAGAAATTTGTTACAGTGAATGCTATATATATATATATTTTTCCCCCATCACACGCCCCATATCCAAGCTAGATGCACACCGGATGCAGCTGTTTACAGCCCCTTCACAGACCTGGAACGACATGTTGCAGCACGATTGAAAATAATTAATTCATAAAAGCAGGTGTTAAGCGGCGAGATTTACGGCAACAGGAAGTGCATATTATACTCAAGAAAAAGCGTTGCCGTATCCTACATTTAAATAATTTATTCAATCGATGGCAGAACCGAATGCAGCTGTTCATGCAGGTGTGCCGAATTCAGCCCTTCCCAGGTCTGCGGACGACATGTTGCAACACGATTTAAAATAATTAATTCATAAAAAAGGGTTGCCGCATCTTACATTTAAATAATTTATTCAATCGATGCCAGCACCGGATGCAGGTGGTTACAACCCTTCACAGACCTGATATTTATCCCTCTGCGACATGCCGCAACACGATTTAAAATAATGAATTCATACAATTACGGCTCATATATTGCATTTTAAAATAAGCGCATTTACACACGGCGTGGCGTAGAAGCCAATACTAACAATCAAACCCTTATGGAAGCGAGAATGCCACATTGCGCGTTATAATAAATTCGCTGTATAAGGCTGAGATAATGACCAGCTAAAATGGGCGCAGCAAATTCGAACAATCGCAAAAATTCAGCGAGTAGGCTTGCAAAAACGCAACACGAACCCTACGCCATCGTAAATCGAATCAATCGCAAAATTAATCGATAATACTGACCATCAGCGGTTGCGACATGCCGCAACACGATTTAAAATAATTAATTCATAAAATTACGGCTCATATATTGCATTTTAAAATTAGCGCATTTACACACGGCGTGTAACAATCAAGCCCTTATGGAAGCGGGAATGCCACATTGCGCGCTATATTAAACTCGCTGTATAAGACTGAGATAATGGCCAGCTAAAATGGACATCGGACAAGCGCAAAATTCAGCGAGTAGGCTTGCAAAAACGCAACACGACCCCTACGCCATCGTAAATCGAATCAATCGCAAAAATCAATCGATAATACTGACCATCAGCGGCAAATCGTTGCCAGCTGAAAGGACATCGGCCGGCAATGCGCCGCGGTCAGTCCGGACCAAGGCAGGGGGAGGGGATATGCATTGTTTGGCACAGACCCCTCATCCCATTGTTTGTCCCAGAACTCTCATAGCTTAACTACTTGTTTTTGATATTATTTTATTAGTATCTATTATCAAGATGTATAAAGGGTGGCACAAATTAAGTGCGCGTCAACGTTATAGGCGAGTACAAACAGCAGTGGAACAAATCGTAAAAGTTACATCTCCCGATACAAGTAATAATATACCAAATACCGCTTCTTTAACCGATTTAAATACTAATTTGACGGATAACTCGGGACTTTTTTTAAACGAAAGTTTTTTGTCTGAAAAAGCGTCTATTAGCGATACTTTTAACAGTGCTGAATCACCAACCAATAATAATCAGTCCGACCGCGACCTTGCTATTTCTGATAGCGAAGACGAGTCTGTCTATTTCGGTGATCTACAACGTGATTTAACTACTTGGGCTCTGCAATTCAATGTTAATTTGCTATGTTTTAGTGCGCTTTTAAAAATTCTAAAAAAGCATGGGCATAACTTGCCTGCTGACGCTAGAACTGTTTCAAATACTCCCAAGACAATTCCCAATATTAAAATCATTGATCCAGGACATTATTGTCACATAGGAATTCAAAATGCGATTTTAGACATTTTTTCTAAAGATATTTCTAATATACCAAAACAAATTTCTTTGAATGTAAATGTCGATGGGTTGCCGCTAACTAAAAGTACAAATAGACAATTTTGGCCTATACTGGCAAACATTCACGAAATACAATGTTCGCCTTTCATTATAGGAATATATCACGGTAGTAGTCAACCCTCTAATGTTAATATTTTTTTCCAAGACTTTGTAGAAGAATACTGTCAATTAAAACGTAATGGATTATTTATTCAAAACGTAAAAATTGGAATTAGTATTAGGTCGTTTATATGTGATGCTCCTGCAAAATCGTTTATTACCTTGACGAAAGGACACAATGGGCATTTTGGTTGTGGTAAATGCGTAACCGAAGGAGATTACATTGATAACAGAATGTCTTTTAATGACACTAAGGCACTGCTTCGTAGTGATAAAGATTTTTTGGCAAAGAAACAAAATGAACACCACCGAGGTGAGTCCATACTTAAAAAATTAGATATTGGAATGGTGACGGGATTTCCTTTGGATTACATGCACCTAGTTTGTCTGAGAGTTACTAAAAAACTGATACATCTATGCATGTCGGGTCGCTTTTTCAACCGTTTAAATTCCAGGCAAATATCGCAAATTTCTGCAAAACTTGTAAGTCTACAAGTTCTTGTTCCCCGAGAGTTTTGCAGAAAGCCTCGCAATTTAAGCGAGCTTGATCGCTGGAAAGCTACCGAATTTCGGCAATTTTTAATTTATACGGGTCTGTACGTCGCAAAAGGTGTGTTGAAAGAACAAACGTATTACCATATTTTGACGCTTTCTTGCTCGATATGAATATTGTTAAATCCAATACTACATAAAGGTTACGTTTTGTATGCAAAGGAATTGCTAAATTATTTTGTAAATGTTTTTAGTACCTTGTATGGGAAAGCTCAAGTGTCATATAACGTACATAATTTAATACACTTGGCTGATGATGTAGAGCGTTATGGTGCTTTAGATTCATTTAGTGCTTTTCCATTTGAGAATTTCATGAAGCAAATTAAAAAAATGTTACGAAAAAACGAAAAACCGCTAGAGCAGATATATACTCGTGTAACAGAATCCCGGAATTTTAGAAAAATTACCGAACGGTACAAAAAAACGAAATGTTTTCTCCCAAAATGTCCTGTAAATGTATTTAAAAAGCCATCACAAATTGCCTATAAAACGTTTACCTAGAAAGAACTTTATTTTTGTGGAAATTCGTCCGATGATTGCATTTTATTAGAAAATAACAAATACTTCTTGCTTGAATATGTTTTAACTGACGCAACAAATCAGAAAACTTGTTTAATAGGTCACGTTTTTCAAACTACAAACAATTATTTTACTGAACCTTGTGATAGTAGATTGCTGGGAATTAGCTTAGTCTCAAATTTAAGCCAACAATCAGAAAAAGTGTCGTTACAAGAAATAAAACATAAATGTTTTAAGATACCGATTAGTGAAAATAGTTACTTAATTATGCCACTCCTTCACGAATTTTAGAATATATAATGCCAGATACTAATAAATTCATTGCCGTCCATTCAAAACAAAACGTAGGAGCTTCTAGCAACTTTTTTATTTAAGAAAAATCCGATAAACCTTATGTATTTTTTAATCGCATACAAACCCCCACCTTCTAACAAAGTTAGTACGACAAATTGAAAATGCATCAGACAAGCAACCCAGCAAACACAATTAAATAACATTTACATATACACTATATAACATTGTTCTTTCAAATATTACATGTAACATCACCAGGTTATTACATGTTTGTTGCATGTAAGTTTCAATTTCCCACTCAAGGTATTATAACTGCAATGTAACAGTTATAAAATTTTGTTATATATCTGTAACAGTACAGGTATATTACTGTTATGTAACTGTTTCAACAAGTAACATTGCTGTTATATGTTTGTTATGCAACCTTATTATTGTCGTTATGTAACATTTATATTACAGATTTATAGCCGTTATATTTAGGCATAGTGCATGTTATTTATTATCAGGACTTACCTATAATACTGTCATATCCTTATTATTTGTCAACCGGATATTGTAGTCATGTAATGTACACAGTAATTCAAATTTGAGCCACATGGTTGACATTCTGCTAATTATATGAGAAATGTTTGATTTAAGTAGACAACCTGAAAACCTTTTCCATTCTTTAAAAATTGGTAATTGATTGTTAGATATGCAGCGTCGCAAATATTAAGCTAAACCTGTATATTTTGCAAAATAACCACGAACCCAATGACGAGGCTCAAATAGAAAACAATAAACATCCCAGACTTACCATTGCTGTACAATACAAACTGTTACCATAAGGTGGAAAAACGAAAACACATTTATTACATTAGTAGTTTATTTTAGGTACTACACAACTATTGCACTACTACATTGCACTTTCAACAATAAAAATTACTCAAATATAAAATTACGTTTCAGTTTTCATTCTCGGACAAAGCACTACTTTTCAAATCGAAACCACTCGCTTCCTAGGCTTTCAAATTCGTTTTCTTTTAATGACGTATAGTTCATGTATACTGCTTCTAAAATTAGACATAAAATATAGATGTTCCTCCTTTTAGCATTCCGCATTTTATTCTCTGTAATATTACAACAATGCAATGAAAATAAATTGTTTAAAAAAATGATTAATCACACTTTCTCATATAAACCTTTTCAGACCGAAGCCAGGTGCAATTTATATTTAACTCAATTTTACATTCTTTGTGGTGCATTTTGCCTTTTATGAATGTATCAGTGCTGCAGTGTTTCCTTAATAATTTTGGCTTTTACTTTTAGTGAATAATACATTGCAACAAATACTTGCCTTTTCTTTTAAAACGCTATAAAATGTGCCTGAGATATTTTTAAAGCCCTTATCCCACTAAGAAATTGGTTGAGGATGAACATAGAAACGCTTATACATACAGCACGTGATAGATGGAAATATGCCATGGTGATCGCTAACCTCAGAAACTGAGACGGCACCCGGAGAGAGAGAGAGAGATCCCACTAAGAATTTTTATAAACAATTTTATGAACAGAATTTTGATAGTGTATTACAGTCCACAGTTTTATAAAAATACTTACTGACTTAATCCTAGGATCTTTCTACCCTTGCGGGTGTAAGGTCTTTATAAAATTAACCGTTTAAGGCGTCTGTATTTTGATGACGTCACGTAAAAGGTTTTAATAAAAACTTTGGAAATAGAACGATTTCTATTATTAATTTTTTATAAAAGCAGGTGCTTTATTACATGTTAATGGCTAAGCCCAGCCTACTAGGCATTTGAAACTGCTGTGCGAACGCTTAACACGTAATCTCATTTTTGACGTGTTGTGAATATCATGTAATTTTTATTTAAATTTGATTTTATGTAATTAAAAATTACGGGCATATCATCTAACGAACAAACCACCACATTAATGGAATTAACATACCAGCGTGAATCCACCTTATATGCGATTTCGCATATAAACCTAACCCTAGCCCAACATTTACCTGTACATATTTTTGTATTATTGGAAGACGAGCATATTATATCAAACTTGTTGTAAGTCCTGTAAATAGTACTTTTTTATTCACATGTATAAGTTTTCTATTGTAAGGCGAAAAAGACAAGCATAAAAAAGTCTTGTAAAAGGGGCAACAACATCAAACCAAAACACGGCAATCTAACCTTACTTTTCGTTTTCAGATTTGCTGCCTTTGAATATAAAAGTTTGCTGCTGTTTTTATAAAAACTTTGGACAAAATTTTGACAGTGGGACATGCCTTAATAAACATATTTTGATGGAACGTGACGTCACTTTGCTTTTATAAAAACTTTTTATATATATTTTTACAATGGGACAGGGGCTTAAAAATTAGCTGTAAAGGCAAATAAAGCAAGCCCACCTACTTAAACGGAATAAAAGCTTTGGGTTCAAAAGGTTAATTAATATGCATAGAACATTAAATACTTACATTTATTTAATATTTACCTAAAGTAAAACCACGTGCAAATACAAGTAATGGAGTGCCACATTGTTCTGATCCTGATGTCGACCTGTTGCCAAAAAGTGACAAACAGAAAACAGTTAGGAATTGGTAGATAGAGTTGATATTAATCAACATTATTATATAGCAGTAATATAATAATGTTATATATATGTAATCTCATAAGTTACAAACCTGTTACGTGGAAAATATGTAACCATGTTATATTGCAATGTTATATTTTTGTTATAAAACAAGTTATATAACAGCAATACAGTGAATTTATTTTAATGGTTAACATAGGAGTTTCGTTTCTATGCCTGCATTTAATCATACTGTAACGATTTTAACGTTTTAACTAGGGTTCGGAATTTATTTACGACAAGTGTCCACTAAATATTTATTTACACAGAATTAATAATTAACAATAACTAAATACTAACAATAGTTAGGTAAACCGAGCGATATTTATTTTTATAACATTTATTTATGACATGAACTATACGACTACTGCGGCCACAATGAATCACGTTCGGTCCGTCGGTCCACTTTATACCCAGACACAAAATCTTTCTAGAATTTAGAAGTTGCTGGCAAATCCCGGCGATCCGTCGATGAGTCACCCTGTGGAACCCTCGGGAACGATGACCCAGCAGACGGTGATGTCACCGCTTCCGGCGGCTGAAGGTCGTTACTCGAAGTTTGTGAGTCATCAGTTCGCACCTGGACGGGCTCAAGGACGCTCCGGAATGGTCGGGACCCAAATTCGTTACACTGCCCCTTCCTTAAGACTGTTTCGTCCCGAAACTTCCTAATGGTTTTGCTGGGGTCATGAAGGAATCTACAGGTCGCTCCTTTGTTGCACTTTGAAACCATGTAAAAATAACAGTCCACTGTTTTCTGGTTGTTTTGCGGCTTCCATGGATTGTAGCCACAGACCAAGATGCTTATACCAGCATGTTGGAAAATCACTTCAATCATGCTTCGAATGACTCTCCAATTCAATCCATCCATTCCACAGCCTACCTTTGGGATTGCCAGCTTCGTTATGTTTTCAAGAAGCAGTTCCTCCCGAAGAACAAGGAGGCAGTTCCATAAGGCTTCGTAAGTAGGCTTATGATGGGAAGCTTCTTTTGTAACCATGTAATTGATAAGTCGCCCTTGGCGCCTCAGCTGCGCGACACCTCCCACATACGGTTGTTGTTTTCGAAGCTCTTCCATCTTGCCGAACTTGTCTCGGAAGACCACAGCAATTCCTCTTGACATTTTGAAGTCCTTAGCCACACAGTGAGCCAACGAATATTCTTTTGGCACCGAGAACAAGTCTTTTTGCACTTCTTCGATGACATCGTAGTTCACCCTCTTGCCTGTCGCGAATTTCTTCATAAACTCTTCGAACGTTAGATCCCCTGACTTAACACTACATCTATGGACCTCCTCTTGTGAGCTACTTCCTGCGTATGGAGCTAATCGATTGAAATGCACCACCCTTGGCTTCCCACTTGGAACCTTCCTTATGCGATAAATAAGGTCGTTGATGCGTTTCATCACTTCATACGGTCCATCCCAGGATCTCTGCAACTTTGGGGAATAGACTTGACGTCGTTGGGGATTGTAGAGCCACACTAAATCTCCATCCTGGTAGCCGCCTTCCTCTGCCTTGATGTCGTAGTTTTCCTTCATTCGGTTGCTAGCCTCTTAGATGTTCGAACGAACTTGATTGTGTATTTCGGCCATCTTTCGGCGTAGATTGCTTACATAATCATCGCCGACTATTTCCTCGCCAGGTTTGCAGCCGAATTTAAGGTCACATGGCAATCGAATTTCTCTTCCAAAAAGAACATTTGCAGGCGTCTGTCCAGTGGTTTCATGTACTGAAGAGCGGTACGCCAGCAAGAACAGATGGATATACTGGTCCCAGTCCCTTTGGTGATTAGAAACAACCTTTGACAAGTACTTCCCAACTGTCCTGTTCATTCTTTCTACCATTCCGTCAGACTGCGGATGCAAAGCAGTTGTTCTAGTTTTTCGTATTCCAAGCAGTGTACACATGTTCTGGAAAATGGCAGATTCAAAATTTCTTCCCTGATCGGAATGCAATTCCATGGGCACCCCAAATCGACTGATGAACTCCTTCACCAATACTTCAGCGACTGTCGAAGCTTCCTGGTTTGGAAGTGCATATGCTTCAACCCATTTACTGAAGTAGTCCATGGCCACCAGGATATATTTGTTACCGTCATCTGTTAATGGAAACGGACCGGATATGTCTATCGCTATTCTCTCGAAGGGGCTTCCTACGTTATACTGGCGCATAGGAGCTTTCCTTTTCTTACGGGGTCCATTGCTTGCAGCACATGTGGTACATTTTCGACACCATTCTTTCACGTCCTCTTTGCAATTCACCCAATAGAATCTTTGGCGTACCTTTTCCAGCGTTTTCTTGACGCCCAAGTGTCCACCCGACACACCATCATGCAGCTGCTTCAACACTTCAGGCACCCTTCTTCTTGGGACCAATAGCTGCAACCTTTGATGTGTACCATCTTCATTTTCCAGGACACGCTTTAAAAGTCCATCATCCATCCTGATTGATTTCCATTGCGCCCAGTACGTTTTCAAATTGGTTGACTGCGGACATACTTCTTCCCAAGTTGGTCTGGAACCACGACTTATCCACTTCATCAAATGGCCTAATTCTGAATCTTCATTTTGATCCTTGTCAAGGTCTTCAAGCTGCCATTGATCGTCTATAACAGTTGTTCGTAGTACGTGTCCACACTTGTCCTCCACACGACTGCAGTGGGTGCACTCCAAAGGACAAGGTCTTCTTGATAATGCATCAGCATTGCGATGACTAGTTCCGGCTCTGTGTTCAATTTCTAAATCATATTCCTGCAGTCTCTCAATCCATCTGGCCACCTGTCCTTCTGGATTCTTGAACTGCAGAAGCCACTTCAATGCCGCATGGTCCGTCCTTATGAGGAATCTTCTTCCATAGAGGTACTTGTAGTAATGCTCGACACTTTTGACCACTGCTAGCAGCTCCTTTCTGGTCACACAGTAATTTCTTTCTGGCTTCGACAACACCTTACTAAAATACCCAATGACCTTTTCTTGGCCATCTTGTTCTTGGGATAACACTCCGCCAATGCCAACGTTACTCGCATCGGTATCGAGAATGAACTTGCCTTCTGGCAAAGAATAGCTCAGCACTGTAGCACTTATTAAGGCTTCTTTAAGCTGTTCAAAAGCATTTTGACAATCATGGTCCCAGTCAAATTTTCTGCTTTCTTCGGTCAATCGTATTAGTGGTTTTGCGATGTTTGCAAAACCCATCACATATCTTCTATAATATGTGCAAAGCCCGAGAAAACTTCTCACATCATGCTTGTCTTTAGGTATTCGCCATTCTTTGACAGCTCTGATCTTCTCTGGATCAGCGGCCACTCCTCCTCCAGACACAACATGACCCAAGTAATTGACTTCTTTTCTGAACAAGTTACACTTCTTTGGACTTAACTTCAGGTTGGCACTCCTCAACCTTTGGAAAACTTCCTCCAAATTCTTCACATGGTCTTCGAACGTTTTTCCGACCACAATTATATCATCCAGATATACCAGGCAAGTTCTCCAAGACAACCCTTTCAATACGGATTCCATTAAACGTTCAAACGTAGCCGGGGCATTACATAGGCCAAAAGGCATTACTGTAAACTGCCATAACCCTGATCCTACAGTGAATGCAGTTTTCTCACGATCCTTCTTCTCCATTTCCACTTGCCAATATCCACTCTTCAAATCCAAAGTTGAAAAGATTTTTGATCCCGCAAGTGTATCCAAGGTATCGTCAATCCGTGGTAACGGGTAACTGTCCTTCTTCGTAACATTGTTCAACTGTCGATAATCAACGCAAAATCGAGTGGAACCATCTTTCTTCTTCACCAATACCACAGGTGAAGCCCATGGGCTGTTGGATTCTTCAATCACTCCATCTCGTTTCATTTCGCTAATGATTTGCTCAGCTTCTTGGTATTTGGCCAAAGGTAACCTTCTAGGTGCTTGGCGAATAGGTTTTGATTCGCCCGTATCAATTTTATGTTGGACGTTATTAGTTCTTCCTTTGGCGCTATTCTTCCATTCGAAGACGTCGGAGTATCGTTTTATTAGCTCTTTCACCCTCGCCTTTTGTTCCGGCAACAATCCTTGACTTGCAGTAGCAATCAAATTATCCAGCTGTTCACACGGTGCAACAGAAGAAGTCTCTATATTCTGGGATGGATGCACGATGGATGACACCGATGAGCAGCAGCCCAAGACTGTACCTTCCTTGAGAGTTACCGGGTAGTGGTTGATGTTCATCAGACGTACTGGTATCTTAGAATTAGTCTTAACAACAGTTTTCGCAACTAACACACCAGGTCCTGTTCCTCTATCACTATATTCTGGTTCTAAGATTGTCACTTGTCCAGACCACATACACCCATCTTCGTCCGTTCTTCCGTGTACCAGCATCTCACTACGCACGGGAACCGTCACATCTCCTGCCAAAATCACACGCACTCTAACGTCCTTTTTATTTTGAAGCACCAGTTCCTCATTAGCAGCTTCCAACACACTGGCTTGCAGATCTAATTTGAAGCCATGCTTTTTCATGATGTCCATTCAAAGTATGATGTCTTCTTCTATATCCGCCACTATAATTTGATGTTTGAAGGTGGCATTTCCAATGGTGATCTGGGCGCGCATCTCCCCGTGGACCTTCGCCCAGTCGCCTGTAGCAGTTCGAAGTCGCCATTGCGTTGCTACAACGTCTTGCTTGGATTTAAAGATGTTAGCCTTCGCTATTGTCTTCGTAGCTCCAGTATCAAGTAGCATCCGGTATGCTCGCCCGTTGATCTTGCCATCCACGAAGACACTTCCAGCATGGTCCTCGGCAGTTGCTATCTGGACGACTGTCCCGGGGGCTTCAGTACCACGGCTTGATGTCTGCCCCTTCTCACCAAAATTCCAGCATCGGATCTGCTTCTTACTGGATCTTCTATCGAGTGCCTTCAAAACCAGCTGGACAATATCCTCAATGGAATGGTTGTCACTTTCATTGTCAGCGCTCTCCATTGCTCGAATACGAGCTTGTCCCTTGATTGACTGTTTAACAGCCTCGTATTCGAGAGCTTGTGTCAGAGCATCTCTAATGGTTTTAGGCCTAGCAAGCTTAATAGCTTGCTGTGTCTCGACGTCTCGCAACCCATCAATGAACCGTTCTATAGCAAGGCTCTCACATATATCGTCCCCCGCTTCCGGATAAGAGATCCGTACTAAGTGCACGATATCTGCTTCAAAATCCTGGAGGGTCTCATTCGGTTTTTGAAATCTGTTTCTTAGTTGAGAACGATATACTTGTTCCATATGTTTCTGTCCATATCTCATCTCTAGGCGAGCGACTAATTGTGTGAAATTCAGCCTCTCTTCCTTTGGTATTGTTTGTAACACCCTCAAAGCATCCCCACGTAGAGATGTACTGAGCATGGATGCTTTTACACTGGTAGTCCAACCATAAACCATGGACAACGTCTCGAACAATGTTAGATACTCTTCCAAGGAAGATTTCCCATCGTAGTTGGGAACCTCTTGACGTCCAGGGACTAATACTTTTGATTCTTGAAACGTCGGTGTTACAAACTCACTAGAAGATTTGTCTACATTTTCTAGAGCTCTCATCTTACATTCCAATTCTTCAAGTTTCCTGTCGAATATTCTACAAGTTTCCTGCACCTTGGATTCTAATGCTCCAGATGTTTCCATTAATTCTTCCCTCAATTTTCTAGAATTCTCTACCATTTCATCCTTCAGGATTCTAGAATTTTCTAGCAATTTAGACTCCAAACTACTAGAATTTTCCATCAATTTCGATTCTACACATTCCACTAATTTAGTTTCCATTGTTCTAGCATTCTCGAGCATTTCATCTTTCAGAGTTCTAGAATTTTCTAGCAATTTAGATTCCAAACTACTAGAATTTTCCATCAATTTCGATTCCAATTTTCCCATTAGTTGCTGCACATCAACCTGGACACTGAACACGAAAGTCTCTGGATCTTGACCATCTCCTAAAAGGATTCCACGAAGACGTTCCTGCAGGTTTGATTTCTTTCCAGTAGAATCTTCATCTCGTTCTTCTAGCTCCCTTCTTAACTCGTCTACTTTTAATTCCATCAATTTTTTCGTAGCCATGATGCACTTACACTAATTATTTATTTATATTAAACAATACCCCACACCTGACACCAATTGTAACGATTTTAACGTTTTAACTAGGGTTCGGAATTTATTTACGACAAGTGTCCACTAAATATTTATTTACACAGAATTAATAATTAACAATAACTAAATACTAACAATAGCTAGGTAAACCGAGCGATATTTATTTTTATAACATTTATTTATGACATGAACTATACGACTACTGCGGCCACAATGAATCACGTTCGGTCCGTCGGTCCACTTTATACCCAGACACAAAATCTTTCTAAAATTTAGAAGTTGCTGGCAAATCCCGGCGATCCGTCGATGAGTCACCCTGTGGAACCCTCGGGAACGATGACCCAGCAGACGGTGATGTCACCGCTTCCGGCGGCTGAAGGTCGTTACTCGAAGTTTGTGAGTCATCAGTTCGCACCTGGACGGGCTCAAGGACGCTCCGGAATGGTCGGGACCCAAATTCGTTACAATACAGATCACTTCCATAGTTACCAATAAAATCAATAGATTAGAGAGTTTATTTTACGAGTTAACATACGAATTTGAATTAGGTACTTGCTAATAAGAAACTTTAATTTTGTTACCGGAATGTAGGTATGCAACTAAAAGTAGATACGTAGGAACAACTTGTGTGTTGTGTTTTTGCTTCAGTTGTATACATTAGAATAACTTTTAATTGTCTTTTTGACAAGTAATAATTGCTATGTTAACTCTTAAAATACACGCTCTAATCTATTGGTCTTATTTAGTAACTATGGAAATGACCTGTATGATTAAATGGTGGCATAGAAACGAAATGCTTATGTTAACTATTAAAATAAATTCCCTGTATAACAAACATTACATAACATTAATTTCATATTTGTTATGTTCCAGTTATGTTTCACAAACATAACAAATGTTAGTTAACATTGTTACTTTTGTGTTGCATAACATCAATATAACGTGTTTGCTGGGAATTATATGCATGCATTGAAGTAAACGATTCACATTTTGATCATTTAAGCAATACTATGAAATTTTTACAAAACTGTATCTATTATTATATCTATTAATTTCCTGTAATTATTATTATTATATGTATTAATTGAGAACTAGTGTTTTGGATGTACTTGTTATTTTTTTATAATCTTAGATGTATGTTCTTGCTGAATTTCTTCCCTCAAATACCCTGTCTGCGATTCCCGAAGGGTGGCTGATAAATGATGAACAATGCTACTGGCCACTAAAAGATGCCACAAAATGTGTGAGAGAACAACTCCCAAAAAACGATCGGTGGCTTAAGTGCACTATTAGATTGTTTCGTCACGGGGATACTACTCTTAGAAAATATGGTGAGTGAGTAGAAAGGTTTTTCGCATATTCTTATCTGAATCTGATACCTCTGCAACAAATATCGATTTATTATACTGTGTTTCAGCTTCTTACGACATTGCCAATAAAAAAATAGCGAAGTTGCTTGACAAATCGGATTTAAGCAGTACAGAATCTGAAGATTTCAAGGAAGTAAGCCGCACTAGACAGAAAAGTATTGCCGTCCCTCCACCACCCAAGCCAGTAGTAGCAAAAACATTTTTTTCTGTCAATCCGTTATACTCCTTGAATGCACATGAAAATTCAGATCCGGTTTCTCTAGATTCTGACCCATTTTCTAATTACCACTTTCCATCTTCTTCTTCTAACATGCCATCCCCTTTCTATAATATTCCACCTTACCCTGCATCCACCACAAATGATTCCCAAAACTGTACTCCACCTTCAGCATTTCATATTCGAACCACAAATAATGAAAACACCGCTAATCGCTCTTTGTATCCCACAGAATCCCATCCATGTAGTAGTCCTCCTAGTATATCTAATAAAATTCTGTTTTCCCCTTCTGCACACCAAATCCCAACTCACTCCATGTTTACCACTCCAAAAAGAAGTAACAAAAACCAAATCCAGCGTGACCCACCACATAGCCCCTCATTAGTTACCGTAACCCCCAATTCCCCTAATATTTCCAATACCTCAACCATACAGGATAGTGAACAGAATCCTACGAACTTTGAACTTCTGCAAGGTATATGATACATCTGCATTTTAATTCACAGAATTTATTAATTTTTTAATTTTCGTTCTAGCTATAAAAAATTTAATAAAGGTGGTGGTACGTATGGAGAACCGGATAGGTGCACTCGAAGATTATATTCGCAACAACTCAACTGCTGCTGGTGCTCCAGAAACGGATACAGAAAACTTGCCAAAATTACCAGCGACAACGGCTGCCGAAATAATGGCAATAGAGCAGTTTCTGGCTGTACCTATAAACACACAACCGTTGGTAAGATTTGTATGTTACTAATTAATTTAATACTAATTAATGGTGTTTAAGATCAAACATCTATGCTGCGTCGGTGGGGAGACAGTAGAAGCATCCACCAAGTTAGTGCTTCTAAAATTATTTACGGATGAGGGTGCACGTCTTTTACTATGGACCGGTGCAAATGGCAAGCTGGAAATGCAGAAGATGCAAATAATTAAGATTATTTTCGGTTAGTATTCGTGCTCCTACTTTTTTCTAAAAGAAATACTTTCCTTACATTGTTAGTAAATTATGTTTAATCAATATTCATTCATATTATTAAATTTACAATACAGTTCCAAAAGACAAAAATTATAACAGGTTTTAGCGCCATAGTTTCTTGTGTAGTATCTTGTAAACAGTATAAATGTTATTTTTGATTAAAATTGCAGAACTAAAGAGTAACTTTAATTAAGTAATAATAATTTCTGATGCAAGTAACGTTATCAAGCTTTCTACATTACTCGAGAATTTTAAAGAACTCACTCCTAACGTCGCTCGTTCATTCAAATTATTCTCTCGTAATGTAAAAAGCAGATAACGTTGCGTATATCATAACACGGTTTATTTTATCCTAAAATACAAATCTTTTTCAAAAAATAGGAAAACTTGTTATTAATGACACAACAGCGAGACATATATCTGCTATGACTGTGGTGGTATCACTCAATACTTTATTGTTGGTAGCACTGTCAGATTATGTTAAATTCGAGATTAGCAGGTTAATTTTTGTATCAGTCTGTGTCAAGTAAAAAACAAAACCTAATCAACTAACATCGAATTTGACATAGACTGACACTGTCACTGCCAATACACGTCAGTACTGCCAACATATGATTAAATGCTAATAAAGTATCGGTATGTCATTTTTCTGAACAACACTAGTGCTGTTAAATGCATCTTAACGCAACTCGTTGCTAAGGAGTTGTTATCATAGTAACATAATAGGATAAAATAAATTAATTAATAAATTTTGGCGACCAAATACCATTTGATAACTATAAATAGTCTTTCTAGATGATTTTTTTCATTTCTTCAAAAGAAAATTTTCTTTTTTGCCTAGAACTGCCAATTTCAGTAACAACATAGTAATGTTATTAACATATAACAATGTCTAACATGCTATATTGTGCTACACACGGGTATTTGAGTTGACCAGTTTATTTTTTAGTATTGGTTGATTAAATTGTTGATCACATGAATTTTTTATTTGAATCCGTTTAGTTGTGAATTTAAATTAAAAATATGAATCCCCTTCGTTTAAATAATAATGGAATGCCATGAGCGAATTTTTATTTTAATGCACAATAACTAAACGGATTTAAACATTTTGAGAGGCATCATACGCGGAAAAGATTCTCTTTTGATTAATACCTTTACAATTTCTACAAGTTACTTAAAATAGAGAGCAGGAATTTCCAAAAACTAAATTTTTTTGCTTGACCAGATATACCGGGTGTTACTGAAACCAAGCTCATCGTGATGTGTTTGTCTTTATTTTATAAGATAAGTGAATAAAGTTGTCTCACTGTTTTAACGACATCTATAACTCAACATTTTATTGTATTTTTAATTTGTAAAATCGAAACATAAAGAATAAATTAAAATGTTATACATACATTATCAAAAAAGAAAACACTACCAAAGTATACCATCAGACGCAGAATGTTATCCTGATTTGAAATATGTAAATATTCGAGAGTATATTAAATCAATAAAAAAGTTGGAGTGAAAATTTGGTAATAAAATCAAATAATTGTATTTTAGGAATGTTGAACTTGTAAACAAATCATATACTTATCCTAACAAACAAAGAAAAAAAACGGCTGAGCCTGGTTTCGGTTACACCCGGTATTTATTTTTAGGTGTAAATCTTTCATTTCTAACAATGTCTATGTATAACATTATAGGTGTTGTAAGAAAGCTGCATCCGGTCGCTACTGAGGCATCTGTCATTAACTACATAAAAAAATGGGTGCGTCGAGCGGGCGATCGAATTAGATAAAAAAATAGGTCACAAAAAACTAAATAGGGGTCTCAAAAAAAAACCTGGTCAAGAAGGGAAGAATTGATATATCAGTATGTCCCAATTCAACATTTAACTTACTTTGGCCTACTTGACCAGGATTTTGTTTGGATTCTTAGATATGTTTGTATATTTTTAGTATTATGTTTTATTATTATTAGTATTGTATATTTTTTGTGTTGTATACTACCTATAAACGTGTATATTTAGCATTCTATGTTATTATTTTTTAAATTATTATTATAGTAATAGTAGTTGTAGTAGTATAGTAACAGTACTAGTACTGTTGTGTTTTCTTTCTATTTAACGTCCAGTTGTAACTCATTCTTTATTATAGTGGGGAAAAGCCAGTTTATACTTTTGTCAACGCCATTAAATTAGTTTAAAATCATTAACTTTAAGTATCACTACAGCAGCTGTTCACAATGTTGCAGTAATTACACTTTCAAAGTAGAAACGCTTTTAGGTTAAGAATTTAAATAATCTATAAACCACTTTGATTAAGTTTAATAAAAGTGTAAAATGGCTATTCCATACAGCGGTAAAAAATCATAGCTCGCAAACAAAGAACTTGCGGGCATGTTCAGATCCACTTTGTATAATGTTTTAGCTGCAAGAGCCACGTGTAAAGTTTGCCGTATCATTGTAGAAACGCCCAGTACACTTCTACCTATATTTAGCATTCTATTTTATTATGGTTAAAATTGTATGTTTTCTTTGTGTACTATTTACAAGAATGTACCTATCTGTAGTTTTTTTATTATTGGCAGTATTATATGTTTACGTAATAAATAGTGTTAAAAAATATGACGTCTTTAAACTCAATCATGCTCTCCACGATTAAGTATTACCATATAATTTGATTTCAAAAACTTTACTATAAGGTTACCATGTGTTTGTTAAATTTTAACAACTAAGTGATCGTAAAGTAACGATTTGTTTCTCCATTAGTACCGTTTACTTCACAATTTCTTTACTACACAGTAACTGAATTGTAACTTTAGTGGCACGCAAATGTTCCTTTAAATTCACTAGTTATTTACAATGTACAGTAATATTCCGATTTGTAGTACCTTTACAGTGACTCAGACGCTACTAAATTGTTACAAATCTACTGACATTCTGTACTATTAGTCGCCTTATAGTAACCTATTTTCTTACTATTTCTTTACTACAAAGTAACTGAATTGTAACTGTAGTGGCACGCAAATGTTCCTTTAAATTCACTATTTGTTTACAATGTACAGTAATATTCCGATTTGTAGTACCTTTACAGTGACTCAGACGCTACTAAATTGTTACAAATCTACTGACATTCTGTACTATTAGTGGCCTTATAGTAACCTACTTTCTTACTATTTCTTCACTCGCATCACTTTGTGCAGTTACTACATTGTAAGGTAATAGTAAGTTTTTGCTGTCTGGGGAAGCTATCTAACAATAATAGATTCATTTTCCAAATTCGCCCAAGCATACTATATTAAATCTCGAAATTTAACAGACGTCATCGAACAACTACTTAATTATATGTGTACTTTTACTACACCAAATATGATTATAGCTGATGGAGAATTTAACAAAAATATTTTTAAAGACTTCATAGCATTACATAAAATCCAGTTGCATACGACAACCCCACATCACCATCAATCTAACTCCCCAGTTGAACGACTACATTCGACAATAATTGAACACTATCGACTATTGACGGATGTACCTGAACAAAACAAAATTCAATATTGTATTCTTGCATATAATCATACGATACACTCTAATCTCAATTTGACCCCTTTTGAGATTGTATTTGGTAATACTGAATGTAGAAATCAGTTCCATTTAGACTACACAAAAACCTACTATCATGATTATTTATCTGGTCACAAAACCCGCATGAAAAAAATTTACGAAATATTGCAAGGCAAGCAAATTGATACTAAAGAAAGGCGAAATTTAAAATTAAACCCAATCCGGAAAAATAAAACATTTCAATTCAACGAAAAAGTATTTGTTAAAACTAATTCCAGAAGCAAAGATGAACCAAAATTTATAGGACCATATACAATATCCCAAATTCTAGAACATGACATATACGAGTTAACACCGCATAATGGATCGTCTAACATTAGACGCCATGCTAATGAATTACTACCCTATTCAGACTTATTACCTTCACCGTCTGTATCTTGATTAAATATTCAATTATACACGGCGATATAATATTGTAAATATTTTAAAATATAATCCAGAACTATATTCTTTAAATTTAGGCAATGTAGTTCTTAAACAGAGCAAATAGACGCTTATTAGAAATATATATGATATTCCTATTTTTATTCGTCATGATACACTTAGAAACAATTTAATGAAAATCGTATTGCTACTTTATTATTCAGTGTAAAGGAACCTCAAATGAAATTGCTAATTTAAAATTTTCAAACATTGAACGCTTAATAATTCCTGAATCGAATCACATAAATGTTTCAAAGATTGACTTGATACCCGTCGACACCCAGAAATTGGTTGAGGACAGAATTAAGCTTAATAAATATGAAAATTTGTTAAAACCTATTAATTATACTAAATCCGATAACCTAAGTGTGTCTGCGATTATATTTACGCTACTTACTATTTTTATATTAATTATTTTTGAATTGTATTTATATTATAATAGAAACACAATAAAGATTAAACTTATTAGATTTCTAAATAAAGATTTTGAACCAGTTTACGTAAATGCGTAAGTTTAATTTTCTCTTCTGTTTTGTAAGTTCAATAGAGGCATATTTGAATCCCGCTATTGAACATTTTATCGGCGGACGAGTTATATTATAGCTAGACAATGGCCCCCTGTGTAAAACTGCAAGCTTGCAACCTTGAACGATAATAGCTTCTTTGTGTGAACTGCAAGTCTGCAAACCTTGAACGCACGTGGCTTCCTGCCTCACGCTCCCTTTTAGAGATAACGCTTATCTTAGCTGATTAGACATAGTATATATACAAGTAGCCTGCACCTTTAAGTTAACTTCCAGTTAGTTCATAGCTAGATGTAAGATATTGTCTGGCAGCTAAGCTGTGTACTTTCAATGTTATATTTCATTGTAAAATAAAAATAAACGTTTTTTAAAAAGTCGTTTCGGCGGCCTTTTAATAAAACTTGTACACGTTACGAATCTAATAAAATAAATAATTCAAGTCCAGGGTCAATTCATAGTGGCATCAACAGGTTCGGTGCATCTAATAATAATAATTCAATACAATTGCCACATATAAAATGAGCTAATTTCAGTGGTCAGTATGATGGCTGGTTGGAATTTAGTGATGCATTCAAGGCTTTTGTTGATAGCAATAAATCTTGATCGGAAATTCAGAAGTTGTATTACTTACGGTCTTCTCTTGAACGGGATGCAGCAGAAATAATTAAAAATATTCAGGTATCTGCAGCCAATTATAAAAATGCATGGCAGCTCTTAATTGACAGATATGAGAATAAACAATTAATGATTCACAATCACATTAAGGCCATTTTTGACTATCCTGTTATTAATACGGAAACTCATATCGAACTTAGGAAATTATTTGATAATGGCACTAAACAGTTACGTTCCTTAAAAACGCTAGGTGAACAGAGTAGTGATGGGTTTATTCGAATGAAAAATAACCGGTTATCCGGTTATTGAAATAACCTATGTAACTCGGTTTTCTTTCCAAGTATTTGAATGAAAAATAACCTCATGCTGATACGTACTACGCTTTGAATATAAAACCTCTATTCAAAGGTACTACGTGCCATATCTCAGCGACCTACGCAGTGTTCAAAATTCTGTAAATATAAATACGTCATAACTCATAAACAAAGCAGGTTGTACTGAAAACACCATTTGGTTATCGCGTAACTACCTCCTATCTAAAAAAATATCAAATTATCCAATTCTGGGGACCTGAAACCTGAACGCCGAAAAACTGCAAACGCATCAAGCTATAAAACAATTTTTTATTTGCTTACATCTCCAAAGGTTCAGAACAAGAGGCGGCGCCTTTAACTCGCCCGATCGATAAAGATAAACGTTTTACCACTTTTTATTGCGATTAGCAAGCAGTCCCGCATATTTCTTTCTTTCTACACTTCTTAATAAATACCTCTTAATTTCCAATACATAACACATAATGTACGGTCGGCGCCTTAGAAATCGGGCACTACACACTATTATGATATATTTTGCATGTATTTTTTAAGTGTATAGACTGGGTTTTTACAGTTATTATGGTTTTAATTGTTACGTCAGATTGTTTATTGTTTGTCAATTATGAAATGCCATCTCACCAATTAGAAAATGTGATGGTACGTGGGCACGAACCAATCAAGAAAAGGCAAACATCTTCGCTGAACACTTAACTTCAGTGTTTCATCCACACGAAAGAACTTGTTCCACAGAAGAAGAATTATTCATACACCAAACCCTTGAGGAAATGGAAGAACCGGCTCAACCTATTAGACCAGTAAAGATTAGTCAGATTCACTCAGTTATAAAACACTTAAACTCTAAAAAAGCTCCAGGTTACGACCTTATAACTGCCAAAATTCTCAAAAAACTTCCAGAAAAGGCCATAAAACTAATAACTTATATAATCAACACAGTTCTCCGCTTGAAAATCTTTCCAGAGCAGTGGAAAATTGCGCAAATAGTGATGGTACCTAAACCCAGCAAAAAACCAGAAGAAGTAACTTCATACCGCCCCATCAGCTTACTGCCTGTTATATCGAAGGTATTCGAAAAGATTCTTCTACAGAAACTAAAGCCGATCCTTGAAGAAAGAAACATCATACCGAACCATCAATTTGGTTTTCGTGAAGGTCATGGTACGATAGAACAAGTACATAGAGTAGTTACGAAAATCAACCATGATCTACACCTAAAACGGTATTGCTCGTCAGTGTTTCTTGACATAAGTCAAGCATTCGACAAGGTCTGGCATACAGGTCTGCTATATAAAATCAAAAAAGTACTACCAGCGGAATATTACGAATTACTTAAGAACTACTTAGACGAACGAAGTTTCCAAATTAAATTCAAAGACGCACAATCAAATGTTCAACTAGTTCAAGCAGGAGTGCACCAGGGCAGCATATTAGGACCTGTTTTATATCTTTTGTTCACTGCTGATCTACCTACAACACCTCAAACATTAGTAGCTACAAATGCAGATGATACTGCGATATTAGCGTCACACAGTGATCCACGTATAGCATCAACAATACTACAACGAAACTTGATTAATATTGAGAACTGGCTAAAACTGTGGCGTATACAAGTCAACGAAACAAAGTCGGTCCACGTAACTTTTACCCTAAGAAGAGAAACCTGCCCAAGAGTAATACTGAACAACATACCAATCCCGCAAAATGACAGCGCAAAGTATCTAGGGATTCACCTAGATAGGCGTCTAACCTGGAGGACCCACATAATGAAAAAGAGAATCCAACTAGGACTAAAATTTCGGCAAATGTATTGGCTAATACGACGAGAGTCTCAGTTATCATTGAAAAACAAAGTGCTTCTCTATAAAGCCATCATAAAACCAATATGGACGTATGGAATACAGATCTGGGGATCTGCAAGTACATCCAACCTCGAAATACTACAGCTATTCCAAAACAAAATAATTAGATCCATAACAGACGCTCCTAGATATGTTCGCAACTGGCTTCTTCAGCAAGACATCCCGTTACCCACAATCAAGGAAGAAATCGAACGTGCTAGTGTTGTGTATCAAGCAAAACTTAGTGCTCATACTAATAATCTAGCTGTGGCGCTACTAGATAGGCAGTATATTAAAAGATACGATCCCTTAGACCTAGGTAGCAGGTTTAACTAAGTTTAGTTATAGTTTTAGGTTAAGTCTAGTTTATCAAAGCATTTGTTTGTACCAATACAAAGAAATAATACTAAAGAGCATTATTTCCTCATGTTATAATCTGCATGTAATAAATAATTTACTGAATGTTATGGTAATATAACAGATTGTAAATAATTCTGAGAATTAAACGTGTAAAAAAAAATATCACATTAATGAAGTAACCGGAGCAAGAATACTCCAAAGGCTAGAAGAACATATTACGTGTCCCGATTTATAAGGCGCCGACCGTACATATTATGTTTTGGTTCCTCTGCTATCTGCAAGTTACGATGTCGATGCCGATGACGGTGAACCGATGTCGATGCAGATGACGGTGAACCGCCAACCGGCAAACCGGCTGACTTAATCGAAACAAATCGAGAGCCAAAATTTATTCGAATGATTATTCAAATAATCATTCGGTTATTAATATCATTCGAATGCAAATAATTAGGTTATGAAAATTGTCGGGTTATGCCCATCACTAAAACAGAGCATTGATATCGATTAATCTATATATATAAAACTGAAAGTCCTGACTCACTCATTCACTCGCTCATCAACGCCCAGCCCAAACCCTTGGACCTAGAAAGCTGATATTTTGCACAAAGGTTTCCTTTATGAGGTATACAAGGAATAAGGAAGGACATTTCGAAATTCAACCCCTAAAGAGGTAAAATGGGGGTTCCAATTTTGTATGGAGAATTAATATTAAATAGACATTTCGACTTGAAACATCGTAGGAGTACTCCTAAAAACAAATAAGCAAACACGTATTTCTCCATTTTCGGAAAATCAACCCTTTAGGGAGTGAAACAGGGTAAATAAGCCTAAAATACGATATGGGTGTCGTTATTGAGGTTTTTTGGGAAGTTGATTGCGAAAATGGCATTTCTTTTTAAATCCAAGACGGTGGACGTGACATAAGAGAAGGGACGGGACTGGACTGGTTGGACGGGAAGGGAAGGAACGGGACGGGACGGGACTGGACTGGACTGGACTGGACGGGAAGGAAAAGGACGGGACGGGACGGGACGGAAAGGGACGAGACGGGACGGGGCGGGACAGAACGGGACGGGACGGAAAGGGAAGGGGTGGTATGGAAGGAGAGGGGACCGGACGGGACGGGTCGGGAAGGGACGGGATGGGACGGGACGGGACTGGACGTAACCGGAAGGGAAGAGACGGGACGGAAAAGGAAGGGAGGGGATGAGATGGAAGGGGAGGGGACGGTACGGGACGGGTCGGGAAGGGACGGGATGGGACGAAACGGGACTGGACGGGACGGGACTGGACGGGAAGGGAAGGCACGGGACGGGACGGGAAGGGACGAGACGGGACGGGGCCGGACGGAACGGGACGGGACGGAAAGGGAAGGGAAGGGATGAGATGGAAAAGGAGAGGACGAAACGGGACGGGTCGGGAAGGGACAGGATGGGGCGGGACGGGACAGCAAGGGAAGGGATGAGATGAAGAAGTGGGGACGAGAAGGGACGGGACGGGATGGGACGGAAGAGAGACGGGGACGGAGAAAGGGCCGGGGACGGTGACGGGGATAAGATGGGATGGGATGAGATGACAGAAAATAATTAGTCATTATTTAATACACAAATAACGAACTTCGCGCGAACGAAGTTGCGGGTAACAGCTAGTAATATATATATTAACCAATACATTTGATTTAGTTACACGCCGCGACTGGGAATCGTATAAATATGAAAAAGAATTGCCATACATGTCAGATATGAATAAATTTCTGAAATCAAAGTGCGACATTTTAGAAAAACTTGAAATTCATAAAATGGAGCAACACAATAAGGGTCAATTTATTCAAATTATAAAAAATCTCCAACAAATAGTTTCGTCTTCAGCGCAAATAGTCTAAAATGTTACTATTGCCATCAAAATCACCCAATTTACAAATGCGATTCGTTTCTAAAATTAAGCATAGTCGCCAGAATTGCAGTTGTCAAGAAACTTAAAATGTGTTCTTGGAACTGTCCAGTTCGCAGATGTTTTAAATGCAATAAACCCCATAATTCTTTGTTGCACTTGGAGCATAACGGTTCTGTTATCCTTGAAAATTCTAACTCCTCAGAAATTGTTTGCCCTTCGACGAGCACTTTGCCAAACCCGTGGCATGTACACAGGATCTTTCATTGTTACCAAATTCTTCTGTAAATAGTCACGTAGTTGAACAAAATAAGGCAGCATTACCAGTGGCGTCATAAGTGCTTTTATCAACTGCTATAATCAAAATTAAAACTAGTAATAGATTTATTAAATGCCGTGCTTTATTGGATAGCTGCTCTCAAAGCAATTTTGTTACTGCAGCTAAAGCTGCAAATTAGGAATAAAATTATCTAGAATTAATCACGTTATTAAAGGTGTAGGTGACACACTGACAAATATAAGCAGTCAAATCAATATTTCGGTTATGTCCTTACATAATGATTTTAATACAAACATTAATTGTTTAGTCATACCAAAAATTACCGAAAGATTACCGTTGATTTCGTTTGATAGGAATATACTCAATCTCCCAAATAATTTAATATTGGCAGATTCTACCTTCAACGTAGCAAGCGAAATTGATATCTTATTAGGTTCAGATACATTTTGGTCTATTTTATGTACAGGACAAAGACGGTTAGGTCATAATCTGCCTGTATTACAGAACACGCAATTTGGCTGGGTTATAGCTGGCAATTTATATATTAATTCCAAGATAAATAGGTCAGTAACTTGTTTGAATGTTATTAAACAAAATTCAATTGATGACCAAATCGCAAGATTTTGGGAAATAGAGGAAATCGATACTAACAGCTCACATTTATCGGAAGCTGAGAAATATTGTGAGACTCATTTTGATGAAACTACCAAACGTAGTTCCGATGGTAGATTTATTGTTAAGGTTCTTTTTAAACAATAATTAATTGATTTGGGAAATTCTAGGAAAATGGCTCTTAATAGGTTTTATTCATTAGAAAGAAAACTTAACAAGGACCCAATTTTAAAGAAAGATTATGTAAAATTTATGCATGAATATGAAAATTTAAATCACATGCACGAAATAACTGACTCAAAATCAAATAGTAACACAGAAGATTATTATTTACGGCACCATGCGGTTATTAAATTCATAAGTTTGACAACAAAATGTCGTGTAGTCTATGATGGATTCGCGAAGACGGATTCCTAATTAGCATTGAATGATTTTCAATTTAGCGGTCCCACTTTACAGCAGGATATCTTTTCTATTCTTGTACGATTTAGGAAACATAAATATGTAATGACAGCCGACATTTCAAAAGGTATACGAAGGTATAACAAATCTTTTGGCGCTCGAATTTAACGGAAAAATTAAAATGTTTTTAACTAAGCACTGTAACGTATGGTACTGCATCTGCTCCGTATCTAGCAGTTCGACGTCTCACTCAGTTATCGATTGAAAACAAGTCACTTGCACCATTGGCATGTGATGCAATAAAGAATGATTTTTAGTAGATGATATTTTGAGTGGAGAGGATACAGTATCAGAGGTAATACAGTTACAAAGGGAAATCACACAAATATTACAAAGCCTGGTTTTGAATTACGCAAATGGCTTTGCAATGATCAAAATTTGTTGACCGAATTTCAAATACAAGATAGTTTAGAAGCAAGTATTTTACATATAGGTAAAAATAAATGGCACAAAACTCTTGGAATATTTTGTAATACAACCGATGACGTCATTCAATATTCTGTGTGTAATTTAAAAATGACCAACCAAATTAGCAAACGGTCAATTCTCTCCCTTGTATGTCAAATATTTGACCCTCTAGGATTGCTAGGCTCTATCATAATTGTGGCAAAGTTAATCATGCAGGAATTATGGAAATAAAGGGTTGCTTGGGATGGATCTGTTCCGCAAGGTATATACTGCAAGTGGTCCAAATTTATGGCAAACTAAACATGACAGACAAAATTAAAATACCGCGGCATGCTGTAATTTCTAGTTATGTAACAATTGACCTGTATTCTTTTGCGATGCTTCAGAAAGGGCCATCGGAACATGTATATTGCTATAGCTCACCAGTTGAACTATGCCTTAATTAATGCAATGTCTTAAATGTTAAACAATAATTGCTTTTAAATCGAGAGCTCTTATTTTCGGGGTGGGTTCGCCAAAATCTAGTTCTCTATTAATTGAAGTTTTAAAATTGTATTTTCAAAAATCTTTGACTCTCAATGACATATCACGTCAAACTTGACTTTTAAAATTCATCAAACCTTGTAATTGACAATTGTATCTTACATTAACACATTTATTATTCAATTCACCTACGTAAGCACTGTATCAACTTTATATTATCACTTTCTTTTATTGACAGTTAATCAAAATGCTTTCTCAACTTATCTACACAAACCTCTATAACTGATCTAGGTTTCACTGCAACATCCAACAAATACCGGATCCTGACGTCGACAGACTGCAACACCTACTGCCCACTCCACAAACAGCAACACCTATGATGGTCTGTGAATCCTTTCAACTGCATCCGTTCTGTCAAACCAACTCATCTGCTCCCAAAATCCAGTCCTGGTTCCTCCTGAATGTCACTGTCACACGAACTACCTCCTGGTAAGTTGCTATATTATGATGTTCCAAATCTAACTTTGTTCCCGTTTTGCAGATAGTCCGATGTCTCTTGTTATACCCACAGAATATCCAAATCAAATAATATCTTGTAAAAACCTCTACTATCTTGTACGTATGAATAAATCCAAATCTCTTCAACTAATATAACATTATGTATTCTATATATTCAATTAACTGTATCTGTATAATTTCTTCATCCACTTGATGTCTCAATAAATTCCATTTTATATTGCACTTGTTCGACCTCGTAGATTTGTTTAAAGCTCTTTTTTAATTTGTCATTACCAAAACCAACACAAATTAAGGCATAATTTCTATTTTTATTTCACAAAATTGGTTATTTCAGAATTACATGTATGCTCTCATGAGTTGTTTTACAGTAACTCTAAACAAATTTCTATTCCTATTAGATACAATTTTTAGTGCACACTTCCTATATTTTAAAATAATACTATTATAGGATATTCATTCTGATTAATATTAACAAATACATTTGTCTAATGTTACCTTGGTTTGTTCTTTATTAGCATTTAATACAACCATTAAGTTTATTTATTTCAATTAATATCGCACTATCAAACTTTCATTATTCATATTCGAAATTTTACACCTATCAAGATATAATTATTGTAACCTTCAAAATTTATTAGTTTTGAATATTTCTTTCTTATGATTTATTATACTACGTCATGTATCATAACAATATATATTCGTTTTGCTACAGACTCGCAACATCTTTCATCAAAATTGTTATGTGCGAAGTCCCAGGTTGCACTTTTAAAAACAATTAGTCTTCCAAGATTAGAATTATGCTGGGCTCTATTGTTGGCGAAATTATCAAAAAAGACCTTGAGTACATTAAATACTCGGTTTCACAAAATATATTTTTGGACCGATTCGTAAATTACATTAGCGTGGATAAAGGGGGAATCAACCAAATGGAAAACATTTGTAGCAAATCGTGTGTCAGAAATACAATCATTGACAGACCCTTATGCATGGAATCATGTAAAATCAAGGGAAAATCCTGCAGATTTACTATCTCGTGGTGTTAATGCACAAGTCCTTGTTGAATCAAGATTATGGTGGTGCGGCTCAGATTGGCTCAGCGATGGTAGTCACAAGTTTCGACCACTACAAGAACCAATTTTAAATGATATTTCTAAGCAACGCAACGTATCATTAACGATCATTACAGAACCCAGTCAGTTGAACCAGCTAATTAATAAATATTCCTCACTGCAAAGGTCGCAACGCGTAGTCGCCTATATGTTAAGATTTGTGAAAAATGTTAAATCGGCTTCAAGCAATAGGCAATTAGGTTTCTTAACAGCTAGTGAGCTGGACAACGCGTTAATGAAATTGGTTAAAAGCTGGCAAAAGGAATGTTTTCTTTATGAATATCGCTAGCTATCAAATAATAAAGAGCTAAACAGGAAAACCCAAATTTTATCTTTAAACCCATTCATAGTAGGTAACATCATACGAGTAGGTGGTAGGTTAAATAAGGCAGACCAGCCATACGACAAAAAGCACCCAGTTATTGTGCCAAAAGGTCATCGACTAACTGAGTTAATTTTAAATGATCAACATCAAAAATTGTTGCATTGCGGTCTTCAAAATTTATTATGTAGCGCAAGGGAACGATTTTGGCCTATTTCTGGTTGCAGTACTTGCCGACAGGTCATTAGAAAATGCATTACTTGTTTTAGAGCTAAACCAGACTCTCCAAATTACATCATGGGTGATTTACCCAAACATAGCATATTTGGCTATGCTCCTTTTGAAAATGTAGTGTAAGGGAAGATAGACGGTCGGCCTTACCTTTTGGCTAAAGTTATATTTGGTATTTTGCCGGCTGGTAACTATCGGCCTAAATGGGCTAGCTCGCCGCGAGGGTCGCAGGGTTTCAGCTAAACTGAAAGAGTATAAAAAGAAATAGGAGAGGGCGCCAGGTCCTCGACGTAGATCCAATCCTTATGCCGGACCAATCACAAGGTAAAGACAATTTCCAGCAGGTCCAAAATAAACAAACCAACTACCAATGAATATATCACAGCTTTATTAATATAACCTGGTGGGTACTATAGTGCCAGAAAATATTCACACACCACAAATACATAAAACAGCAAATCCACAAACAGTCAAAATGTATCACCGCAAATACACAAAAATAACAACAACAAAAATATCACAGTCGACCAAAAATAATACTACATCTAAAGCTACGAGCGCACAACACAATTGACCTAAAAACCAGCTCAAGGTGTCATAAAGCTAAATCAGCCTGAAGGGCGTAACAACTAAGTACCTCAAAACTTATATCGAAGCAATAATAGGCAAAGCATGTCTAAATAATCAACCAGTGGCGTTCACCGTGAAGCGGGAATCGCTACGACACGAAGCATGACTACATTAACCTACCAATATGGTTTAAAAAGGCTTTAAAATAAAATGAGCAACAAATCCCCGTGAAGCGGAGTACGAAAATTAAGGGTGCCAGACGCGCAAGCAAAATATTCAATGCCAACATTAAACCCCGAAGGTTGGCCTAATAAATTAACTTTAAGTTGCACAAAATTTAGATGGGGCGGTTCCAGCACGTTATGAGATCTCACAGGGGTTGCTAGTTTCTAGAGGAAAGTCATACGGTATCCCTGACGTTCTAAAACTGCTTGCGAGAATTCTAAACCCTAATCTAAACTATCAGAAAATCAAAACGGAAAGCTAAATATTCCCAACAAAAATCCCGTTGGCGGCACTTTCGCCACCACAATTTTGACACATTAAAAAAATAAACCTGAATAACAAACTAGGTTAATGCAATATACAACGTTAAATGCATTACAGTGGCTGCAAGAGCAGACCCCAAATCAAATCATAACAAAATTACACAAGGCTGCAATGCACAGAGGTAAGTAAACTAATTAATCCAATATCTCATAGCTCATATAGACACCAAAAATGCATGTGCACAAAATACTAATATAAGTAGCAATTCAAAGGTCACACTAAGCAATTCAAATAAACGAACGATACAAATCATAACATTACAGAACCTCAGATTCATACGGCACGTGGGGGCCGAGCCGCTGGAGAAGATGTGAAAGTCCAGGTGCGTTGGGCAGCGTTCGCAGAGGGAGCGACTGCAAATCCAGGCCGCAGGGGCGGGCGGCCAGCTGGTACGCGGAGCACCGCATGATCCAGGCAATCAAACACACGAGCACGAACCAGGTCCAAAACCAGGTGACAAAGAACTCAATTCCATGGCGTACAATACGTACCTAACGCATTTCCTTGGGGTATAACTAATTAACGCATTTCCTTGCCATAGAATAGTTGGCTAAAAATTACAAATTTCCAGATAAGCAACCACGCTGACGAAAAGAAATCGTAACAAACCTGCGAATGGTGACGAACAGCCTAACGCTCCATTCGATCGAGAAGAGCCCATTCCAAAACCGCAACAAAAGCGAACGAACGCTGGCAGCAATTCCCAACGGCTTCCAGAACGTTCCAAAGGGCGCCTTGCCTCCAAAGATCCCTCAAAACGACGAGGACGGCTATAACCAAAGCCAGCGAAGCAAAAGGCACCTAGGGCACCAACTTCAACGAACGAATCGATGGAAAAGAATGGAATGCAAATTGGCCAAAGCAGTTCACGATCCCAGGTTATCAATGTCAAAGTCAAATTCGAAAAAAGGAAGAAAAACTATAGGTGCAGAATGTATGTGCAGAACTGGTAACAGCAGTGTAGCATTAAGTTTGAAATTAAAGGTAGATGTTAACAAAGTTGCCTATCCAAAGTAGAGCATTGTATTATTTAGGAAAATAAAGCAAATAACCAAATCTGACTAAATTATTTCAATCAATAAATAGGAAAATGTCAAAATGAGCGTAACAGTAGGAATTGATTTCGGTGGGCTTCTAATGATTAAAGGTAGATCTACGCGAGGAGCAAAAATAACTAAAGCGTATATATGTTTATTCGTTTGCATGTCGACAAAGGCTGTACACTTAGAATTAGTATCAGAATTAACTACGAGAGCCTTTCTAGCAACTCTATCTAGATTTGTAAGTAGACGGAGCAAACCTACTCACATTTATAGTGACAATGCACTAAATTTTGTTGGTGCTAACAATGAGTTGACCAGGATGTATAATTTTTTAATGGAACACGAAGGAAACATTTTTGATCACTTGGCAAATGATGGTATTTCATGAAACTTTATTTCCGCTAGATCTCCGAGTTTCGGTGGTATCTGGGAGGCTGCGATTAAAATAACTAAACATCATTTAATGCGTATTGCAGGCATTGGTTCTCTTACTTTTGAGCAAATGAATACTTTACTGGTTCAGATTGAGGCAGTTTTAAATTCCCGTCCCCTCTGTCCTTTATCCTGAGATCCGGAAGACTTGTAGGCCTTGACGCCGGCACACTTTCTGATAGGAAGGTCGCTAACAGCCATCCCGGAACCAACTCACCAGGAAATTCCACGAAGCCATTTGAACATTTACAAACGCATCCAAGCAATGGTTCAACATTACTGGTCCAGGTGGCAGAAGGAGTACCTTTCTGAACTACAAGTCAGAACCAAATAGAGCAAACATTTTAAGGAGGTACTGAAAACAGGTTCCTTGGTTCTTATAAAGGACGACAACTTACCTACCCTCAACTGGAAGCTAGGAAGAGTTTTATCGCTACATCCAGGAAGTGACGGTGTGGTTAGGGTGGTGTCGTTAAAGGTGCGCGGAGGTACAATAAAGCGAGCAGTGAATCGGATTTGTGTTCTGCCGATTGAGTAAAAGAATTACACATTACATGGACTGAACGGACATTTAGGTTTAATTAATTAATATTTGGTTTCAGTAGTGATAAGTTATTATTGTTATTAGACTTAAGACGTTAATTATTTGTTATGTTTGTTTTGAAGTCAACCTTTCAAGGCGGGGAGTATGTTGCGCATGACTGTCTCTGTCAATGCTAGAGGGTTTGGGGTAAGTGCGCTTGCTTGTGACGAGGAGTCGAGTTTTTGCCATGTACGAAGGAAGAAGGAATGAATTTTAAAATAAATATACAGTCCACTTTAAAGTTGGTTATTATTGGCCCCATTGGCCGAAACACCCCATTTTTACTCCTTTCACAATGAAATTTAGAATAAAAACCTTAATAGTACTTTATGTAACTAGTCCTCAAAGCAAGGCTTTAGGGGACGAGTTGTAATGTTTCCGGACGAGGCGGAGCGAAGCGCAGCCGAGTCCGTAATATAAAGATGAGTCCTCTAAAGCCATTTGAGGACGTGTTGCATACAACGTTTTCTTGTATTAGCTCTCCAAACATTATAATATGAAGTTTCAATTACCATTAACGCGGCATTATATTAGGAGGCCGCGCGAAAATGTATTTTTCGCTCCCCAAACTGGTTACTTTGGAAACTGTCTAGGATCCTCAAAATGGCCATTTAGAGGCCTTGTACTTAAAGTCGTCATGGCAACTAATGTTTGAGTCCGCTAAAATGTTGCCATGACGACTTTAAGTACAAGGCCTCTAAATGGCCATTTTGAGGATCCTAGACAGTTTCCAAAGTAACCAGTTTGAGGAGCGAATACAAAAAACCACTTTTTAAAGATTTAAAAAACACACATATGCCCAAAAACCATGGTTTGCTTTAATAACGACACCAAATACGAAAGGTTCTATAATTCACCCGTGAATACAAATTTGCACCTTTAGGAGTTGATCTGTGCACAATCCTGAATTACGTTTTTAGGAACTTGTATAGGTAACCTTTCTAAGTAAAAACCAGATCGATATATTATAGGGCCTTAAGAGATATTGAGAAATTCGTGAAAACACATTTTACCTCTTTCCTTCCCTTTAGGTGTGGAATTTCGAAAACTACTTTCCTAGCACTTCGCTACGTAACTGAAGGACTCTTCTTGCCAAATTTCAAGTTTCTGGTACCAAGGATTACTATGACTCTATTTATCTTTTATACATATAGATTATAGCGGAATACCCGTTTCTTTCCCTTATGGGTGAAATTTCTAAAAATCTTTTCTACCGTGTTTTATTCTAAAATGCACCAAAAAAAATTAATAATTTTAACCACCTACCCCTTTTCAATTTTGCTTCTTTTATCCCTTTAGCGTTAAGATTTTCAAATTTCCTTAAACCACCTTCTAAATATTTTAAAAATACATATATATGTCAAAAAATAATGTTCTAGCTCAATAAACATACGAGATACGAAGGGTTCTTTAATTCACCCCTAATCCAGATTTGCACCTTTAGGGGTTGATTAGGGCAAAATCCTAAAATACGTTTCTAGGTATTTGCATTGCTAATCTTTGCAAGCAAACACCAAATCGATATCTTATCGGATGTAAGAGATATTGAGGAATTCGCGAAAACACATTTTACCCCTTGCATTCCCTTAAGGGTCAAATTTCAAAAAAAATCTCTTCTTAGCACTACCTTACGTAACAAATTAAACCTTCCACCCAAATTTCAAGTTTCTAGTGCCAGCGGTTTCGGCTCTGCGTTGATTACTGAGGGTTGTGACTTTCCTTTATATATAACTAGCAAGATACTTGTTCTTCGTACGGACTACAAATGTTTTTACTTCTAAATCTTAAACGCATTCTAGAATGCTCCCCTCCTCACTCACTCAATACGCTAAACTAACAAATGCTACAAAACAATATTGTATGTAAAAACGAAACAATATTCTTCCGAAAAAAGTTTTCCATAACCCTTTTATGCTTCAGGTATCCCCTGAAAATGTGTATGTAATTATCGTTCTCCTTGTATAGATTGATAAAACTATAGGTTTAGTATAACAATGAGAATATAAATAATAAATGTACTTATTAAAGGTTGTAGTCATAAATTGTAGAAACATACCAGTTTCCACCACTTGGAAGTGAAATTTAGGAAATACCCCTATTTTATTCTAAATTGAACACACCTTTCACCATGAAATTTAGAGTAAAAACTTTAAACCACTATTTAAAGATTTAAAAAACACCCTTATGCCCAAAAACCATGGTCATCAGGAATCACAGGAAATACGAAAAATTCTATAATTCACACCTGAATCCAAATTCGCACCTTTAGGAGTTAATCTGTGCACAATCCTGAATTACGTTTTTAGGAAATTGTATAGGTATCCTTTTTAAGTAAAAACCAAATCAATATATTATAAGGCTTTAAGAGATGTTGAGAAATTCGTGAAGACATTTTACGTCTTTCCTTCCTTTTAGGGGTGGAATTTTGAAAACTTCTTTCCTAGCACTTCGTTACATAAGGACCCTTCTTGCCAAATTTCAAGTTCCTGATACCAAGGATTACTGCGGATCCGCGTTGTTGAGTTGGTGCTTTATCTTTTATACATATACATTATAGATTATAGCGGAATATCCGTTTCATCCCCTTGTGGGTGAAACTTCTAAAAACCTTTTCTTTAATTCACCCCGAATCGAGGTTTGCACCTTTAGGGGTTGATTAGGGCAAACTCCTGAAATACGTTTCTAGGTATTTGCATTGACAATCTTTGGAAGTAAACACCAAGTCGCTATCTCATCGGGTCTAAGAGATATTGAGGAACTCGTGAAAACACATTTACCCCTATTCACCACCGTAGGGGTGGAATTTAAAAACTCTCTTTTAACTTATGTTATTGTAAAATGAAACTCACAGCGAAAAAAAAATTTTAACCCTCTACCCCTTTTCAGTTTTTCCTCCTTTACCACTTTAGGGTTAAAATTTTCAAATTCCCTTAAATCCCTTTCTAAATCTTTTAAAAATACATCTATATGCCTAAAAAGCATGTTCTAACTCAATAAACATAGGAGATACGAAGAGTTCTTTAATTCACCCCGAATCCCGATTTGCATCTTTAGGGGTTGAAAAAGGAAAAATCCTGAAATACGTTTCTAGGTATTTACATTGATAATCTTTGCAAGTAAACACCAAGTCGCTATCTCATCGGGTCTAAAAGAAATTGAGGAACTCGTGAAAACACATTTACCTCTTTTAACCCCCGTAGGGGTAGAATTTCAAAAAATCCCTTTTAACCTATTTTATCGTAAAATGGAACTCAAAGCGAAAAAATTTTAACCCCCTACCCATTTTTGGTTTGTTCTCCTTTTACCACTTTAGGGTTAAAATTTTCAAATTTCTTTAAACCATTCTCTAAATATTTTAAAAATACATCTATGCCAAAAAAAGATGTTCTAACTCAATAAACATAGGAAGGGTTCTTTAATTCACCCCAATCCAGATTTGCACATTTAGAGGTTGATTAGGGCAAATTCCTAAAATACGTTTCTAGGTATTTGCATTGATAATCTTTGCAAGTAAACACAAAGTCGCTATCTCATCGGGTCTAAGAGATATTGAGGAACTCGTGAACACACATTTAACCCCTTTTTACCCCCGTAGAGGTAGAATTTCGAAGAATCTTTTTTAACCAATTGTATTGTGAAAGGAACCCACAGCGAAAAAAAAATTTAACCCTCTTACCCATTTTTGGTTTGTCCTTCTTTTACCCCTTTAGGGTTAAAATTTTCAAATTCCCTTAAACCCCTTTCTAAATATTTTAAAAATCCATCCATATGCCAAAAAAAGAATGTTCTAACTCAATAAACATAGGAGATACGTAGGGTTCTTTATTTCACCCCCAATCCAGATTTGCACCTTTGGGGGTTGATTAGGGCAAAATCCTAAAATACGTTTCTAGGTATTTGCATTGATAATCTTTGCAAGTAAATACCAAGTCGATATCTCATCGGATGTAAGAGATATTGAGGAATTTGTGAAAGAGCATTTTGCCCCTTTTCACCCTCTTAAGGGTCGAATTTCAAAAAATCCCTTCTTAGCACTACCTTACGTAACAAATTGAACCTTCCTCCCAAATTTCAGGTTTCTAGTACCAATGGTTTCGGCTCTGCGTTGATTAGTCAGGGTTGTGACTTTCCTTTATACAGGGTGTTCCTAAATAAGTGTCGCAACGGAACACTGTAGATTCCTCATGAAAAAAGGAACACTGGTTCATTGTGGTTGACACCGCATACGTTATCGGAAAAAAAACTAAGTTACCATAGAAAACAAATTACCTTAGAACTGTCAAGCGTCACAAGTTAATTAATTGTCATGCTGCTGAGTCTTTCTTTTTGTAATTGTTTAAAATTGTTAGTAGTGTGGTAAAAATGGAAGGTTTTACTAATAATGAATAGACTGACATGATCAAAATTTACGGTGAAACGTTTAGCAAAATGTTTGTTTTTGTTCATAAAAAGCAATTTTTCTCGAAAACGGTCGACTTTAGAGCAATGAACCAGCTTTTGTAAAAAATTTTGACACCTTGTATCTCGAAAACGAAAGCCCCGAAAGAAAAATGGAAGACGAAAAAAGTGTATGTAGTTTTTTACGAAGATTGAATTTTAGAAACAAAAGTACATCATCCTATTTAAAGTTCCAAAGTTACCCCCCACCTCTCAAAATACAGTGAGGCGGTAAATGTTAAAAATATGTTTAAATATGTCTCCCGATATCCCTATTACCTCACCAAAAATTCATCAAAATATTTAAAACCGTTCTCGAGATATTGCCTTGTAACACTTTAAAGAACTCACCCTGTAGATTGTATAAAGATTTTCTTTTGCATTTGTAACTAATAATTTATAAACAAACATTACTTTCAGATTTAAAACTAGTATTCTTATAGCTTTTTCAGTAATTGTTAGATGATTATTTATGCTCAATATTGCAGCAACATTATGTTGAATATATTTCTACAACATTTTTACGTTTACATTATTATTAATAATTTTGAAATATTTCTTCCAAATATTAGCAAAACGTTTTAAGCCAATATTGTTGTAATGTTTCAAGTACACGTACGCGTACGTACACAAACGTATTTAGAGATATACAGCAATAATATTGTCTCCAATATTACCTAAATATTTTTAAGAAGTATACGGGGTGTTAAGAAAGTCAATACCATAAATTCGGATGAAAGAACTGTAAGAATGGAGTCCAAATTTCCTTAGACATTTTTGGAGTAGATGTATAGATTCTTCACAACTCGATGTTAAAAAATGTCACCATACATTTTTTTGTACTGCTGAAATGCATATCCATACAATCCGTTTTGGAATTTAGTGTGCTGTTGTCACAAGCTGGCAGTATTTGAAAGAGTACGAGGGTTTATGTTACGCAGGTTTGAAACTTGTATTAGAGCAAATGGTTCACACTTTGAGTATTTACTGTAAATAATTTTCATTTTTAATGTAATAATTTAGTTTTCGTTTATTTGATTTGTTAATGTTTATTTGATTCGTTAATCGTTTAAGTCATACAGTGCATAATTGCTTAGTAACAGGATAATCAAAACTTAAACAATGTTAAGGGATGTTCATTATGTGAGCAATTCCAAAAATTTTCGGCACCGTTTTTAACATCCATTCCCCAAGAATCTCTGCACCGAATCAAAAAATGTCTCGGAACTTTTCAACTATAGTTCTGTCATTCTTTCATCCCTACACATTTATGGTATTGACTTCCCTAACACCCTGTACTTGTCAAATATCTTAAAATAATATTTACGCAATAGTTCTGACATATATGTCAGTAATGCAAGCTAAGTATCACATCTAGTATCGTCGCAATATTTAGAAAATATTGTGTGCTACTTGGGATGTCTTACGATTTCACAAATTACGTAAAACATAATTATAGTAAGAAACGAATATGCAATAAGGCCAGAACGCCTAAAGACTTAACCTTGTATGATCAGTTATGCTAAATCTAACCTTTGACACACGCCACTGTATGAGCTGGGCACTTTCTTAATCCTTAATCTTCGGGTATGTCTTTTACCTGTAAAAGACGCATGGACTGGGCAATGCACTTTCTAGTCACCAAATATGAACCCTTGATTATGTGTCATTAACTAAACATTAATATTTATGAGATACACAGAGTTACAGGAATGGCATGAAAAGAACTACAAATGCCTGTAAAGCGTTGTATTTCAAGCTGGATAGTAATTTTTATAAAGCGCACCCGTCTTTGTTTGTATTTATTAACGTCTTACTTAAATTTCAAATTAATATATACATTAAGTTACAGATTATTAACAAAATTGTTAGAACTAAAGATCTCGAAACAAGACGCCGGCACGAATTTTTAAAAACGAAAATTGACCAGTTTAGTCGGTCTAGTGAAATAGGTAGGTTACATTAGGTACGTTAAATGTGTAGATTACTTTTACAACCAGTAAATAATACCTACACAGACATTATATAGTAATTAATCATTAAGTCGATATAGTTTTTTCCTGCGCCCACACGACGACACCCGGTCGTTATCATAACTCCAAGGTGTTTGTTATGAAAAAATACACAGTTCACAGTTATACAGTGGGTTAAATATGTCATTTTAACCTAAAAACTACTGAATATATGTCATTATGTTCTAAAAATTGCGGAGAATCTACTAACTTGTTACAATAAAACTGTCATTCATTAAATTGCAAAAATGTGTATTTTTTGTGGTCGTGGGAAAAATAGCGTACATAACTCGCTTGAAAGTGTTTCGTACCCTCGCCACTTTCGCAGCTTGTTATGTAATATACTATTAAAGGCTTTGATGAATGTTGAAATGCTGTATTTGTAAGTGTTATAATAATTTTTGCTAATAAACATAAAATAATCCTGAGGTTATTTAAAGTGCCCACTTCAGTTTTAAACAAAATGTTTAATCCGTGGTCTAGCCCCCAGTTCAGGTGGGTGCAATTATTAAAGTTCAGGTGAGCGGTGCCCCCAATTCGAGGAGGCCTAGCACACAATCATATAAATACGATGCAGCTGGATGTAAAATTTAGTGTTACTTGAAACCCAGCTATAAAATGAACAATTCACTATTCGCACTGTTGGTGGTGTTGATATGTGCGTTTAACTTAGCAAATTTTACTGTTATTCGTTATGATGGTGGCGGCACTTTCGATTACAATAATGATGGACTAGGAAATTACCATTACAAGTGAGTATAACTGAAAAGAAATTATTTTTTCCGTCGACCTTCCTATAAAATGTGATTTTACAGACGCATTTACTTACCAAAAGTATCACTTTTTTGGACACCATTAATTTTTCGTCCGCAAACACTTTTCGTCCGCAAATGCTTTTCGTCCGCAAATGCTTTTCGTTCGCAAACACTTTACGGCCGCACTTTACAGCCGCAAACGCTTTTCGTCCGTAAACACTTTTCGTCCGCAAACACTTTTCGTCCGCAAACGCTTTTTGTCCGCAAATGCTTTTCGTCCTCAACAACTTTTATAATTCGGACTTTTTTTTCAAATTATGACGGTCGACGGAAAAATTTAATATGCACCTCAGACGAAAACTGCTTTTTATGGCCTTGCCTAATTGCTTGCCTCGGCTATCGCCTCGGCCAGCAATTGCAGGCATCGTCCATAAAAGAAAATTTTTCGTCCTAGATGCATAAATAACTATTAATCTAACTACAAAACTGAATTTTAGACTCAAGTTTACGAGAAGTTCAGATTGAACACAGCAGTTTTTGATCATAACTAAATAAGACTGCAGTAATGATAAAGTTAAATCAATATAAATTCATTTGAAAATGTAAAGGAATAGCTGCAAATTATTTCAGAATCGACTTGCCTGATCAAAACAAAGAAGAAGAAGGAACTGTAGACACATCTAAGGCGGGTGAAGATAGTTACATAGTTCGTGGAGAATACTCTTTCAGTTCAGGGGGAAAGATCTACAAAGTGTCTTATGTCGCTGATGCTAATGGCTATAGAGCCCGTAGTGAAGACGTTGTAAGGTAAGTGAATTACGATACGGAGAAACTAAAAGTTCTAGATAAAAAGTTTCAGTAATATTATAAAAATTAATGGAATTGTTTAATTATTAACAATGCCTAGCAAATATGTAATAAAAATGTATTATTGAGACATATCTCACAGAACGACTTTTCTTCATTTAGATAAAATCAGTTGATATAGCTGTGACCTTGAACTGCGCACCAAAGGTTAAATAATATATTTTAAATATGTAGGTACTCTATAACGTTATAACTGCGCTAATTATGTTATATGTATCACATTAACTTAATCAAGAACATTGAATCAAACACGAAAGTGATTTCGAACTAATGCAATTTCCAGCTCGTGTGATATGCATTTATATTGTATCTTCTTTAAATAATTTAAAAAGCTCTATGTAAGCAAATCTTTAAAATTGTAAAATTATTTATAAATACATAAAGGTATGTCAACAAAACGATTATTAAGAAATATATTCTTAAATATATGCTTTCTCCGTGTTTAGTGGATAAGATCATTAAACAATGTATATGATTTCCATTTCCGATGGAATTACATCGAAATCTCCCTTATTATTAGAGGTAGGCAAATAGTTGCACATTATGTGGTAAACTTTTTGAAAGCGTAACGACGGAGAAAATAGAATATCTCGTTTGCTTTCTCGACGTCATAGTTCATATGTTTTTTCCAAATATCAAATAACATACTGATAGTAGCTCGGTAACCGAAATAGATATTCAAATTTTCCTTTCACTGTCGTATTGCTATCGAAAAGTTGATCTCAAGATGTGAAAACGGGTTTCCACTGTCCTAATAATAAGGCAGATCCCACTTCAGCCCATCGAAAATGGGACACCCGGTACAGCAATATCGAGGAAAATAAAAAAGTTCCTAAAGTTTTACTACAAAAGCTCTGGATCTGTGTCATTTCCATTTAATTACAACAGGAATTCTTTCAAAAAGACCACCTTTTTAAAGGATTCTTCCAATATAATTTTTAACATGCCTAGAATATTGTACAATTTATAATTTATGTATTTATTTATTAACGGGAAACCCAATTGAATTAATACATTTTATTTAAATATTTTTATTTTCAAACACTTTAGTGCAACTTTTAATAATGACGTTATTTTAGTTATCATGGGCCTAAGCAGCAATTGTCGCCGACGACGAGGCGACTATCGCCGCCGACGCTGACGTATCTACCGCCGACGACGCCACCACCGCCGACGACGACGCCCGGAGTTCCCATAAAATCAGACGCTCTGAAGGTTCTTTTAGGTACTAAGGGAAGATGAAAACCGATATTCTAAATAGTTAAGGCTTACAGATATATTAAATTTAAGTATTGTAAATTATTTAATTACTGCACGTGAATTGTAAAATACAGTATAATAAAGTTTTGTATATTCTAATAATTGTTGAGTATTTGCAGTAAACACCACTACATGAACGTTTCTGTGTTTACAACTACAGCCATTATGAAACTTCTGCATTTGTGTTACTATGTTACCGAACTAAATAAAGAAGAGTGCGCTTTACCACCAATTTGTATTGCTACCGTTGTGAATTTGGATCCGACTTTAATCAACTACCGACATGAACTACTACCGATTTGGTTTACTACCGAGACGGATTACAACCGATGTGGATTAACAACCGATTGAAACTAGCAGCGATTTGGTTTACTTCCGACTTTTAAAGTTTGTAACAAATATTTGTTATGTCACCAAACTAAAGTACCACCGACTTGGTGTACCAACCGACTTGTATTACCACCGATGTGGATTTACATCCGACAGGAACTACTACCAACATGAGCGATCGCCGGTGTGAACTACTACTGCGAGTTTAACTCTGACCGTTTTCGACAGTAGTTGCTGCAACACACCTTACGCGAGCGACGCAAACTTGCATTCCTTCCGATATTAATCATTTGACAGCAACTACAATATTTTTATGGAGTAATTGGTATCACTAGCTGTTGAAAGATTTCGTATTTCGTCAGTAAATTTCTTATACTATAATAAAATGTCGGTGCTATGTTTTAACTCGTAAATAGATTTAAATTCTTTCAAAAATTAATAATTATGCGATCTTTGTTTGATTAGCGTATTAAGCATATTTTACTAAAATTCTGTAGATAGTAGAACGTTATATGTTATACAGGGTGCATTATAAATGGTGCATAATCTTCAGGTAGAGCGATTCTTTGATTAATTCTTCTTCATCTTCTTCTTCTACTTTATTAAGATCCATTGATCTGTTATTGTTCCATCGTAAGAGCTTTAATTTTCTTGAGAAATAGACTGCCAGCTATCCCTCTACATTTTATATAGTCTTCCAATTGGTCGGCGACCTGTCGGTTGTCCTTCAAATGCAGTTCGAGCTATTCTGCTCTCGTCCATCCTTTTGACGTGATCTCGCCATTCTCTTTTTCTTTGTCGACCCCATCGTACTATATCTGTGACTCCTCATGTTTGTCGTTGCGGACCCTGTCTCTGAGTGTTTTCCCAGCTATTGCTCTTAGTGTCTTCATTTCCGCAGTTCTCAACATATTCTTGGTTTTCTGAGTATCCGCTGGTACTTCAATTCCATACGCCATAATTGGTCTAACACAGGTCCTGTAGATTCTGATCTTGCTATTCATTCGCATATACTTATTATTTTATACTACGTCTTTCAGGCATCCAGATGTCACAGCAGCTTTGGTGATTTGCCCATTTAAGTCTTTTACTGGATTTTGGTCACTTGACATTTCGATTCCGAGATATTTAAAATTCATCACTTGTTGAAGTGCGTTTGTGTCTATAGCTAATTTACACCTTGTGGGTTCACTAGAGAAAACCGTAATTTTTGTTTTATCTACGGATATTGTCATATTGTATCTTTGACCTGATTGGGAAAATCTGTAGAGTTGCCTTTGAAGGTCGTCTTCGCTTTCTGCTATTATGGCGGCGTCATCCACATAGCAAGTTATTCCGATTTATTTGTTTTTCAGCCTATATCTTATGTTAAGAGATGTGACGTCCTCTATTATCTTGTTCATTATAAGATTGAAGAGAAATGGACTTAAACTGCCTCTCTGTCTGATGCCTCCAGGTACGGGTATATTTCCTGTTATCTAATGGTCTGCTTTAATTTTTGTATAATTGTTGGTGTTGAGGCCGTGGATGGCTTTTACGATATTGAATGGTATTTGCTTTTCAACAAGAATTTGGATAATGTCGCCTAACTGTATTATATCGAATGCCTTGGTTAAATCTATGAAGCAAGTATACTCTGGTGTGTTAAACTCTATTGCTTTTTCGTTTACTTGGTTTATTATAAACACTGCATCTGTTATCAATATATTTTTCCGGAATCCTTGTTGTTCGTCTCTGTGTGTGATGTATTTTTCAAGTTTGGATTTTAAAAGATACTTGTGAAGAGTTTCATAGCTGAAGATAAAAGCGTTATACCGCGGTAATTTCCTGAGTTAGCTTTGTGTCCCCCTTAAATATACGTACAGTTATGCCAGTCTTTCGGTATTCTGTTGATTAATTCTGACTCGAAAATTGTAATAGTAAAATAAAATGTTGAATTCGTCTTCATGAGCCTTCACGAGCGGTAGATAGAAAACATGATTTTTTCAGGTAAAGTAACTTTTCTGTTTCAGATATGTGAAAGTATCGTCAAGCAAAGTTGTTTAAAATGTAAAATTATGGTCGCATATAACATTTAAGAAATATTGGCTTTCTTTTATGAAACCGTGTGTATAGTACAGTCATTTGGTAGTTTTACCTGGAAAGTTTTCCGGGAGTTTTGAAAATAGGTAGTTTTATAGATTTCGATGTGCTCTTTGCGAATTTCAACTTTGCCACCTCGTATCTTTGCCGCTCGCGCCGCCATATTGGAAAACTGGTGCCTAAAAGCAGTTTTTTTACTATATCTCCTTTGCGACTCATTTAACGATAAAAATATTTATATACAAAATGAAACTAGAGAAAATTTCCTACAATTCATGTAATAACTCTTTTTTCGTAAAATCAATAGCTTTGGCGTACGAGCGCCGCAAAGTGTAGTTCAACACGCGCTTTGGCCAAAAAACTCATTTCCACACCACCTTGAGGTAGAGTAAGCGGCGCGTTTTTTTATGATGGTATCCTCAGTAGGCCTAATCCACATGCAATTCACTATTCCAAAATTTAGCGCATTCTCCTTCGCTTCGCTGTTCTTGATGGACCAGGTGTTGCGAGTTCATTGTCTTTAGTACCGATCGAAACGTCACAGACCGAAATTTCTTCCACATCATCCGCGATGGGATTATCAGTTTCATCGCAATCCCCTTCGTTCTCGATTTCATCATATGTTTGCTCGAAAATAGTCTCCGTTTCTTCCTCTTCATCGCTATCTTGTAATGGAACTTGCGAGTTATCACAGGTACCACTATAATTCGTGCATATAACGGAGCACTTTAACCCAGCTTTTCTGCATCCACACGCTTTCTGACATTTCTTTTTGCATTTGCAAGAAATAAGTTTTAACATGCTTCCCGGAGCTGGGGGCTCGAGTGTGGTGACAGGAATTAGCCCGTTCTTGTTTCTTTTCCATCCCCATTGCTCTGCATTTTGTTAATTGCCATACCACTGCTGAACCCGGTGAGTAGTAGAGGGACCCCTAAACTGGAGCAACCTGTCAATCAAACTATTAATTCGGCGAATTTAATCCGCGATTCCGCGAATTAAATCCGCGGTTTGCCCTAATTAATTTCGCGGTTTGCTCTAATTATTCTTCATATGTGCTACTAATTAATCACATATGAAGTTTGATATGTAATTTACATATTTGCTACTGATTAAATTACGCGTCGGACTTCGGCGGCCATCTTGGATTTCTGGCGGGAATATTTGAAATTTGAATTTTTCCGATTTTTTTTTCTAAGTTCCATTATTTGAATTTTAAACTTTCCGGGTGTCGGCCATCTTGGTGCGCGCGCACTTCTCACGGCTGCCGTTTTTAATTTTGAATTTTCGCGGAAATATTTGAAGTTCAAACTGGTAGATCTTCCGTCTCCCTCATCGAAGCTGCTGTCTCTCTCTTGCATTCCCTCGCGGAAATATTTGAATTTAAAAAAGCTATTTGCGGCGGACCCGAGTGGGATTCGAACCCTAGTTTTCTGGTCAACAGCCTTAGGACCTTACCGCTGCGCTATCGAGGTTTGTTGGATATATAGGAATTGAACAAGACGTCATTTCGCAGCTCTGCCGTCACACCGTTCGAGTTGAAACAAACTATTTTTCAAAAATTTATATTATGAGAATAGGGAATGTTTAGCATATTGTGTTTACAGGCAGACACAATTTTTAAAAAAAATTATATTTGTAACAGCTTTGCTAGAAATAATAATTTTATAATTTACAATATCCTCGTTGCTCCACCCTACTGGAAATTTCCATTCACCTGCGCATAATTTGAAAAGTTAGAATAAGGTTAATTTTACGGTTCTATGTGTAATTACAAAAGATATTATAGCCTCGATGCGAACTTTCTATTTCGTCATCCACAAATGGCCTAACCGGTCGTGCCTGTCGGTCACAATTATATATATCAGCAATAACATGAACAAGAAGATATACGTATTGCTTGAGTAAGAAAGAGATAAACATATAATCCGTTCACGACCTTTTTGGGACAGAGTTGGCTATTATTTTTTCTTTTATGTTGGACTAACTGATTCGGTGATGTAGCGGATGCAACTTTTTTTCTGTCAGTGTCTGTTCGACATTTTCTTGCCACCACATTGCCAAACTTATTATTTTAATATTCGTAAGAAAATAAATGCTTTATCAAGTGTGTAAAAGTAATTTTAATTTCCGTCAAAGGAAAAATCAAAATGCCCAATATAATTTTTTTACAACAAAACATTTCCATTAAACGATGCTAGTTGCAGTTTAAAAAGGACAGACTAGATCTAAAAGAACACGAGTTGATGTCGAGACTAGAGAGAGATCCGGCAACAATGTACCTATTCAGAAAATATAACCTTAAACTGAAAACAACCTAACCTAACAGAAAAAGTGTCAGTTTGCATTAGGGAGTTTAGTTGCCGCAGAGGTACTGCCAACAAAATTACTAGATGGTCATAGCCTCACCTGACCCAAAAAGATCGTGAACGGCTTATAGTAGCAAGTATTGGAGAAGGCTTGACTAATTTTAATTATGACATTTGTCAACTAAACATGTCTACTAATATAATTTTTTGTATGGCTATCTTTTTCTTACTCATATAGGTAAGAAAGGGTGGTGCGTTGCTTTCAGCTACCGTGTTCCGAAGATATCCGAGTCTTATTGTATAAGAATGGTTGTCCCCCATAAATTTGAATAAAAACAGACAATTTCGTTGAAAAAAAATAGCTTTTCAATATCGTTTGCAAATAAGACAAGGGATACTTGTAAAAATATAAGTCAAACCATTTTTTCTTGTAAAAAATTTACGAAAAGACGTATGTGTTGGCGACAAATTAAAATAAATTTGAATAAAAGCACGCAAAATTACGAAAATACGTAGAAAATTTATAAAAATCGGCATCTTGTCACATTAAATTCTGCAAAAACGACAAAAAACAATATTTTTTTACAACTTTCATTGAAAAAATAGTAAAATTTTACGAAAATACGTCTGTGTTGACGACCAATGAAAATAAATTTGAATACAAATACGCAAAAATTACGAAAAGACGTATGTGTTGATCCCCAAAGTAGCAAAAATTTGAATAAAAACGCACAATTTCGTTGAAAATCTTTACAAAGCGACTTTATAGTACCGAAAAATGATGTAAAAAAGTTTTTAAGAGTTATTTCTAAGCATAATTTTGCAAACGTTTAACAAATAAACCGTAATTTTTTAAAGTACATCACACAATTATGAAATCGTAGTTCAATTTATATGAATTTTCGATACTTTGTATGTGAAAAAATAGCTTCACTTACTAATATTTGAATAAAAACATGCAATTTCCAAAGCATTTCGTTTAAAATTTTAGAAAATCGACAGCATCTCCCATGAAAATTTATAAAATCAGCATCTTGTCACATTAAATTCTGCAAAAAACGCCAAAAAACAATATTTTTATACAACTTTCATTGAAAAATAGTAAAATTTTACGAAAATACGTCTGTGTTGACGACAAATAAAAATAAATTTGAATAGAAACACGCAAAAATTACGAAAAGACGTATGTGTTGACCCCCAAAGTAACAAAAATTTGAATAAAATCACGCAATCATACAGCATCTCACATAAATTTTCACAAATATCGACATCATGTCACATAAATTATACAAAAACTGTCATCACGTCACTTGAAATTATACAAAATACGATATTTTTATTCAGCACACGATGAAAATTGAACAAAAATCACGCAATCACACATCATATCACATAAATTTACACAAAAATCGACATCATGTCACATAAATTATACAAAAACTGTCATCACGTCACTTGAAATTATACAAAATACGATATTTTTATTCAACACACGATGAAAATTGAACAAAAATCACGCAATTACAAGCCAACCCACATAAATTTTCACAAAAATCGACATCATGTTACATAAACTATGCATAATTTTGCAAATGTTTTACACTTTTTATAAAATGCATCGCTCAAAATTAAAAGAAATAGCAATTTCGTTGAAAAATTTGCAAATGTTTTACACTTTTTTATAAAATGTATCGCACAAAATTAAAAGAAATCACAATTTTCTAAATTATATCACGCCATTATGAAATCGTAGATTGATTTTTTTGAAATTTTACACTTTGTAACTGTAAAATAACTGCAAATACTAATATTTTAGATTTAGACTTTGTAATTATTGCAAATTCGAGAAAAAAACAAAGCAGAGTAGAAATAAAAAACACAAACACTTTGTAATAAACAAATATATTGTTCTTATTTCGTATAATACTTAATAATATAAATATAAATGTACAGCAGAAAGTCTTATTTCTAAAAATTCGCTAGCAATTTACAAAACTGTAGTTTGAGGTGCACGACATTTCAAATTAAAAAGACTGCAAGTAATAAAATCAGAATTTCATTGTGTAATTTTAAAGTTTAAGATGCACCCAATCTAGAATTCCCTTCGTTTTTGGTGTTGATGACATCTGCCTTAGAGGCGTTTTTCTAACGGCCCTTTTTTGGAGGCGTTTCCTTATCGGCGTTCTTCTGACTGAACCTTTTTGATGCGGACTTGGATGAGTAGCTGGTGTTTTTAATTTATATTCTAAATCGGACTCGCAGTTATCAGTTTCCATTTCGGTTTTTCCTGTAGTAGCAGTCGGGGTTGGCTTCTTTTGCTGTTTAGGTTTAGCTAGCAGCACATTAGCAACGTTAAGGTCTTTGATGTAATCAGCAAACTGTAGGCGTCCGGGTGGATTAATAGTTTTTCGAGGCCGCAGAGTGTCGTAAATTAAATCGACTATGTTAGACGCCGGTAAAATTTCACCCTTTATAGTAACGGTACCCTTGTGATCCCAGCTCACATCGCTTGAGGTACTCAAAATGCGTAGGAAAACTTCAGCTTTTTTCATAAAAGTTTTGGGAAGTGTAGGTATTTTGATTGGCTGCCGCGCCTGGTTTGTGAAATGAAGGAATCGTTGTAAAACCTGATTGTACTGGATCCATTTATCGTGATCAGTTAATTTGGACTTTAAAACTTTTTGCATTTCGTCATCAAGCTGTGATAATATATTTTTCTCCGCATCATCGCCAGACTTAAGACGTTGGACAAATTCCGGCGATACAATCAACATCTTCCGCTCTTTGTCCATTTTAGTCGAAAAAGAGCTCAATCGTTTGTTCTGGTAGAGCCGTCGTGAATAAACTAGCTTAAAATCAAGACTTTCATAATAAATATATAAAAAAAAAAATGACAGGTACGGGAATCGAACCCGTATTCTCTCTAGAGATCAGAGCTTGAATCTGACGCCTTAACCATTCGGCCAACCTGCCTCCCTATATAAACGAGCACTCTCTGCCTAATTAAGAAAACATATAGTTTAAAAAGCCTTCTACATGCAATTTCATACAATATTTCATATAAATTAAGCCATGTACAAATTTCTAAATCAGGTTGTGATATATATTTTATCGAAAGACTTGACCCTCAGCTGCCATTTTATTATTTGTCGTGATGCGTCATCGCTGAATTTACAAGTGCCATCCTGTCTGCGATGTGACGCACGCAGTGTTTCCATACCTTTTTATTTTAAAATTCTATAAAATCAGAGGTCCAAACTGCTGCCGCATCAGGTAACAGAGTACAATGGTTTAAAACGTGTTAGTGCGGCAGCAGTCGGGCCTCTGGTTTTATAGAATTTTAAAAATTCAAATTTCAAATATTCCCGCCAGAAATCCAAGATGGCCGCCGAAGTCCGACGCGTAATTTAATCAGTAGCACATATGTAAATTACATATCAAACTTCATATGTGATTAATCAGTAGCACATATGAAGAATAATTAGAGCAAACCGCGAAATTAATTAGGGCAAACCGCTGATTTAATTCGCGGAATCGCGGATTAAATTCGCGGAATTAATAGTTTGATTGACAGGTTGCTCCAGTTTAGGGGTCCCTCTACTACTCCGGTGATAGGTTCGGAACGAATGTTGTCGTGCTGCTGCCTCTGTTGGTGGTAGCGACGCAATATTAAATTTACTTTTATATGCTGATGTTGTGAAGCATGCATATCTATGGTTGTTTAAAGACATACTTTTCTTACTTTTCACATTACTGTAACTGTATAATTCAAGAAGAAAGCGTTCTCCAGCTTTAGCAATGATCTCTGGATCAGCATTTGGATTTTTGAATACCTGGATAACCTCGTTCAAATCTGAATTTTTTCGGAGTACATTAATAAATTTCATTTTATCTGGATTAAATAAGGCTGATGTTGTATCAGAGCCACTGAAGGCATGCAAGAATAAAATATGATCTGCGGCTGTTTTATCTATGATACTTTTTGTTGAATATATTTGTTGCGAAATTTTTCCTTTTCCTGGTTTGAGAATATATATGTTTGAACACGTAGATAGAGCCGTCAAAAGAATAGTCTTCGCCGACAACTATTACGAAATCATATGCCGATGAAACGCTTATTGCGGTATTGATTATTATTAGCGTATCCGCATCTTCCGTAGCTTGTTTGACCATGAAGTTCTCAGCTTCAAATTTTGTCTTCAACATTCCAATGAGGCGGTTCTTGTTTCCATCATTGCCCATAAATTTATTTTGTGACACAGTTGGGATCATTGTCTCGTCAAAAAGTATGTCTACTGAAGCAGGTTTTCGTGATCGTCGGGATCGCTCCGCATATTTGGTACTACGGTTTGCTTCATCTTCCGGATATCCGTCAAATACGATAATGGCTTTGGATGTATATTTCGATCGAACGTAGGTAACGTATTTATTGCAAATGGATGAAAACGATTCACCGCGATGCCAAATGACTCGGTATAATAAGTATCCTCCGTCGATGATATACATCGTATTTTCAAAATTTATATCTCCAGAATGTTGCTCAAATGCCTTATACATAGAAGATTTAATACATTTGCGCATGTCTTCGTCATTGAAAAGGGATAATGGAAATGGAGCCAGTTCGTACGTAAGGAAATTTTCAAGTTCCTTTTCAGATTCTTTTGCAATGCACATTCTTTGGAAAATTAAAAAGGATTAATCGGGACAATGTCGTCTTCTATCCGGATGCCAGCATTCATAACACCAAGTAACTTTATTCGGTCATTCCCGTTTGAATTTTACGGTATAGAAATCGCTGCCAATGATTTTAGAATAGCCAGCACTACCAATTTCTTGAGACATGTGACAGTTTATCTTTTCATCTCCGATAACTCCAGTGCTTATTAACATGATTTCTTTTAGTTCTGAAAAAGGTGGATGGTTGCACAACCAATCCATCAGTTTTCTTACATCGTCATTGTCACGATTAAACCGCGAACTTCTCATTTCGACTTGCTGCTCGGAACTGGAAAAAACTACATTGCAAAACTTTTAAAATTTATCGCAAATATTGTGCAGGAATACCATTCCCAAAGTCCACTTGGAAAGCACTCTTTCCTTGACTCCTCGGCCATGAGTACGGCCCCTAAGACATTTCATCGTCCTCATCAACGATTGCTCAATTGTCATATCTGACCACGTACCCCACCAAAATTTGTCGGAACGTCGAACTTTAAAGTATCCTTTAGTTGTGAAAAGTTCGTATTCTTCAGCTGTCATTCTTTCCTTCAAATCAACGCATAGTAAAATATTTATTGTTAGTATAGTTTTTAAATTTAAGTTAATTTTATAATTCACAAATCTAATCAGTGTAAATTAAATGTCACGGGTTGGCGTAGATGTATGTATAATGGTTTGCGGTGCTCGTACGCCAAAACTATTGATTTTACGAAAAAAAGGTTATTACTTAGATTATAGGAAATTTTCTCTAGTTTCATTTTGTATATAAATGTTTTTATCGTGAAATGAGTCGGAAAGGAGATATTATCAAAAAACTGCTTTTAGGCGCCATTTTTCCAATATAGCGGCGCGAGCGGCAAAGATACGAGGTGGCAAAGTTGAAATTCGGAAAGAGCACAACGAAATCTATAAAATTACCTATTTTCAAAACTCCCGGTAAACTTTCCAGGTAACCTCTTTTTTTAGAACCAAATGACTGTACTAGTACTAGACGAAGTACTTTTATAGTAACATGATTTCTTAAAAGTAGCCCGATATTTCTGAAATTTTACATGGAACGACAATTTTACATTTTGAATAACTTTCCTTAATGGCATTTTGACGTATTTAAAACAAAATTGGTACTTTACCTGAGATAAAAGAATTTTTATCTACCGCTCGTGAGAGCTTTGAAGACCAATCCAATATTTTAGTATTAAGATGTTCGAGAATTATACACTAGGTTAGAGTGGCAGAGTAGTAATCACAGCGATCAGCGGTCCCGGGTTCAAACCCCGGGGAAAGCCCTAATTTACGTTGAAAAACTTACAATATCAGTCCTTCTCAGGACTCACCACAAACACCTGAAGACGGGAGTAGATCAAAACTCCCAAAACGTTGTGTGATTTACACCCTAGACAGTGGAAAAAGTCCGAAAAACATATCATTAGGGTTTATGTTTACATTTTCTGTGAAATTTGTTGCGTTCATGTTTTTGCTTATATTTAAACCAACATTGATAAAACTTTATTTTCCAAAAACCGTATAAAATATAAGTAACATATTTACTAAGACAATAATAAAAATAATAATACGTAATTCAACAGAAGTACACTTTCATAAAGCAATACATTGCAAGTATACTGTACACAATAAAACAAGTGTGATGGAAAATTTAAAAAAAATTTATTTACATACACTTGCTTACAATACATTATTTATTCAAATATTGTATAATACGAAATAGCATTAAACTTTTTTTTTTAAAGGGGGGATGGTCCCACCACATACCCCTGCCCTGACACGGACAGCCATCCATTACCAGAGAATAGTGACTTGAAGACTTGAGTGAACCTTGTTAACCCTATCGAATCTTTATTATTCTAATTTACAATGCCTCTATGCTTAAGGTTAGTATGTAGAGATCAATCCAAAATCGATTCCTAGCGTAGCTAGTGAAAGCTCGATGTCAGGGTACCTTTGACTTACCCCTGAATTCCAATATGGGAGAGTTCCTAACTGAAAATTGAATTGCCTCTAGTCTGCTCCTGCCTGTAATGAACTTAACCTATCTTAACCTAAGAGCCTACCTATTCTATAAGTAACTTAACCTAACCTAAGTAATTCCTATGCTACAATCTGAGGAACCTGAAACCTTGAAAAACCTGAAAAGCGTATACCGGGGTGCAATGGCATACTGTTCCCTCTGCTTGGGATATACTCGCTTTTTACAGAACTGCTTCTCGCTGTCGTGCGTTAGGGCAGTTTTGTAATTTTTAACGCCTCCTCGTGCGTTTCCTTCTCGGCTCCGTTCGGCATAGCAGGGTGCCGACCGGCCGGCCTATCGTCGCACGATCCCGCATAGATGCTTCCTGGTTTAGAGAGGAACGTCGTCTTCCTCACTTCTAGGGCTTCTGTGCCCGCCACCCTTTACCGGCCCACCCAAGTTCGTGCTTATTGCTATTGAGGTTATTGTTTTCCTGAGGGCCGAAACTTGGCCGCCAAGGAAACCGTCGGTTCCGCAGCTTTCGCTACTCTTGTGGGATTGGCCGTGCCGTGCGTCTCTCCTGTGGCCCTCCAGAGCCAGCGTTTCCGCGGTAGTCGCGAGCCACTGGGCGGCGCACGGCTCGTCCAACGAACCGATAGGGCGTCGGTCGACGAACTCCAGCCTCGAACACCTCAGGGTCCCAAGCCTCATTACAAACCTATTCTAGCTTATTGCCCATCTTAGACTAGCTTATTCTAGCTTATTTTACTTGCCTTTGGTCCATAAAGTACGCCTGGCTCACTGCTTAAACTAGCACTATTAGGAGTCTATTTCTCGATTAACTTAGCCAGTAAGTTGACGTCATTCCCTAGCATTAACACTACCTCCGCAGCTGTGTTAGGCCATTGGTTTATTTTGTCCTCCAGTTCTAATCTTTCTTCGTCGTATATAGCGCATTCCATCACCCTGTGTTTTGGGAAGTCTATCTCGTCGCATATGTCGCATTGCGCATCTTCGCTTTTTCCGATCCGGTAGAGGTGTACGCCTAGCTCCCCGTGTCCGCTCAGTAATCGGGTGGTTTTCGTCTCAAGGCCTATTTGACACTCCCCTGTCCATCTCGTGATGTCAGGTATTAGCTCGTACTGGTACCTCCCCTTTTCGGCTTGGTCCCATTCTAGTTGCCACTTTCTTCTTATTCTCGCCTCCACTTCTGATCTTAAGGCCGTCCAGTATCTGTAGTCTTTTGCTACTATCTGTTGCCCCAGTAAGTTTGCTTCGCCAGTTCTTTTGAGTTCTTTCATGGCTTTTAAATGTTCTATTGTCAGGTGTAACGGAGGAATCTTCGCTAACACACAGAGACTTTCGTTGGGCGTGGTGACGTATGCGCCCAATATCGCTTTTAGGCATACTGCTTGGGTGGACCTGAATATTCTTTTATTGCTCAATATTGCCACTCTGTGTCCCCATATCTCGATCCCGTAGGTGATAATGGGAATGATTGCGCGTTCGTATATCGTTCTGAGGGAGTTTTGCAGCCGGTCGATCCTCCCCCAGTTTCTGTAAGTGAATCTCCTCAGGGTGTGGAAGATGTTTCTCGCTTTGCTGTTTGCGTATTTTATATGTTCTTTGAAGTTGAGTTTCTCGTCCATATATATCCCTAGATATTTCATATGTCTTTCTCTGCGTATGGGGTGGTTGCCCAGACGTACGACAGGGTTTCTATTCATGGGTTTGGAGGAGTATATCACGTACTTGGTCTTTTCTCTTGATATACCTAGCTTGTTGCTTGCTGCCCACTCGGCAAGGATGTTTAAGCATTGCCTCGCTTTGTCCTCTAGTTCGGTCCTTGTAGTCGCATGTATCGAGATAGCCACGTCGTCCGCGTATGCTATCGCTGTCGTATTTTCAGGCCACTGTTCTCTTAGCAGGGAGTCCATTACGACGTTCCATAGGAATGGTCCTAACACAGATCCTTGCGGGCAACCCTTAGTGATGTCTTTGGCAGTTTCCGAGTATGTTGCCGTGTATCTTACCTTCCTGTCTCTTAGGTAGCTTTTTAACATTTTCATAATCGCGGCTGGGGTCTGTTTCCCCTCTAATTCCACGATTAGACTTGGCCACCATAAGTTGTCGAATGACCCTGAAATGTCCGCGTAAATCACCATACTGTGTTTTTCGGCCGCTTTTATGTGTTCGGTTAGCGCTCTTATGGCATCGATGGTTGACTTCCCCGGTCTGAAGCCGTATTGCCTGCTGTTAAAGAATTACCTTTCTGGGCGCGCTTCGAGGATTTTCCGAAAACTATTCTCTCTAGGGCTTTCCCTAGTTCGCTAAGTAGCGTGATAGGTCTTAGCGATTTGGGGTCTTTGGGATCCTTGTCTGGTGATTTCCTAATCGTAATGAGGCTACCCGTTTTCCACCTGTTAGGGAAGTATCCTTGCTCTAGACAGGCCCTGAACAGTCTCAGTAGTTCGTTCTTAATCTCGGGGTAGCACATTCCCAAGATTTTGCCGTGAACTTGGTCCGCACCTGGCGCTTTGTAAGGCGTGATGCGCGTTATCGCCTCGTCGAGATCTTCTTCGGAGATTTCGCATTCTTGCTGATCGTCTCCTAGGCAATTTTGCGCTCTCGCTCTCGTTTCTCTGTGTGCCGGCGTATCGCTGTCTGGATCATCGTCCGGCATAAGCTTGTTTACTATCTCTTCAAGAGTGTCTTGCATGACCTCGGTGGTCGATCCGTCTGATTTTAGTACGCTGGATGTCGTTGTCATTAGTTTTATTTTATTTGCCGCTAATCTATAGATGGTGCCCCATGGGTTCTTTTGTAGGTCTTCCTCTACAAACGTTTTCCACGTGTTGATCTTTGCCTTCTCAATCTCTCGCTTGTACTCGGCAAGAGCCTGCAGGTAGGCTTCGTGGGCTTCCTCTGCGGGCTCGTTCCTTCGCCTTCGCGTTTGATATGTCTTTCTGCGTGTTTTGACACCTGTTTTGAGGGTTTGCAGGCGCGCTGACCACCATGGGGTTTCCCTATTGGTTACTTTGGATGTCTTGCATGACTTGCCGGTAATTATTAGTATCTCCTTTGTGAGGGTTTCTACATATTCGTCTATTTGCTCTGTGTTGTTTATTTGTTTCAGCTCTAACTTTTCTCTTATCTTGGGTACGTATCTTTTAAGTGCTTCCGCGTCTACATTCCGAATGTTGTACTTCATCTCGGGCTTGATGTTTTCCGGTCTCAGGGTGATTTTTAGCTCGATGTATCTGTGATCACTTTGGATCTTCCCTGGTAGCACTTTCCAGTATGCAGTGTCTGTCATAATACCTCCACTTGCTACGGTTACGTCGATGTTCTCTTCTCCGTTGGCGGTGGAGAAGGTGTATGGCTCGTTTGCCTTATTTAGAATGTACAAGTTGTTTCTTGTGATCCAGTTCTCCAAGGCTTCGCCCCTTTCGTCTGTTCGTTTGGACTGCCATGACTTCGATTTACTGTTGGCATCACCCATTATTAGTATGGGGACGTTTCTGTATGTGTCCATTATTTCTTGGAGGTTCCTGAGGTCTTGATGTATGTTCCCGTCCCAAGTGAAGTACACGCTTACCACTATGTACTGTTTCAAGTGGTATCTGATTTCGCACGCTGCAATCCATCTTGTCGTGAAGTTGTTCAGCGCTAGCACCTCGAGTTCTTTGTCCAGTACCACAATTGAGGCTAAGGGCCTAACTTTGTTGGTATGAATTGTTCTGCACTGGTTAATTCCCGGTATTCTGTAGCTATTATCTTTATTTATCGAATACGGTTCCTGCAGGCACAGGATTGATACCGCGTTTTCCTCAGCGAGTGGTCGAATTTCCGATGTCGAGGTTCTGCCGTTACCCAGATTTGCCTGCGCGATTTTTATGTATGGTTTATAAACCATAATTCGTGTTCGATATTTGCTCCCTAGTCCTCCGTAGGTGCGTTGGGCACTTGTCTGATCTGGCGTCGTGACCAGACTCTCTGATTCCTGCGTGTATGCAGTTTACGCATCTTAAGACATTCGATTCACACTTCCTCGTCTCGTGAGGCCCCGCGCACTTGGCGCATCTGTCTACTCCCCTGCAATCCTTGTGCATATGCCCAAACTTCAGGCACTTGAAACACTTCAGAACCCTTACGTGGTCTTTTATTACGCACGATGTCCATCCTATATATACTCGCTCTCTGGCTAACATGATTTGCCTCACCGCTGGCGTAATCTCTACCACCCAGTGCACAAAGTGCTTCTCTCTGGGCCCAAACTTATATTTGGCACGGATGCCCTCTTTCACTTCTTCCGGGAGTGCGCTCTTGAGTGTTTCGTTGAGTTCTGCTTCTCCAACATCGCTTGGCACCCCGTAAATTGCCATGCGCGGCTTTAATTGTCCCTGTACTTCTGCCATTAGTCCTATTTTCCTCAATGCCTCTGAGTTTAGTTTCTCTGAATCCATCTCTTTTGCCTCTATCCTAATGCTGTTCTTGCCGCTTTTTAATATTCTGTCAGGCCTACAGCCGAGATCTTGGGGCTTGGCCTGCTTGATTAGGATGTCCCGTGTCTGCTCGCACGTCTGTGCGATCGCATCATCAATAGGGGTGATCTTAATAACCACCTTTTTGGTCGGTGCCACGCTCTTGCCTGAGGGTATTTCTACCCTTTGCGGTCTCTCCGCCTTAGGTTGTCGAGTTGTTTGCGCATATGATGGGGCTTCTTTGATTGTGTCTTCTAGGCTGGAGATTGTCTCCGTCAGTTTAGTCTCCACCTCTCTCTTGCCTGTCAGCAGTGCCAGCTTTAAAAAGGTTGCTGTCAACCCTTCTAGATGTTTGACTAGCTCCGTCTTCTTGGAGACTGTGTCCTTCAGCTGCGATACGAGGGTTATTATCTCGGTCTTGTCCTTGCAGAATTTACTCAGCAGTGCCTCTACTGACGTGTCATTGCTTTTTGCCGCTTTTATAATTGCCTGCTCTATCGGTTCGCTACTTGCACTGGGTTCACCCATTATTGATTTTCGGCCGGTCATGATGACCTTGTTGCCGCCGGCTTGCGCCGTTGCCTTACTCTGGTCGCCCTATACTATTTTAACTGAAATTACTTACGAAAGCTACTTACACTATCTTATCCTACCTTAAACTCCCTTGTAGACGGGAACCGCAGTCCCCGACTTACCTGACTCAGACCACCTCAGGCGATATAAAACTGTTTGCAGTTACCCCTTAATAATGATCGGAGACTTGCGGAATATCCCGAAAGTCCGTTAGTAGGGAGGGGCAAGGGCACTTTGTCAATCCATTCATGCGTCTTACTCCTGCTACCTCCTATGCTCCTGATATCTGAATCTGGTAAACTCCGCGAATTTCGCGGTGCTCGCGGATTATTTCGGGGTGTCGCCCGCGGATGTGTGTCCCCGACCCTCTCACACACCAGTTGCGACCATGTTCGCAGCTCGCGAGGGAAAACACTAAATTCCGCGGAATCAAATCAAATCTCTCGCGAGGGATCGAAAATTTTCTCCAAGTCCAGCGACCGCTTCACAAGGGGGCGATAGGCGCGGTCCTTCGAAGCTCCCGGGGGCCCCACTGAACAAGAAGCTCTCACGATAGGACTTGGACCTCCGTGACGGGGCTAACCTCACTTAACGCACACTCGCACTGGACTTAGGTAACTTCGATTAAACTATCAATTTGGAATTATATAAATGGAATACTAATTATTATTTAATACACAACATAATCGATCGCTGCATATTAATCGCTTCACTGGCATCTACAGGGAGGTTATTATAAAGCGCAATATATGTAAATGCGCTTATTTTAAAATGCAATGTGGAAACGTTACTGAGTATGTAAAAACATAATATATTGTATGGAGGAAGGAATTATGTTGATCAAATAGTATAAAGACTTCAGTTTGCAGCAAGTATGTGTTTTATTACTTGCCCTGTTGTTCTTTCTGATGCTTTTTTCAATAAAATTACGGTCATATATTGCATTTTAAAATAAACGCATTTACACATTGCGTGGCGTACCCTTAGAAACCAGTAGTAACAATCAAGTCCTTATGGAAACGGGAATGCCACATTGCCCGTTATAATGAATTCACTGTACCTATAGCTTTAGTATCTAGTGGCTATGTATCCGTATCCATGAACGCAGGCGAGATTATTTTCACAATATGCCGTTTATTTTGAGTTGTCAGTAGAGTTTACACATCATAAAATATAAATTGCGTAACCGAGTGTGGCTCATTACTTGTTCTTTTAAATTATAAAAGCTGAAACAACGCATGAAATGCTCTAGAACATAGGCCCGTATCCAAAAATTTCTTGATGATGGCCAAAAAATACTTGAAACGTAATTAAATCTTAATGTGTGATACATTGTTGAATTCAGAATAAAAAGGGCTTCTAAAATTTGACATTAGAAAGTAAGGACCGTATTAGAAAAAAACAAAGTTGATGATGGTTGCTCGAACACGAAACGTCCGATAAAAAAATTGATAACAAAGTTTTTATGCTCATAAATATAAAAACGTTTCATCAGTTTCGCTCTAACTTTAATATTAACGCCAGAAAAAATAGAATAGAAAATCAAAAAAATCGGTTTTTTAAGATAACTTAAAAACGAAAAATTATATCAAGGACTTCTAAGCGTCATTTTTTTGTCCTTTAATTACGCAACTTTTTTCCTATTTAACCAAATTTTTATCTCTTACTATTAACGAGATCCCCATACTGGCCCTCCTAATCTTGGACACCCTGTATATACTATACTAGAAACACGATGAAAATTATACAGATTAGATTTTTAAATAAGGATTTTGAACCAAGTAACGTAAATACTTAAGTTTAATATTCCGCTTTTGTCTTTGTAAGTTCAACAAAGCATACTTATGTATATTCGTTATGGAACATTTTTCGGACGGATGAGTTATATTACAATAATTCGATCGCCCATTGTATTAAACTGCGCACTTTGCAACTTTGATGCACATAAAAGCTTTCTGCCTCGTGAATTCTTGGAAGATACTGTTTATCTTAGTAGATTCAGAATATTATATAGATTAGTAGTTTTACATTTTATCTTTAATTCTCAGTTGCGCTAGAAGTAAGATATTGTCTAACCAAGCCAGCTGAAACCCCAATGTTATATTTCATTGTAAACCAAAATAAGCGATTTTTAAAAGGTCGTTTCGGTGGCATTTTAATTTAACCCACTACCGTTATCTAACCAGAGTTATGCACAACTGTATCGCATCGCATAATGCGCGTTCTATGGGACAAGTTCAAGGCCGCTCCAAATAAGATTTACTTTCTTATGCGAATCTCCAGGTGGTATTTTGTGAAAATACGGGAACACTGCAAGCCCCGGCAATGTATTAAAATACGAAACGAGTTTTCATGCTACGCTGTCACACGTGCGAGAGTAAATTCTGTAATGAGTACAGGTGAACTCATGACCAATCCTAATTTGCAATAAAATAAACAGGCCAACTTATCACCACTAATTGAAGGTCATTTAAAAACAATCTTTTAGAGATACGTGAATTCATCACCAACCACCGGCTTTGATACGATATCTGGTGAATTACGTACCTACAGCTATTGTGAAAACACAAAGGGTTAAGCAAGCTGAATTGTTCTTACAAGAAAAGTTGTGTGAGCCGAAAAACGGCGTTATATCCGATTACGACATTGTGAAGCTTATATCGCATAAGTATAAAGTTTCGGATTCGAATGTTGTTTGAAAATAATAATTAAATATGTATCTACTTGTGTATATAATGTATATAGCTTAATTTTGCGTTAATTTAATAAAATGTGTTATCACCAGCTTTCGCTTATTTATTTTCCTGGATGGGATTTCATACTAAACTTGTTGGTGGCAGCAAATTTTCAATAATGATTAAGTGGTAATTAGCGGATTAATGTTGGCCTGTCTCTGTTGATGAGTTCACCGGTTGATACCTGATGCCGGCGATGAGTTGGCCTATCATTAAGACCTATAAAATTTCCTAAGAATTAGTTGGTGATGAATTGGCGTCCGCCCACTCTAATTACAGCTCTGTGCGACGCCGACATCGCGACCGGCATGATTTACTCGCTGGGAGGAGAACCTTACAGAAACGTTTAAAGTTTAACAACATTGACAACAAGAAGTCATCAATATTATCAATTTAGTGTACATATTTAAAAATAATTAACATCGGAAGAGGAATATTGATTTACATATTACATACACATTGGTTTAGAACAGTTCTGTCCAACATGCGGCCCGCGGGAGGCATGCGGCCCGCCAGGATACTTTTGCAGCCCACCGGTCGAATTCCCCCTTGAGTCCACCTGTCCTGATCCTGTCCTCTCATTTTCTACCTGGGCCATCCGGTCTGGCATGCTGAACTGTTTAACGGAGTAGGCCTCTAACCCTTACCAGACCAGGCTTCAAGGGAGATGAAGTGTTGTACTGTCAGCTCGAGAAGTTAAAATTTTCCGCAAGGGCAAGACTGTTAGAATTCGATTTTACCTTGATTGTTGCACTTTCTTGGGAAATCGAATCCCTGAGGCTTTAACCCTGTATAAATACGCTGTACTGTCTTGCAAGGCTAACTGCTTAAAAGCCATTTCCGACCACCTAATTTTTTAACGCAAATCTCGGCGCCCCGAGAGGTGAAATACTTATCATAACCTTATTTTACTAATAATTAAACCTGTAACCTGTAGGAATCGCAGCCTCTACTCCGCTTGTGAGCGGCTAGAGTCCTGTAGCCGCCCTTCATAAACTCACCTACAGGGCCCCTTTTTGGTCATTAAAAGGCGAATTCCTGGACTTTGACGTTCGATTCCGCAGCCCGCAAATTTCCTACCGGGGGAATGTCAACATCATTTTCCCGGTGAAAGCGAATAAATTCCATCTGCAGGATTTAACACCGCGTTCGCTCCAAGAACAACGCCTAGCCGTCGTGAGGTACCAGCAACCTCTGCCCCAGGATTTAGGCACTAACGCCTGCCCCAGTTAACCCTTAAAAACGCCAAATTCACCGGAAAATTACAGTTTAAAATCACTGCTGAGTGGAAGATCAAGTTTGCAGGAACAAAAGACCTACTCAGCCCATTCTCCGGTGCATTGGTTTGCAGCTCGACCCACGAAACCAGACACCGTTCCAGAAGAGCATGTTAATTTTAAATAATGCACAACTTAGAGTTATTTTTAATTAATCATTGTACCTAGCTAAAAACATTATATTTGTTTTGGTAATTATCTGGTGTTTTACCTAATCGAATATATATTTGAGTGAGCGTATTGCTCCGATTTGAGCTTAACCCGAGGGGTAAATCTTTGACGCCCTTAGTAAGGGGGTGAAACGTCACATCTCTGTACGTAAATTTACATTAATTGATGTATTTTTTTTCTTTTGTCGGTATCTCAAGAACGGAAAGGAAGTTACCTAAAATAAATATTATTTGTTTTGTTTTGAATCACTTCTAGAACATATGGTGTAAGTTTGTCGGTTACTTCAGGCACGTTGTTGGATGCAATAAAACAAATCAGGAAAAAATTAATACTCTTATGAGATTATATGTGAAAATTATTTGTGCCACCGAAATAATTTTCAGCTGCTTGCAATCTGTGTTTCTTTTCAGGTTTAAGCCGTTGAGGCGTTGAGCGTCATAAAAATATAAATGCGGTAACTCAAGTCTCCAGTTACGCCGTTACTGTTATTGTTAAATAACTAGATTAATCATTATTTCTTTGTCATTTTAAACTGGCATTATTATTATTATCTCTATAATAGCATCCATAAGTAACTGTTTATAATGTTTATATGCTGGCGAGTTGTTCTTAAATCACTAGTGAATTAATAGTAGATTGTTCTATAAGTTAAGAAAAGTGATAGTTTTCCAGCGAATGTAAAAGTTTTACGTGAGCATGGAGGAATCACTTTTCCAATGTGTTGAGCATGCAATTTTTCCGTGTAGTTGACAAAAATATCTTTTTAAATAATTTTGGTCAAAGTATGGAAGCGCAATGTTTACTGTACTGTATAAATACAGAGTCCGGCAACGAAGCGGGGGTAAAAGATATTTATGAAACTATGAGAGTTACATGAATATTGTGTATATAAAAGTTGTAGGTACGAAAGTGGTGCACATTACTAAAATATTTTTGATTATACAGGGTGTCGCAAAAAAGTATGGCAAATCAAACCAACTTTTTTTTAAATAGAATGCCTTGGGGTAGCTTAAAAGTTTTGTATTGAAATACTCATCATGTTCAGATAAAGTTGTATGGGTCTAACGTCAACTGTTTTGGAGATATTAACGATTTTATGCAAAAAAAGGCTGAACTTTAAGCGACTGCTGTAAGCGACAGAAAACAATTGAATGAAGGAAAACATTACCAAAACATTATAATTTTTGTAAACAATCTTTCAAGTGTAAAATGGTGGATCTGGGTATTAATGTTATATAGGGTGCTCAATATTTGCAAATTTAATAATTTCGATTTTTTTTCAAATAAAACGCTCTGTATATTTTTGTATTTTTGAATAGCCCTTTTAGTGAGCTTTCTTTTGATATGTTACTTCATACTTCTAAGTTCAACTGTTTTTCAGATATGCGTGTTTGAACATAAAAACAATTTAAACCCCTTAAGATGCTTTATTTCAAGGGATAAAAAACAAACGCCCTTAAAATAGTGATTTAAACACATGATCTCTCTTAGAATAAAAGCACAAAACCAGGTTTAGAAAATATAAATTCAGTCAGTGTTGATACAGGAAATTATAAACACGAAAAAAACGATAAATGCAGGAATAAATTAATTCCACGGTCAAATTAAATCAGATAAAAAAAAGAAAAGCCAATACACCAAAAGCTTATACGGAATTACACTAAATGTTCAAATAGTTCTCCTTTCCTGCTCTGAGTCTTAAAGCTGTACAGAGAATTCATAATCTGCAAATATAATTAGTTTGATTTATTTAAATGGAACACCCTGTATATCCCTGTATTTTTAAAAAATACTTTTAATGAGCTTTCTTCTTTCACTTCATTTCCTATCTCAAAATTCGGTCGTATTGGTTATTTCTAGTTTTGAGTTCTGGTTCAATTTTTGTATTTTAAGCTTGGTTTTATCTTTTGTTTAAAGAATTCAAGTGTTTAAATCATTATTTTAAAGGCGTTTGTTTTTTATCCTTTGAAATAAAGCATCTTAAGGGGTTTAAATTGTTTTTTATGTTTAAACTCGCATATCTGAAAACAGCTGGAACTTAAGAGGTATGAAGTAACATATCAAAAGAAAGTTCATCAAAAGAGCTCTTCAGAAATACAAAAATATATAGGGCGTTCCATTTGAAAAAAATCGAAATTAAATTTGCAAATATTGAGCACTCTGTATAACATTAATACCCAGATCCACCATTTTACACTTGAAAGATAGTTTACAAAAATCATAATTTTTTGGTAACGTTTTCCTTCATTCAATTGTTTTCTGTCGCTTACAGCAGCCGCCTGAAGTTCAGCAATTTTTTGCATAAAATTATTAATATCTCCAAAACAGTTGACGTTAGACCCATACAACTTTATATGAAAATGAAGAGTATTTCAATACAAAACTTTTAAGCTACCTAAATATACGGCATTCTATTTAAAAAAAGGTAAGTTTGATCCGCCACACTTTTTTGAAACACCCTGTATAATCAAAACTATTTTAGTAATGTGCACCACCTTAGTACTTACAACTTTTATATACACAATATTTATGAAACTCTCATAGTTTTAGAAATATCTTCCACCCCGCTTCGTTGCTGGACCCTGTATAAATTAACCATTACTTATACATTATAGAATAGCGCTTACTTGAAAATGGATGAATCTGTTATTAATTCATTTAGTTCATTTTTAGGTGAAATCAATATGATTTTGAGCAGTTATGAAAAGTATCAAAAGGTCACTTTTTTTAATGTCACCAATGGCAATGTGAAAAAATAATACATTATAAGGAAGAAAAAAGCATAATTTTTCCCAAGATGTGAGTTTGCAGCTCAAGGGCGAAGCCGAACACTACAAATACACAGAGGGAAAAATGGTGTTCTGCCCTGACGTGTATATACAATTTTTTCAACCGCCAGGATCAGAACCGTAAGAAACATATTTTTCGACGACTGACATCGAAAGTAGATTTTTCTCACTGTCATTTGACAACAGAAAGTTGACATTTGCCGCTGAGCGTGCGTTTTCATCACTTTGCCGCTCGCCGAGCGTTTTGGGTTTCCGCGTGAACAAAATAGGTAGCCACGTCCGAATGTTTCCTTGACAATGCCCGTCATTTGTCGAAATAATCGCGTCACATGTCTAATAGACTGCGCGAGTAATGTTAACTTGATTGTCAATTAATATTTGCAATAAAATGAAATATGATATTTTCCATTAATAATATGCTCAATCGTCGAAAAAATAGTATGTACGTTTCGAGCTAAAAGTGCGCTTGCCGCTTTTGCATGATTGCTGGTTTCGGCTTTGCTTCAACCAGCAATATTCATGCGTAAGCGGCAAGAATGCACTTTCAGCTCTTAACATACAATATACTATTTCATTACTCTAAATGAAAATTATGCTGTAATACGGATTGGGCCATAATTATATATAACAGCAATGAGATAACATGAACAACAAAATAGAATGCTTGAGTAAGTAAGAGATGACCATACGAAAAAGAATTATTTTAGTACGCATGTGTGGTTGACATCTGTCATAATTAAATGTGCGTCAGGCCTACTCGAATATTTGCTACTACGTTTATCTCTTTTTTACTCAAGCAATATGGAAGTGAGAATTAACAGTTAATACTGACAGTTATCGGAAACAATTGACACGCTGTCAACATATCCCTGACAACGCCAACCCGATGCTTAACAAAACATCAAAAACTTGAATAATGTACGACAGAAACTAATTCGCAATATTTCAACAATTGTATGGTTATGAGTTAGCCCACTATAGCACTAAATTTGTTTATTGATACGTAAACATTCAAATCATCAAATGACAGCTGAGATGTTACAATTCTATCTACGTCTTCTGCAGTTCGTAACTTGTCGTCTCCTAAAATGTAATATTTTGTAATTCTTCAAAGTTTTGAGAGGTATCTTTATAAATACCTGCCGGCTTCCTTGGCAGCTTCAAAGAATGTATCGTAAACTTGGCCGTTAATGGTTTTCAAATCATTAAATTACAGCTGACATGTTACAATTCTATCTACGTCTTCTACAGTTCGTAACTTGTTTCCTAAAATGTAATATTTTGTAAATAATTAAAGTTTTGAAGAGTATCTTTATAAATACCTGCAAGAATTAAAAGCATGTGACAATGTGGTAATGCCCTTTTTTGAAATTCTGTTACACAAACAACCATAGTTTCCAATTCAGTGTAACTACACAACACCACAGCTCGTACCTCGGTCATGGCTGCGTTGTTAATAACTACAGTCGAAGATGCACTCGTACAGTTAGGTGACGATAGTAGCGATTCGAAACACGCAGAAACATTTCCAGCAATAGAGGATGTAAGAACAGTTGGTACAGCATTCGTATTCAATGTTGTAATGCCTTCATCGTTAGTTTTAATTTGCGATACTTCAAAGTGACCCTGCAGAAAATGAGAAGCAATATCGCTACATAAAAAAAAATGTGTACAAACCTCGGTCATGGCTGCATTGTTAATAACTACAGTCGAAGATGCACTCGTACAGTTGGATGTTGATGGTAGCGATTCGAAACACGCAGAAACATTTCCAGCAATAGAGGATGTAAGAATAGTTGGTACAGCATTCGTATTCAATGTTGTAACGCCTTCAGCGTTAGCTTTAATTTGCGATACTTCAAAGTGACGCTGCAGAAGAGAGAAGCAATAAGATTGTACTTACAAGTTTATTCAAAACTACTTACCTCACATAACCGTGAAGAATCAGTCGGAGTCCAATTTTTGCTTTTGCAAAATTTAGACCAATAATCCCGTTGTTGCAAATTTTTGGGAAATCTGAACAACTCTAATCTCTTACCTTGCTTTGTACTACAATTATCTGATGCACAGTAGACCATTTAACAGAATTAATACTTGTAGCTACTGCTAGAAGAAACGAAAGACGTCGCATAAAAATTTGCAGAAATATAGGTTATGTAAGATGTAACGGACACGCCTTTTTAGCGTTTGAGTACGGCTTAGATTGTGGGAGCGTTCAATAAGCAGATATGAAAATTAACGAAAGTGGACTTGCCTTCGAAGCTGAGTCAATAGTTTTAAAAAACACAAGAAATATGCATAATAAATAATTGTTTTCTGTGATAATATCGCTATTAAAAGTACTGGAAGGTTTGTTTACAAAAATCCGAAAATAGAAATAGTCGATTGCAACTGTGGTACTTTTAGTTGTGTAAACACGGCTTTTAGTCTTCTACATTATTATAGAGGTATGATAGAGCTAAAATGAGTAGTTCAGGACAGAATAAGATAGACAAACATGCTGCAATCCATATATGCCTACTTTTTTCGCTGTTCAATGTAACCTCCACAAAAAAAAGCAAATCAAGTATCGGCAAGATCAGTTCTGTTACCCCATACATAACGCAGAATATAAATGTTTATTCTCTTTCATAAAAGATGGAACAATTGCCGATCTTATTCCAAAATGAAATAAGAATGAAATTTACCACATCTCATCCAATAAGAAATCATCAACACTTAAGCCATATCACTAAGGTACCCGCAGTTATGCAGTGTGTTTGAAAGTTTGCGAATCAGCTTACCACGAATAAATCGTCTACAACAAGAGGGCCCAAATATTTGACATTATGTATTCCAAAGGGGCCAAAGTAACAACAAAAGTAAAAGGCCTGAAATAATTCCGATTCATGTCAATCAACGTGCAACGTGTAAGTGTCCACCGGTAATTTTGCTTCTAAATATTGTCTAATTCTGGTTAGTAGATACAGTAATTACACAACTAACTTACACATGCTAAAGATGCGAAGATTTCGAAGGATTGAACCCATCGTTAAGACGAAAAACCAAAGCAGCCTTTGGACCTAGGACCAGAGGCAATATTTGAATAAATCTCTTAAAATTGACACAATGTATCGCTTCTCCTATATATGAGCAATATACAAATATCACCAAAATTCCCCAGCTCAAGGTTTTCAAAAATTTCAAATTGAAAAAAGGTCATAGGCAACCTATTGTACACCGTCAAAAAAGCATCAACCTAACCTACGACATGATTGCTGAAGACTCAAGACTATCTTTGAAAACTAACATATAATATTAAAGTACATTTTACACATAGCAAAGCGATAGGAAAGGATTACAAAGCTGCCTCAAGTATACAAACTATTTGCATAAATACTGAACAATAAATTGACAAAGAAGTTAGAAACGAAGCATACCGATTAAGCAGGATCTAGAGCATACATGTGATCACTTACTAACCATGAGGACGTTAATGAATATTGAATTTTGTGATTTTGAAAATGCTTTCGACTGCTTAAAGCAATGGTAATTAATATACTACATATGAAGAGCGTTTATGCAAAACCTATCATGTCTATATTTTATAAATATGCAACTAAGCCCAGTTTGAGGTTGTATTTCTACATGTGTGCCTTTTTAATTGTAGAAGAGTAAACAAAAATAATTTTCTCTAAAAGTCTAAAATTTCATAGAGTCTATGCGTTCAAGTCAAACATGTCCCAGTAAGTACCTGATACACCTTTAGTCGTTCAAAGTTGGTCATTATTATAGATTCGAAATCGAACATTACTTGCGTCAACGAAGATTCCCATTTAAAGAAAGTTAAAACGCGTTGCAACTATACTTTTTAACAATAAAATGTGTTGAGGATCAGTTTTAATGCACAGTCATAAAATGTGCTAAAACATGTCTAAATCGTTTGCTAGCAACGGAAAGCCATCACAATATGAAAAAATCTGTAGGAATCTATCATTCCTTAGAAATTAATTTGCTAAATTGCATTGGCTGGAAGAGCAAGATTAAGTAAATATCGAATGATTTACATAGTTAATTTTGCTTTGTTATAATAACAAAAACGAACACTATCGTAAATATCCCAGTTTCTTAAGCGAATGTGGTAAAAAGGCTTTGTATTAATTGCACTTGACAGTGATTTCAGTTTTCCAAAATATGATAATGATAATAGTTGTTTAGGAAATGCTTTTGGTAATGTTCAACTATCCAGTTTTCCTAAACATGTTCAGTGCGTATAATTAATGGTGTATCTTATCTATGTAACTTTCTAAATATTGCTATGGGAATAAACAATATTATTATTATTGCTAATAATATTATTTTTTGGTTGCCCAGACGGAAACTCTATTTCAAGTCGATTATTGTCATTATGATTGTTTCTTATATCTAAAAGATTTCTCGGTCAACTGTCCAAGTAATTAAATAGTAATTTTGAGGAAATGCATTACCAACAGTTGGTTACTAAGAGTTTGTAACTATATCCATAGCTGACGGAAAATCAAGATAAAATTTCTTTAGTTTCTCAATATTCCTGGTCAATATGTTCCGGTACTAAAATATTATTTCATATCCGATTTTTATCCATTTTTACAGAAGTTTCAGCAACTTTCAACAACGTTATGAATATTGGGTTGCTTAAATAGCCTTTGGTAATTCTTAGATTTGTAATTCAGAAAATAGGTATTTTCCGGTATCTAATTTGGAAATGTTTGGGTCTTGACTTTAGTAGTTAGGGGTATTTTATTCAGCGTTTCAAGTAAATTACTTTATTATTTTTCACTCGCAGCCCTATTCCGACTACTGTTCGTAAGCTTATAATGCTACCTGGGGCTTTACAATTATTTCTGGTTTGTATTTAATTAGACAAGTAAATCTGTAGCATTATAATTGTGCCCTTTATGAATGGCAGCTTCTGTTTGGGCCAAGATTTGGATTGCTTACACTTTGACTAATTTAAAGAACTGTACTTAGTAAAAGATACATTCATTCCCTACCATATACATGCAATAACTTAAAATAAATTGTTTGTTAAATTATGTACAAGTTAGGTATATTGTATTTTTGTTTCAATCCTGCGGCTGCTCCCTGGATGGGTAGGCTGCCTATCTTGCATCGGTGTATGACAGCCATGTTCCCAACGTTCGGTTGCTGGACATCATAGTGCCTTCGAGTTTATGTTGGCAGAACTGTAATACCAAAATCAGTTAAATACAATATAAGTGACAGTTAATGCCGGTGTAAATATACGGGAGATTCTAATTTATTTCAATTATAAAGTAACTTGATTGAAGCTATGAGCTATTTAATTTATGTGAACATCTATACACGTGTGCGTCTTTATGATAGCTCGGGTAAGCACTTGGCCTTTTACCACAGGTCAAATTCCATCCAGTGTTATCTACACTTCGGCGCGTGCGAAGGTTGTCTTCACACAGGGACAAAATATTTTACTACGGGGTGAGTATCGGTTTTTTACAATGTTTGACTATTTCCTCATGAAATACGAGACTGGTTTTGTAGCTTGCAAATCTACAACTCAAGCGAAGTTTACTCCAATGCATTCGGATGTACGTGCAAATTTGACTATACTCTGGCAGGAGCTTTAATACTTTGCAAGATTTTGAATTAATGGCATTTCAACATTCGTAGATGTTAGATTTTTAGGCTGGCTTTGTTACCGTGAAATAATTTCAGCTGGCACACGCCGATCTTCCAGCCGTGTGCCAATTGCAAATTATTAGTTTCGCGGGATTGCCAGAATCGTCTACGGTGCGAACCAAAATTATTCCGATAACCCAGATATATAAGATTAATTCGCACGCAAACGATTAGAGCAAACCTCGCGAAATATCAAACAGCACGGGCAGTCCAGTCCGATTACTCCAGAGCTGTACTGAGCGACACTGCGGATTCGGGTTTGCGCGGGAATACGATAATTCAAATAAACACAGTCCGATATTCTAAAAATACGTTTATTGGAATGCGATCAGGTACCTAATTCAATATTGAACCAAAGAATATAGATAGGGGAAGAAGGACAGCCTTATGGGTTATTAGCGTATTATTTAAAAGCTCCTCAGTTCTTGCCTGGCCCTCAAGCAGCCGCCGCCAGTACTAATGAACTCGTTCACGGCTACGATCGGGGACGCATTTACAGATCCCTGTCGCATTTTTCCCAAGAACGCGTCTCAGCGTTGCCAGATTGCAAGGAAGTTACAGAGTTATGATTTTAACAGCTATTTGTATAAGAGCGAAATTGGCAATTTGATTTTGCGCTCAAAATATACACAAGATTTTATACAGAGTGGAGTAATTTTCGAGGTGCCACCATTGGCATCTCGGAAACGGTAAGAGATACAACTTCGGTCAAATGGGGAAAAAGGTGCACATTTATGAGGCCAATTTATTGACACTTCTGTTTTTCCGAAAAAAACGCATAGCCTACTTGTTATAATCGAAAAACTGAAACTGGTCGATTTTTTCAACCATGCATAACTTTTTTATTATTTCATATAATTTCAATTTTCAAAAAAGAGCTTGTAGGGAATTGTAGGCTCTACAGAATAGGCCTACTTTAATATTTTTCTGATTCGTAATTTTCGAGGTACAGCCCAAACTTACATTTTTTTAAATGGAATGGATATCAAAATTTTGCATCATTGGAAAGCTTATTTTTTTCCCTTTTCATTCATGTATGGTTTCACATACTTATTTTCACAAACTTTTAAAATATTTTATAAAACACTTTTTAATCTAGTGTGCCTTGACTGTGTTAGTTGTAAAAACAAATGAATAGTGTGCTCTGGTTGCTATGTAACAAAACAAAAGACAATTTGCAGTGAAAACTTTCTAAACATACTGCAATAAGAAATAATAAGGTACTAACTACTCAATGTTTAATCATATGCTCAAAAGTTATTCTTAGTGACTTTTATTTGATATTTTTTCCACAAATATTAAAGTTTGGCAAATGTTTTACGTTTTATGAAAATAGGTTTTTCGGTCAGTTCTATGGTAAATAAGTCAATAGTCAATAGGTCGTTACCTACTTTCGATTAATTCTTCATTAGCATCGTTCCTTACTGATGTGCTTTCCTGATAAGACGTGTCCCATTCCTTAGGCTAATTAACAGGACAGCTTATAAGAATTTCTTCTGGAAATTCACATTCAGTTGTGCTGAAGTTTGTCTTCAGTGTTGTCGTATACTCTTTTGACGTTTCCTTTTCCGAAATTGATCACTCGAACGCTTAATCTTAATCATGGTTAATTCGTGCGTATATTTTGAATGTAAGCGAAATCGCAGAACCGACTGCGATTTAAGCTTTTTTCGTTTTCCTATAGAAAAAGAAAGACGCGATTTGTGGTTGATTAATTGTGGCAATCCACAGCTTTTCACGTTATCTGAAGAACAATTACGTGAAAGAACTGTGTGTGCCATGCATTTTTCCGAAAAGCAGTTTATGAATTCAAGAAAAAATAGGCTGAGTCATAATGCTGTTCCCTTAAATTACAAAACTGCCATGCAACCTGACCACGCAACATCGTCAGTGTCGCCCAAAGAACTCGCATTTAAAAAAGAGATCATGCCAAGGGTCTATGGTAAAGCGACGTCTAGTTCGGGCTCTTTTCATTTGGATGAAGATCATATTGCTTCGCCTATGCAATTAGATGCAGATACCATACCGGATTCGTCTATGATACAGGTTAGTTCCTTTAAAAATGCCCGTTCTGTATACAGTGTGGTGATAACGTCCCGCACAAAATTTATTATTTTCTTATTTAATGTTTTTTGGGAAAACCCCGAAACACGTTATTTTATTTTTTAAAAAGACTCAATTTTCCCCTTATTTTGATAGATCTCCTCACCAGTTAAATGATGATGTAAAAAAATTAGTGCCCCTCGTAGGTAACAATTGTTTTGAGAAAAATACACATGAAGTTCAAACAATTCAGAATTTATTTTTAATGAAAATAAGAGCTATGACAAAAACTACCTAATTTTGATTTTAAAACATTTACCACTGTTTCACAAATGTGTCAAAGTCAACAATTTAACGTTTCTAAGGAAACAGATGTGGTGCTTTATTTTAAAAAAAAAATCTGAATTTTTTGAACTTTATGTGTATTTTTCTCAAAAAATTGTTATGTGGGGTACTAATTTTTTATATCACCATTTAACTGGCGAGATCTATCAACATAAGGGGGGAAAATGGGATTTCCATTTGAAAAAATTAATAATGACGTCATAGCGCAGAAACAAAAGCCTCCCTCACCCTTCTATTTTTGAAAAATTTATTGTTTATTCTAATTGTCGTTACTATTTTGCTTCAAAGAATCAGAAAATAAAAAAATCGAATTTTTATGCCATACAAAATATGATTTTCAGGGACTTCGAAAATTTCACCTAACCATGTTAGGAGGCGGGGTTTTACGATAGCGCTCAAGCAGCCGTTTTGAGGAAAACAACTATACTGTTAAATGCAAAAGAAAATATGAACAATTTCCAGTATGGGAAAGTCTATGGACGGTGCCATGTCCACTTTTTAAAGAATAAAATTGACGTGTCAGGGTTTTCCCAAAAAACATTAAATAACAAAATTATTAATTTTGTGTAGAACTTTATCACCACACTGTATAATAAAATTTTTAAATTTTCCATCGATAGTAGGTTAACACGATGTCCGATTATAGGGGCTTAAATCTTATAGTTTCCCCAAATTTGTTGCTCGATCTTCGTGTAGGTACTAATTAAATAAGGTATAATTAGTTAAAATTTCTTTTAAAGTTTTATTAATTAAATCAAAACTAAATCCCAAGCAGTAAGTATACAGGGTGATCAATTTTCACTTCTTTAGGAGTTTTTATTCAATAACACAAAATGAACAAAAGTTGGCAGTTTCATAAAATACAGAAAAATTATTGACGTTTTGAATTCTCTGATAAATTGTGTAGAAATATGTAGGCAAAACAATGAGCTTGTAAAGCATTTTAATGGAGCATACAGCATGAAAATCTTTTCTGTTATTAGTATGTTTTATTTTTAAAAACCATATTTCAACAGGCCATGTTAGAAATGCCAACACCTACCAAAACAAGAAAGCGCCGTAGTTCTGCTGTGCTACATCAAAAAATTGCAAAACTGCGAAGACAAGTGGCGACAAAAAATTCACAAATTTACCGTATGAAGAAGCAATGTGCACGAAAGGGGGCTAATTTAGATGCACTGGGCTTGAAACCAAAAACCGTTCGCGTCTTTGTAAATATGCAACTTTCTCACAAATCTAAACAACCTTGGACAGAAGCTGAAAAAGAATTGACCTTAAATATGCACCACAAATCTCCAGCCCTCTACTTTTTTATGAGAGAAAAATTAAAATTTACTATGCCCTCCAAATCTACAATAGTTTCATGGTTACGGTTAAACCAACTTAATACAGGCACCAGTACGGAACTAATGAAAAAACTGGCTGTTAAAGTTAACAGCATGACCGATGATGAAAAACAGTGTGTCGTATTACTTGACGAAATGCATTTAAAGAAAGGTCTAGAATATAATCCACGCCAAGATATGATTGAAGGTTTCGAAGATTTAGGACATCTTGGACGGAAAAGCAAAATCGCTAGTCATGCACTAGTGTTTATGGCAAGAGGACTTATTCACAAATGGAAGATTCCTGTCAGCTTTTATGTTTCTTCAGGTACCATTAAACATGGAGAGCTATCTTCCCTCATTATTAAAAACATCGAAGAGTTACAAAGAATAGGACTTAAAGTGCGTGCTGTTACTAGTGACCAAGCTGCTACAAATAGAGCTGCATTTTTAAATCTAGGAGTTACTGCAGAACAGCCGTATTTTTTTGTCTGCGACGCAAAAATTTTTGCAATATATGACGTACCGCACTTGATAAAAAGCGTACGGAATAATCTTCTATCAAAGGATTTTTACGTGGAGGGCAAGAAAGTTTCTTGGAAAGATATCGAAGAGGCATACAAAATAGATAAATCTTCTTGTACTGTTCGAGCAGCTGTAAAAATCACGGATGCCCACATCTACCCCAATACTTTCCAGCGAATGAGGGTTAAATTTGCAACGCAAGTGTTTTCCAACACCATGAGTGCTACGATAAGAACTGCTGTTGGAACGGGCGAGTTAAAAAGCACCAGCGCTCTGGATACTGCAGAATTCGTACAGAAAATTAACTATTTATTTGATTGCTTAAACAGTCGAATGCTGAAAGACCGTAACCCATATGCATGTGCTCTATCCGTCAACGTACATTTTGAATATTATTTTAAAAATAGTAAGTCGTGTGTAAGTTTTAAGAAAACATTATTAGCATATAGTGTAAATAAAGTGAAAATTTTAGTACCAGAGTGGCTTAACGAGCAAGACACATGTTACTCACATAAACTGTTTTTAATTGATCATTTAATTACGTGCAAACTCCATAAAACGTTGAAATGGCTATCGCAAGATTTAAGGACTACAAACCAGTCTGGTACACGCAACAAAAAAATACAACATTTAAGTAATGTTTAAAGCTTAAAAAATGTACGTTTATATGCTTACAGATATATTTGCGTACTTCCTATTCTTTGTCACTTTGTATATTATATTGTTTTATTGTATGTAATATTTACACCTTGAAAATCTCATTTATTTAATAGATCATTGAAATTGGCGAGAGTAAGAAATGTATATCTTTATTTCAAAATATTTTAATTTAAACTGGCGTTAATGGATCTGACTCAAATTTCCTATAATCTGCCTTTAAAAAAAAGTAATTAAACCCGTAAAAGGTTGGGGCAAATTGGGGTTCAATCCCTAACAATAGGTACCTAACTCTTTATTAACAAATTATTATTTATATCGCCCAAAAATTATGTCAAATGCAAGTAATAATAATTTATTTAAAAATAGCTATTTGGCATAATTTTTGAGCGACTCAAAGTAGTTAAGCTATGAGAGTTTTGGGACACCCCGCCCCTTTTTCCCCCTCCACCAGTGCCGGCCCCGCCTCCCAGTGTGTGATTGGTTGTGTCGAGGTTGGGTCTCATGTTTGTGTGTTGTTGTGATTGGTTGGTTGTCGGCCATTATGGTAAAGATGGCGGCGTCGTTGTGTTTTGTGATTGGTCTGGTTGTGCGATTGGTTGCCGTCGGCGGCCATTTTTTTAGATCCCGCCCTTCGGGTAGTGGTTGGTTGTGCCCACCTCTTTGCATATCCCCTCCCCCTGCCTTGGTCCGGACTGACCGCGGCGCACTGCCGGCCGATGTCCTTTCAGCTGGCAACCATTTGCCGCTGATGGTCAGTATTATCGATTGTTTTTTGCGATTGATTCGATTTACGATGACGTAGGGTTCGTGTTGCGTTTTTGCAAACCTACTCGCTAAATTTTTGCGATTGTTCGAATTTGCAGTGTCCATTTAGCTGGTCAGTATCTCAGCCTTATACAGCGAATTTATTATAACGCGCAATGTGGCATTCTCGCTTCCATAAGGGCTTGATTGTTAGTATTGGCTTCTACGCCACGCCGTGTGTAAATGCGCTTATTTTAAAATGCAATATATGAGCCGTAATTGTATGAATTTATTATTTTAAATCGTGTTGCGGCATGTCGCAACTTCGAGGGATAAATATCAGCTCTGGCTGTGAACAGCTGCGTCCGGCACACCTGCATCCGGATCGTAAATCTCGTCCGATAACATCGTGCAGCTGCATCCGGAGCATGCCGTAAATCTCACCCCAAATCGTGCTGCAACATGTCTGTGAATGGGCTGTGAACAGCTGCATGCACACCTGCAACCGGATCGTAAATCTAATCCCATAACACCTGACAGCCGCATCCGGCGCACCTGCCTGTCGTAAATCTCGCCCGATATCATCGTGCAGCTGCATCCGGCGCACCTGCCTTCGGATCGTAGATCTCACCCCATAACACCTGCTTTTATGAATTAATTATTTTCAATCGTGTTGCAACATGTCGTTCCAGGCCTGTGAAAGGGCTGTAAACAGCTGCATCCGGTGCGCATCTAGCTTGGATATGGGGCGTGTGATGGGGGAAAATATATATATATATATATATAGCATTCACTGAAACAAATTTCTACTGCAAATTCTGTAACTTACGCGCCCGGTCAAACTTTAGCCATTTGCTTCAGTTCTCCGAAATTTCAGCCATCGAAGAATAATAAAATTGCAATAGTGCGTCGAAATTCGGCTGTGATAGTACATCAAGAATCCAAAAGTGTGACCGCAGCTGCCGACGATTGCAAGCTACTATCCGCTTTTACAAAGCTGTTCTCTGTGAGTAGCGATTAATCAAATTTAAAATGGATCTAAACAAATTGAATAATGTTAGCGTCATTTCCCGGAAGGTGAAGCTGCAGGCTGGAGAGTTGGAATTAAACAGAAAATACCACATTTTAAAACTGAAGTCGGGATTTGCTAAACAAGGCGGCTTCAAATTTATTTTATGCGAATTGGAGCATGGCACCCTGATTTTACCGAAAAGACTAGTAGATGCCCTCACGGAAGATGATATAACATCTCTGATCAAAAAACGGCTGTACCTGGTGTTTTTGGGGCTCGAGCAGGTTGGAAAACAATTCCCAACCCCGTCACTGACATTTGTAGAAGACGACACGCAGCTTAACAGCGACTCCCAAAGTGAAGTCTTCGAAAGTGAAGAAACGGCTGTAGAAATTTCTCGAGAGCCTTTGGAAAACATGTAAATATTTTTTAATTTAATTTTTTTTTGCATTTGCTTTGCATTTGCTTTGCATTAGTAAATAGTTGTTCGGATTGAATGTAGCGGTTACATTTACAAAAGTTTTGCTAAAATTTTATTTTATTGCTGGCTGCAAGCATCTCGCTACTTGTAGAGAAGCTATTTTAAAATTATTGGAAATATTCGATTAGAATTCAAACCAATTTAAATATTGTTAAATTTACGGCGAAACTAGATTAAAATAAATTTAACTATGAATTCTAACGCAACAAGTGATTTAACTAAAACAAAAAACATCCTTAACTATAAAAATGTATATCTAATTTTTAAAATTATACAGATTGGAAGGCAATTCCCAAACCACGTCGACGTCACAGCTGAACCTTGCCGAAAATTTGAGCGAGGGGGCGGATGAGGGACAAGGCAAATCGGGATAGAAAAATTCCGACGCTGAAAAATATATCTGCCCTAGGCTGCGAAAATACGTAAATATTTTTAATTTTTGTGTATTTGCTTTTATTAGTAAGTAGTTGTACGTGCCAGTTAACAGCAGCAGCAGCAGTTACATTTAAAAATTTATAAAAATTTTGCTCTAAATTTTATTTCATTGCTGTAATGGCGCATAATTCCTCTGAGTGAAACTAGATTAAATTACAGGGAAAACCAGATTAAAATAAATTTAAGTATGGATTCTAACGCAATAAGTGATCTATCTACAAAAATTTTAAAAACCATAAAAAATGCATATTTAATTTTAAAATTACATAAACACAAGCACAAACATATCAAGATTTGGATTAAGTTCTGTAAAACAAATGAGTTACTTCTGAGGCGAGAATTGAAAAATTGTAAAAGTATAGGCAGCAAAAGGAGAATCGTAAATGAAATTTGCCATCTGAAAAAGTTTAAAGTTCGCTTAAATAAATTATCTGTAGAAGACGTTAGTTGCAGGCCCCGCAATACAATAGGATCTCGAGTTATTTGGGAAGATTATAAATCTGCGTTTCATCGTAGACTTAGAAGCGCTATTATTGTTAATATAATGCATACCATAAACGTGGGTCCTCTCCTTGAAGATTGTTATCAGCTAATTAAGACTCGTTTAAGAAACATTTTTAAAAAACAAAATTGGGTAGGCTGCTTTAAAATAAATTGTTCTTTCTGCGGAGAATTTTCTAAAGTAACTGAAGATGATTCGACACCCATAACAGATTGGAAATATTTTCATACCAAAAATGCTCTAATTGAAAATTTTGAAGTTTTCTTGGCGGCCGGCTGGTTTGATGAAAATATTTCCGACATAATATTAAATCAGTTAAGCGAATTTGAAAGTTCCGGCTCCGGATGGACATTAACGTACATCGATTCCTTACACGTAAGCAGTACAGAGGAGGAAAATGCTCGGAATGGTTTGTAGACGAACTTACTTCAGTTGCAGAAAATTTTGCAGATTATTTTTTTAAAGAAGTTCCCATGGATCTTACGACAGTAACCTCAAAATCTTTGCATTTAAAATGCCACATTTGTGAAGAAGCTTTTGAAATTAATGAGAAAATTTGCCGCGATCACTGCCACATCACAGGCAATTTTAGAGGTTACAGCCACAGTAACTGCAACCTGAATTATCGCTTATTTCCGGTAATCCCTATAGTTTTTCACAACTTCAGCAATTACGATTGCCATTTTATTATCAAAAAGATTGCAACCCGCGTAGAAGGTAGAATTGAACCCATTCCTGTAAATAATGAAAGGTATATATCTGTCACAAAAACTTGGGGCAAATCAGGGCTAAAATTTAGATTTATAGATTCTTTTAGATTTATGGATTCGTCTCTGGACGAATTATCGTCTTATTTGCAGGAACAAGATTTTGAAATTTTGAAAGAGATGAATCAAAATTTAAGCCGCGAAAAATTACAGCTATTAATGAGAAAAGGAGTATTTCCCTACGAATATGTTGATAGTTATGAGAAATTGTCGGAAACATCATTGCCGGATATCAATAAATTTTACAGTTCTCTTACACTAAAAAACATTTCTCAGCAAGACTATGACCATGCATCTAATGTGTGGGACAAATTTGATATAAAAACTTTAGGCGATTATAGCGACCTTTATTTGAAAACTGACATTTTACTTCTAGCAGATTTGTTTCAAAATTTTAGGAAAATGTGTAAGAATATTTTCGGCTTAGATGTGATGAATTATTACACTATTCCTGGGTTCGCGTGGGACGCTGCCCTTAAGAAAACTCGCGTTACTCTCGAGTTATTGACAGATGTGGACATGCTATTATTTATAGAGCGAGGAATACGAGGCGGAATAAGCCAAGTTGTTAAACGATATAGTCAAGCTAATAATAAATACATGCAAAACTATAATGCAGCTTTGCATTCCAAATACTTAATTTATTTAGATATTATCAACTTGTACGGCCTCGCAATGTGCGAAGCATTGCCTTATGCCAATTTTGAATGGCTAACACCTGAGGATATTGAAAAGTTTGATGTTATTTCTGTAGCAGATGATAGCAGTTCAGGATATATTATAGAAGCTGATATTCACTATCCACAATATTTGCATGATGATCATAAAGATTTGCCATTCTGTTCTGAAAATAGAATCCCTAAAGGTTCTAAATATCCTAAGCTAATGACAACTTTGCACGACAAAGAAAAATATGTTATCCATTATCGAAATCTCAAGCAGTGTATACAAGCCGGATTAGTTGTGACAAAAATATATCGCATCCTCAAATTTAGTCAAAGTCCTTGGCTAAAACCCTATATAGACTTAAATTCCGATTTAAGAGCAAAAGCCGATAATGAATTTAAAAAATATTTCCATAAAAAGATGAACAATGCTGTATATGGAAAGACGATGGAAAATGTGCGACGTCGTAAAGATATTAAATTAGTAAGCAAATGGAGCGGTCGCTATGGTGCCCAATACTACATTTCCAAGCCAAATTTTCACAATAGAACTATTATTAGCAAAAAATTAGTCACAATTGAGCTTAACAAAACGGAAATTTTATTTAATAAGCCCATTTATGCTGGAATGGCAATTTTAGATATATCTAAAATATTTATGTACGACTTTCACTACCAATACATGATGCGCAAATTTAAACACAGCCTTCTGTATACAGATACGGATTCTTTTTTGTATGAAATTTATACAGACGATTTTTATCAAAATATGAAAGAAGACATACACAGGTATGACACTAGCGATTTAAACCTGATAACATTTATGGAATGCCTTTGGCAAACAAAAAGCAGGTAGGGCTTATGAAAGATGAGATGAAGGGGGAAATAATAACAGATTTTGTAGGGCTTAAATCAAAAATGTATAGCTTAAAGGTAAATAATAAGAGTCAAATTAAAAAGGTAAAAGGCATTGTTAGGCATTCGATTAGGGAAAAGTTGTCATTTACTAACTACTATGACGTATTAACTCGAGGAATTGCAATTTCTTGCGATCAAAATCGAATCAGATCGTATAAACACAAAGTATATACGACAACGCAAAATAAAATTGCACTTAGCGCAAACGATGACAAAAGATACATTACAGCTGACGGTATTACCACATTGCCTTGGCCTCATTACAAAATTGTCGAAGAATTGTGAACTAACCAAAGAGTTGCTGTACAGTTTCTACGTTTTAATAACTTGCTGCTGATGTTTGTTACGACTGCTGCTGTTGCGCAAACACTTTAATTAACATTATTAGCTTTAGTTTGTTGTATTGTATTTGACAATAAATGATCAATGCTTGGATCATATAATAATAAATGCATATTAATCTAGGCCTAGTTAAATGAATTAATTTTATTTGTGTATGTGCTTATATTCTAGCTTTATAGTTACATTTCAGTAATTGTATTGTATTTGTCAATAAATTTATAAAATTGATTCTATATTTTAAAATAAATTATCAATACTGGCTCGTATGATAATAAAATGCGTATTAATCTGTATGTAGTGAAATGATCTAATTTTATACTTATTTTGCAAATATATTTTCTAATATGTGTATGTACTTATATTCTAACTCTATAGTTACATTTTAATAATTGTATTGAATTTTGAAAATACATTTATAAAAACAATTTTGTATTTTATTCTGTGCGTGTGCGTTTGTGTGTAGGTATGTGTTTGTGCGAATTATTATATTAATATAAGAGTTGAAGTGCTGACTTGGCGGCATGTGCGTTGGCACCAATCTGCAGGTATAAGAAATAAAACAAGAAATTAACTTAATATAGCATTTATTTTCTTAAAACATAAATTACATTTCAATATCGCTAAATTAAGTATTACACGTAATTCTTGAAATAAAATAAATAGATAGTCATTCTTAAAAATACTTTTAAATAATGCAACTTATAGATAAGAAATTAACTTAAAACAACATTTATTTTCTTAAACATAAATTACATTTCAATATCACTAAATTAAGTATTACACGTAATTCTTGAAATAAAATAAATAAATAGGCATTCTTAAAAATACTTTTAAATAATGCAGCTTGTAGATATTACTTCATAGCAATTTTATTCTGCTTCTCCTCCTCTACCATCCTCCCTATCCTCCTGCAGTAAAAGGTCGTTCATGTCAATCCACGATTTTTCATTGAGCCCCAACCATTTTACGTAAACTCGATTTCCTTTTCTTTTCAAAACCTTCTCGATCAAGTAGGTGTCAGGATGTTTAGTTTTTTGCAGCTCCAGTTGGTAGAAAGCTCCAGAAATGGGATTATGTTTTGAATCCTCTAGTTTATATGTAACAGGATCGGTTTCTTGAACCTTTGTAATGCCAAATAATTCCAACGACCAGTTTGGCGTAAATCCTCGAGAAAATACGCCCTTGTGCTTGCTAATTCTCACGACATCTCCAATTTTGAGCTTAGGCTTGCGGCGATTTATTTTAAAATTTTTGCTCTTGTAGGCTAATAATTCCGTATTAGGTTTAACATCTATCGGAGCCATTTGAATCGTTCTATGTTTCGTCTTATTATACAACATAACTATATCTTGAAGTATATCAAACCATTTATAATTTCCGCGTAAACTGAACTTTTTATACAATTTGCTTTTGAGTGTTCTAATAACTCTTTCGACAATCGCAGCTTTGACGGTACTATACGTTGAATAGTGAATAATATAAAATTTATGCATTAATTTCTTAAAATGCGTATTGTAAAACTCTTTCCCATTATCTGTTTGTAAATTGCGTGGAGGCTGCTGATTCTTTAAAATATTCCCCATCGCTTTAGCGACTTCTATTCCATTTTTAGTTTTCAAAGGACGCGCCCACAGAAATTTAGAAAAGCAATTAATTACCAATAATATGTAGCGATAGCCTTTATTTGTTTTTGCGTAGGGAATAAATTCTGCCAAATCTGCTTGAAATAAGTCATAATATCCTTTAATTGTGGTACGCCGTCTTACAAAATTCTTCCTTGCATTGCGATGCAATTCTTCGACGATTTCCAATTTCTTAGACATCGCGCTATTATTTCAATACTACTGCAGCGCAGTTTTACACAGATTGAGCGCGTTTAGTCTACTAGTATCTAGCCTAAAAAGGGAGAGCGACGGGGGCGATTGCTACGCGTCGAATGTTGCGGCTGGAAAGGTAGTATGCGATTTCATTGAAAGTATAACAACTTCTTATACATCTCTATTGTTTCTTCTAAATCTAAAGGTTGATCAGATGTCTTTTCGGATGGCAGCGATATGCCCAGGTGTCTGTGCAAACTGTTGGATCGTTTAAGGAGAACTTGACATGCATTCATTGAAATTATAACAGCGTCTTTTAATAAGCTGATTTGTTTGGTGTCTACTGCTGTTTGCGCGTTGGCATTTACTATTTCTTCTACTTTCCTATCCACATACTTTTTATAGACTGCATCGGTTTCTGCTAGAGGCTCAGCAAGTAACGTTATTCGCTTATTTTTAGCGTCAAAATATGATTTCGATTTGGCATCCAATTTTAGGTTTAGGGCTTGTTGTTTTCCAATTCCGTTATCTACATATTTTTTGTTAGCTACATCATTTTCATCGACAGGGGCTGCTACTTGGCTGATTCGCTTATTATTAGCATTGAACTTTACGTCGCCACGACCGCCGCTACTGCCGGCATTAAATGTTAAACATTTTGCTAGTATATCTCCAGCGGCCGCAGCAAGAGTCGCTTGAACATATTTTTTAGTTGACACGTCTGAATCGTCGATTGGATCTGCAGCTTGGACTAATCTTCTGCTTCGAATGTTAATAACATTTTGCGCCTCGTTTACGATTAAAGCGCTCGCAGCTATTATTGCTTCCACTTTTCCATCTACATACTTTTTATAGACAGCATCAGTTTCTGCTACAGGCTCAGCAAGCGCCCTTATTCGCTTATTTTTAGCGTCAAAATATGATTTCGATTTAGCATCCAATTTTAGGCAGTTCTTTTTTCCGAGCCCGATGCCGACATCTACGTATTTTTTGTTAGCTACACCACTTTCATCGACAGGAGCTGCTACTTGGCTGATTCGTTTGTTCTTAGCATTGAACTTAGGGCCGCCGCCGCTGCCGTCTCTGCCGTGGTCAGCATTAAATGTTAAACATTTTACTAGCAGCTCTCTAGCGGATGCATCAAGAGCCAATTGGACATATTTTTTAGTTGACACGTCTGAATCGTCGATTGGGTCTGCAGCCTCCACTAATCTCCTTTTTCGAATGTTAATAATATTTTGCTCGTCGTTTACAATTAAAGTGCTCTTTTTATTTACTACATCACAATCTTCTTGCGGATCGCCAACATTAGCAATTCTTTTGCCTTCAATATTGAAATTCCCGTCGGGCAATAATTTGAAGCCAACACCGGCCGGTCCTCGTAGCCGTTGTTGTACTTTAACATTGTTGACACTTACATGTTGATATTCTCTTCCAAACTTATCAACTACCATCTTTACTTTGTTGTTGCTGTCGCCGCTGTTACCGCTGCTATACTACTACTACTACTACTACTACGAAGGATGTCCAACCAAAAGTGATACAATTCTACGAAATCTGACGGCATTTATGCAATAATGCCCTCTTCACGCAATTCCGATATAATAGAATAAATTTCATTCATATTTTGTAAATTATTGTTACCGGCTGCATTTGCGGCAAGTAGTAAACGAAGTCGTGCAAGCAGTTCCTTGGGCTTATTCCAAAATACATATTCGACAGATTTATCATTTAGTTGTTTATATGCTCTGAGGGCACTGCGGCGGTGGCGGCTGCGACTTCCGCTACCTTTCTTCGTTACGCGCGGCTTTATAATGTCTGTAAATTTCCAGCTGTTTGTTCGCAGGACCTTGCCTGATGCTTTAAAACCTTTGCGATGCGCATTTGTTTGCAATAAGATATCGCCGTAATTGCGCAAATCTGTATTGGTTGGCGCTGACCCGCCGCTACCACCTTCTAGTCGTTTATATGTCATAAGGGAATATAGCCCTGGAGTTCCAGTGTAGCGTTTGCCATTAATTTGTATATCTTTATTTATTATCTGCACATCTGAATCTCCTATTTTCCATTTATTCTTGTGAATATTGTAGCGGAGCGCATAGCGGGAACGATCTATATTCTTGTTGTTTTTATCACTCAAGAGTTGCGCAAAATATTGCGGCAATTTGTTATAACTTTGTAAAATAGTTGTATCTCTGCCTTTATCACCTCCCACATCGCCACTGCCACCATCATCAGCATCATAGCTACCAACAGCTTTTGAAAGCATTTTGATATCATCAACATCATTATCACCCTCGACGTCGAAGGGCCACCCGCCCGCCCAGTCATTGTTAGGCTTCGTCGCTTTAGTTGTTACATTATTGCCATCTTCTGTTTTTGTCTTTGTAGCAGTTTTTGCTGTTGGCGCTGCTGCTGCTGCTGGTGCTGCTGTTACAGCTGCTGCTGGCGCTGTTCTTGCTGCTGCTGCCTTTGTTGCAGACTTTACCGCAGTTTCAATTTCTTTCAATGGTTCTATTATCTGCTTGTGAGTGTCCCGGTATATCAACTGAGCTTGAGCTTTATTCCGCTTAAAATCTAAAAATTTCTTTCTAACTATTTTTGCAGCCTCAATTGCTTTTTGTTTCAATAATTCTGAGGCTGAGGGTGTGGCGGTGTCGGCGCGTCGCTGCATTGTTGCCACCAGCAGTTAAAACACAAATGAATTAGTTATTTCTTAAAGGTATATATAAGCGTCGAATCCTTTACGATACCTTCCCTTATTAAGATCACTATCTTTGGCAATTACTATAAATCCGTATTTATTTTCACTGCTACTCCAACATGTATTGCAAATATCTTTAAACGTTTGAAATGTCATATCCATGCCTACATGATCGTCGTAAATATGCTTGAGATTCAAGTCGTCTTGCTTAAATAATACCAACATATTTACGTTATCTCTTATTAAATGTTTAGGCGTTCGTGCATAGGACTGGCTAAGGTAAAATACGTCAGTGCCGTTATGCCGACCCATACTGAAAAACCTTTGAATTTTGTCTTGCTTATCGCATACGATATCATCGAAAATGAATAAGGTATCTTCTTTCACCTTATCTGGCGATATAATGAGATCGTTTTCGCTAAATTCCAAATATTCTAAACCATCGATCAATTTAAAAACTTCGCGCAAAAATTGATATTTCGTTTGATTCAGCGATTTCGAATATATGCATACGTTTTGGAATCTCAACCCGTTTGGATCTAATATTAGGCTAAGCATAGCGTTAGTTTTTCCGGAATTAGATGGACCGCAAATCATGCAGCGAATTGATGCTGGAAATAGATCACCATGTTTCGGGGTTCCGGAACAACGAGGATCATAGACATTAAGATCTAGAATTGGCAAAGACAATTTCTGTTTAACGATTTTCATGGTTCTGATTCGAATTTTGAAATAGCGCAAATTTATAGTTAGTAGGATGTGTGAATGTATCTCGTAACATCTTCAGTAAACGGATCGTATTCTAACATGGCGTCGTGCAAAATTAAACAATAAGCTTTAAGTGTGGCAGGAAAGTTTTGTGAAGATTCAAATTCTACCCTTATATCTACGGTGGAATCTTTCAAAGATTCTTGCTGTCTAGAACAATCTATTACGAAGATTGGGCAAGTTTTGTAGTCGCTGTAATTAAAGAAACACTTATTCGGCTCTTTTCCATAGTACTTTTCGCGGAAACGGCTGTAATTTAGAAATACCGGCACGTAATCATTGCTATCAAAATCGAGATGCATTCGTTGATAGGGAAACACTTGAGAATTGAGATACACTTTTATATCGGTCACACTTGAATGTATAAAGTCGGTCGGATTTCCGCTTCTAACATTCGCGTTATCCTTCTGCAGCGCTATTAGCATCCACCGAGGTTTTTCTAATTCATTCGAATTCTTTATTCGCCATACTTGCGATTTAGCATTATTAAATGACGGCAATTCGTGTAATTCCCATTGCGCAAATGCCAGCACAATAGACGGATTTATTCTCAGCTCATTCATTAGATTAAGTTTTAACTCATCGCCTAATGTAATATGCGGCACTTCCCACGAAACTTTGGTTATCGTAAAATCAACATCGGTTCCGTTATCTCCCAAATCGCTTTTATAGCAATTAAGATCATTCTTTGAACGTATTAATACAAGTTCAAATCTCATATTTACTATAGCTTTTCTATAATCTTCAGCAAAACCGAAAATTGTACTCAATGGCAGGATGCACGAAAAGCGCCCGTCTGTAAAAACTTGCTGACCGCCGTTGGCTGTTTTGTCCCAGCTAGTGCAACTTAGCGCCAAATCATCTTTGACATGCGATGCTAAGCCTTTAATTGCACTCGTTATTCCAGGCTGCCTACAAATATCTATAACCTGATTGCTGCCCAAGATCAATTGCATTTCAGAGAAGAAAAAATATGCCGCATTATTAACAATGATAAACTGTTTTCCTGCAGTTGTTGGCCTATATGTACCTTTAATACTGATGTAACTGTCATAAATGGACGTTATTATATCGGAACTTTGAATTTCAATTCTTATTGCGTCCGAATGATTTGCATTCAAGGTAAAAGGCAAATATGTATGATAATCCTCTTTAGCAATTGAGGCGTCGTAATAGGGCCGCCTAAAAATACTCAACTTATCTATGTCGTTATAATTGGACTGTTTTAAGTTAATTTTTTCCTTTTTAGTGTCTAAATTCATAGTTTTTCTTTTTCTCATCGGGGTCGTCATATTAATGAAAAATGTTATTTGCGCGACTTTGAAAACAGGCTACGTCGGTGTCGGAGACGGTTTTGACTGCGATTCTGTCGACTTTGTTTTGATAATACGGTGTAACCCAGCGATTGGAGAAAACGAACGTCACTATCTGTCAATGCGTCTGTTGTTGTTGTTGCTGCTGTTATGTCAGCGGTGTCTGCGTCTTGGCAAGGCTGTTTCTGACTGAATTGCGGTTTGTATGAATACCCCCTTTTATAGATAAAATCTATGCCCATTTTCGTTACTCCCGTATAAGTTCTAATCGAACACTGCTGAATGTATCGTCAGAAAGATTTATTAAATTGCCGCGATAATCTACAAACCTTAGGCTTATATTATTAATTTCGCTAACATTCACTGGAAAGTAGATTACATGTGAAATCTCTTTTTCTAGAAAATAGCCTGGAGGTACGCTGATGCCAAATTCGAAAATACTGTGACACAGCGTATTGTTTCGGTATGCTCCACTTGTAATATTTGTATCTATAAAAATATTAGGCGTCGAAATTATATCTACGTCTTCGTGGGAAGTATGTTTCGTATTTGCAGGTAAGACGCTCCTACCAAATCCTAGCATTCGGCCGATACTGCCCGATTTACTAAAATCTATATCATATATAGATTCAATTTCGCACTTTAATGTATTGTTATTTGCTTTCAATTTAAAAGCTGCTTCAGCTTCATCACGATTATCACTAATTTTTGCTTTTATATAATCGGCTATTTCATCCAGTTCGTAACTTCCGTTTTCTATTGTTATCTCCTTATCGCCGTCATAATGAAGTTTATTATTTCCGCTGAAAATGTTCCGCACCGTATTGCAAGTGTATAAGTTAACCAAGGCCAATGAATATGTATAATTTGAATCTAATTTTATCGGAGGAAATATATCTCCTGTCGAGATAATATTTCCCTTGCCTTCTATATTGAACGTCCGAATCATGTCGAATGACTAATTAAACAACTATCGAGTCGTTTCTTTTGTACACAAAAACTTTAAACATAAATGGCCGCAGATGACTGTATTATACTGCTGCTCTTGATCGTAATTATAAAATATTTTACAACCTCGAAAATACTTAACCTACTCCATTGGCGGCCTTAAATCTCCAAATGGATCATAGTATAGAACCCGCTTGCCATCTTTTTTATATGCCACCCAATGCGTTCCTGGGCCCCTATTATCATCCAAATTGACAATTCCCCGGTCTTTGCTCAGCGGCTTTGATGGTAATGAGGTGCGCATAAATACTCCGCGAAAACTTGGAATGTCTTTTCCATACTCTTGCAAATCAATGTTGGTTAAAGCTCTTCGAGGCAAACTACCTAGTTTTTTCGGCGGCGTTTGCTGTTGTTGTTGTATGCATTCTGGGATTTTCGCTTAATATGCAGCGCACGTCCACCCTTTTTATACGGCTTCAAATAGAGCGCTTCACCTTTCTTGTTTCGTGCTATAATTTCCATTATTCTATTATGCTGACCATCTCGTACAGCTTTAGCAATTCCAGCAGCGCCTCCAGCAAGGCTCCCAAGTGCTGAAAGTCCGGCGAATATGGGTATCAAAGGTAAAATACCGCCTTCTTTTGCAGCTGTAGGAATCGGTATTACCCGGGGTATTTTAATATTTTTCTTGCCTCCTATAGATTTAATAACTCTTTTAGCTGCTATTAAAGAATCTTTAATTAGTTGACGCTCGCTAACATTCTTTCCTGCCGCCCCAGCCTTCTTGCTGTTACGCCGAATTGCTCTTCTAATTTTATTTATGTATCCGCCAATGAAAGTTGTACGTTTGCTCTGCGCGGTTTTCATCCCTAAACCTAATTTTTGTTTTACTTTCATGGCTGCTGTTACTGCCCAAGCAGCAGCTTTTTCTGCAAAAGGCGTGCCCTTGTTCTTGAAACGACTCCACGCCGCTTCTTCTAATATCTTATCCGCCTTATGCCTTTCTGTTAAACTATTGTTCTCAGAATATGCGATGTCGTGCGATTTACAGTATGAATCTAGAGGGTTGACGCCTTGATCGCCTCTTAGCAATCTTTTTTCTAGCTTTGTGCCCGGACCGCAAAACTGATATCCTGGAATGTGAAGTTCTACAGGAAGCTTGTTAATAAGCCTGTTAACGATGCCCTCTCCGCCGCTGTAGACTAACATTTGGCATATGCTTTGTCTGTAGCTGCTATTTATACAGAAAAATAAAACAACTACATTTTTACATTATTTTTATTTCCACTAAATGCATCATACAATAAAATATTAAAATTATGTGCACTAAAGTTAAATTAGTTAATCTAACATGCGGCAGATGAATAGCGCTACTTGCTACTATTACAAGTAATTTTTAGAGAAGCAAGTTGAGCATTTAATTTTGTTGTAATATAATAATTATGCAAATCGCTTTTAATTTCACTTAAAGCTGCCATTAGCTGTTTAAGTTTCTGCTTATTAAGCAAATGTTTTTAGAAAATAAACTGGCGAGTAGTGGAGGTCGATCGCATCTTGCACATCAAATTCAAAATGCTCCATATCCACTATTCGCTTGCTTATTATACATATGCATCGATATATGCCGATGGCGATGGCGGCGGCGGTGTATGAGAGTATTCAAAACCCTGCTCGTCAAAATCCTCCGGAGGATAATATCCGCCATCGACATGGCCAACAAACGAATCTGAATAAAATTTTACAAATTCCAAAAAACCTAGATAATTTTGCGTGAATATCGTCGAAGTAAACTCATTTGTTGGACAAAATTGCATCATGTTAGCGCAGGCCAAAATAGCATTACTTAAATCAGCCCTGTTTTTATAACGCCTCTTGTGTTTTGAAAGTTCTATTACTGTGGAAATAGTTTGCACGCAGTTGTCATAAAATGCACTAAAATTTAACTCGTAGAGCATGCTAATGTGTCGGTTTATTATTGAACTCAGATGAAAACATTTCCCGAATTCGCATGCACTCAAAAACAAAGATGTATTATGGAAGCGGATGTTCACAAATCTTAGACTTCCTGCAATATTAAATTCTGCTGTAACATTATCGTTGATTGGGAGTATGCGAGATTTTTCTGACGAACTTAAATTGCTTCGAACTCCTCCGAAAAACTTGCGAAACTGCAGCTCCACAAAATTAGTTGAAAGAGCGCTCCAATCCTGTTCTTTAAGAAGCAGCTCGGGAGTTGCACAATAGTTGCTATCACATACAAGAGCCACCACAGGCTGGAAAGTTGGGATTTCAGACATCAACGCAAATGTGGGCTGAAATCCTACACTTATACTATGTGCATGATCACGCCTCCCAATTGGCTCCTCGATTAAGCTGTAACGTGAGCAGCAAAGTAGTTGCGTTTTGTGCTTGAAATCTTGCTGCTGCTGCTGCTCTTCCGAATTTTGCGTTTTTATACTGCCGTTATCGCTGCTACTACTACTAAAGTTGCTGCTGACAATAACATCGTCGTCGGCGTTAGCTATGCCGACGGCTCGATTAAAATCAGCGTAGCTAGCATAGGGATGGCAGCTGCTGGTGTTTTTGATAGCGGTTCGATTAAACTCTGAGTAGTTGGCATAGGGGTGATAGCGGCTGGCGTTGTTGTTATCGACGCTGCTGCCGCCGCTGTAACTTTGGCGTTGAGATTTGCATCCTCCGCTAAAATTCCATGCCGCCGCTACTCCTGGAAGTATAATTAAAATAAAATACAAATGATTAAACTTGTTTTGCTAATAGCATTTACCTTCTTTAAATATGCTTCCAGGGCTAACACTAATAGCACGATCGGCAGCTGCGACTTCGGCGACGTCCATAGCGCGTGAATTCGTGCTCGCAACAAGTTTACTACTAAACGTTTATACACTTATAATAAGCCACACATGCGCAAAGAGTTATTTTTCGGCCGGCACGATGGCGAACTATTGTGAATCAATTTTTACTTTCTATCTTGTTTTCTTGTTGCGCTTCATCGACGGCGAGCTCACTTGCGCATAAAGTGCATTGAAATTTTTGCAGCGGCGGGCCGTCCAATACATCCCCCTCTAACGGAAAATGACTCCAACAATATTCATAGTTCCATAACTCTTCTTGCATCCATTTCGCCAATTTTTTAAAATGTCTTCCTATATCTTTAGCAAAATACTTTTTCGCTATATCTATAGGCAAACGATTAATTTCCTCTGCAGTAATCAGCATAGCTTTAAGTTTCAGTTGCGGATTGCGGCAATGATGGTGATGATGTCGATGTTGAGGTTATGTCGGCGTTACTGCTGCGGCTGCAAAACACAAAAGCGCACTTCTGCTCAGAAATGATTACTGCCCCTTCAATCGCATAACTTTTCAGCAATATCTCTACTTCTCAACTAATTATGAACAATTTTAAGAGCGCATGGTAGGTAAGCACGCCAGTTGCGTGATTGCCTACTCTGCGCTCTTTATTGCATTTACAACCACAGCAGTAGCGCATCAGGTTCGAATCTTACAGCAATTCGATTTTATTATTATGATTTCAGAATCCCACTTTTCGCTATATTTACAGCCAAATAATTTATAGATTTCAAGGAAAAGCCACTGCCGCTTTCTTCAAACTCGCACATTTTATGTTTTAATTCAGCTGCGGACGTGTCACAAGCCTGAAAAATATCTGCACTTGCAAACATTTGAAAATTTTTCGTATTAAAGAACTTGGTATGCAATGTAGCCGGCTCTGTAGGCTTCATATAATCCCCACAAAATATAAAATTTGCCTTTATTACTCCCATCCTATTCAAAACTCTCTTTATACGCTTTCGAGCTAAATCATAAGCATCCTTAAAAAATAAATCTATGTCGGGGACATCATACTTCAAATTTATTACAACGCCACTTCTTATACGACCTTTGAACGCGCTTTCAATATCTTGCCATTTTACTTTTTTATCGACTCCGCCAACGCCGCTACCGCCAACTGCTGCAACATTTTCCTTTAATCGTATTTGGTCTGCTCTCAGTTTTGCTAGCTCCGTCTCGTAATGCCTTTTTCTTCCAATCGAACCGCCCTCTTTTTTAGATTTTCTTAGCAATTTTAAAGTTAACGTTACACCCCTTCGATTTATTTTTATCAACTCATCCATCTCGACGCGCTGCGTTACACACTCACACAGTTCTTGCTCTATATTATTCCGCAATTATAGCTACAATTTTATTTAACACGAACAATGCTTAATAGTAGAGAGGGGGGGAGAGGGTGCTCCGGCATCAGGTAGGCAGACCCGCTGCGCGATTTAATATAATTAATTCATAAAAGCAGGTGTTATGGGGTGAGATTTGGGGCCCGAATGCAGGTGCGCCGGACCGGATGCAGCTGTTTACAGCCCCTTCACAGGCCTGGAGCGACATGTTGCAACACGATTGAAAATAATTAATTCATAAAAGCAGGTGTTAAGCTGCGAGATTTACGGCAACAGGAAGTGCATATTGTACTCAAGAAAAAGGGTTGCCGTATCCTACATTTAAATAATTTATTCAATCGAATGCAGCTGTTCATGCAGGTGTGCCGAATTCAGCCTTTCCCAGGCCTGCGGACGACATGCTGCAACACGATTTAAAATAATTAATTCATAAAAAAGTGTTGCCGCATCTTACATTTAAATAATTTATTCAATCGATGCCAGCACCGGATGCAGGTGTTCACAACCCTCACAGACCTGATATTTATCTCTCTGCGACATGCCGCAACACGATTTAAAATAATGAATTCATACAATTACGGCTCATATATTGCATTTTAAAATAAGCGCATTTACACACGGCGTGGCGTAGAAACCAATACTAACAATCAAACCCTTATGGAAGCGAGAATGCCACATTGCGCGTTATAATAAATTCGCTGTATAAGGCTGAGATAATGACCAGCTAAAATGGACACAGCAAATTCGAACAATCGCAAAAATTTAGCGAGCAGGCTTGCAAAAACGCAACACGAACCCTACGCCATCGTAAATCGAATCAATCGCAAAAATCAATCGATAATACTGACCATCAGCGGCAAATCGTTGCCAGCTGAAAGGACATCGGCCGGCAGTGCGCCGCGGTCAGTCCGGACCAAGGCAGGGGGAGGGGATATGCATTGTTTGGCACAGACCTCTCAGCCCATTGTTTGTCCCAGAACTCTCATACTCTACTAGTATGTTGAAATTAGAGTCCCTGTATATAGGTTACTAAGAGTTGGGCAAACAGCGAGATACATTTTGATTGGTTTGGATCACTTTTTGCAAGGCATGTGTGATAAAAGTGCCGATTTTACATCTTTTGTAACATGTTACGACCGATAGTATCACATATGCAAATCTAAATCGTAACTAAATTGGCCGTATATTCCTAATAGTCGGTTCTAGAGATCCTAAGAATGATTAATACTCTGAAAGCTCTCCTATCAAAAGCAAGTTAGCAAGGTTGGTTCCCATAACCCCCTTGTTAGACATATGTCAAATATCTAATTGGGATCAAAAATGTATGTCAAATGAGGCTGTTTGCCCAACTCTTAGTAAACTATATACAGGAGCTCTAGTTGAAATTAGAGTCCCTGTTACATAAGAGTTGAGAAAACGAGGGAATTCATTGTGATTGGTGGATCACGCGCATCGTATATTTTAATAGTCATTGCCTTGGAAACAGTTTCACATTAATCAAATTTGACAAATTGTTCATAGAAGTCAAAACTTGTCACTGAAAATGTAACAATTTGTGTTTTTTATGCAAATATTTGGAGCTCTAAGTGTCTGAAATTACGGGTTGCTGTATTATTGGCTGCAAAAACAGATCCGAATAAGGTTTTCTATTTAAAAAAACCTTAAAAACAGAGAGCTAAGAGCAGCATATAGAAAATAGGCCATTTTAATGAAAACCAGTGGGAAGAAGTACGTGGATGACAGAAGGAAATTAAAAGCTGCCGTCGTTACTACTTCATTTTCATATCATATAACCAGACCTGAAAATAAAATTTCCTTCAATCCTAAAGATGACTTTTCCGCTGGACCTTTTTTTGTGTTTTCTCAACTCTTCTCTAACTATATACAGGGACTCTAGTTGAAATCTGCTGCATGCTAGGTGGTTGCGACTACACGATAACAGATGGCACTTTCGCATTGCTTATTTTAAGGTCACTATATCAATAAGGTACCGCCATTAGTGATTTTTTATATCTATCCTTCTCGCACAATTTTCTCCAACTGGGGATAAAAACACAATCGAAAGATCACGGCCTGCTGAAACGTTTGACAAACGTCACTGGCGTTTGTCACACAATTCAGCGTGGCGTTTGTCAAATAATTCGGCAGGCCGTGCTAAAAATAATTAGAGACCCTAGAAATGAGAGACTCGCCATTTACCGGAAGTGACTAGATTCCCCTAGCGAAATTTTGGCAGTTGTCCACAAAATGGCGAATGTGTCAACTCAACTGTGTTTTGCAACATTTCTATCAATGTAAGTATTAGAGTGTTATATAACTACCAAATGCTGATAATTTGTATTTGTGGCAACTGTAAGTAATGGATGTACTTCCCGAAGAATGTGAAATTGAAATGTTGTAAAGGATGTTGAAAGAGGCACAGAGAAAAGTAACTAGCAAAGGAAGAGTGTGAAAAGCAGTTGAAATTGGCAAAAAAATTGTACATATTACTGAACAATCAAATATAAAGTTAAGGAGGAACAACAGAGTGTTAAATGACATGAACCAAAACTTGTTAGTGAGTCAAAATCGTTTGACGTTTGTGATGAAGAAAATGTTGCAGAAACGCTCGGTCACCGTGTTGATGATGTGGTGATCAACAAATTTTCAATCTGCAGCATTTATCAAGTGATAAAAATTTTGTATGAGTCCTTGCAAAGTGATCTTCCTACTTGGGACGAACAATTTTAAAAAGGAGTGTTGGCCGTTCAAAACAATATTGTTAATGACTCGGCTGAAATAGGTGTTAAAGGTCATAGAAGAGTTTAACAGCGTTTTAACTACGAAGGATGATCAAAAACAGTTTGTGTTACAAGTAGTAAAGAACTACCGCAAGAAATATCCAGACTGTAGCAAAAATAGGCTTTTATGAAACGTTTACATTTTATTTTTTGAAGTTACTGTGAAGCCACGTATTCTTTATATTGTTTTCCTGTTTAATACCAATGTATTCCGTATCCTTGCTATATATTGTAATAAATTTATGAACATGTAATAGTACATCCATATATTTTTAATTTTCCTCTAGGTCTTCAATCATTGAGGCACGTCTTACGGTTATCCAATTGGTTTTAAATTTTACATGGCTTTTATTTTAAATTTGGAAAAATTTTAAAAAGGTGAGATCGCCAGAATTTAAAAAAAATTCTATATAAATAAAGACCACCCTAGTACATATGGAATGCATTTGAGTAAAGACAGCTTTAAAATCAATGCTAGAAAATATTTTCTCTAATACAATTGCGGATAAATGGATAGTCTACCTCAGGTGCGAAGCAGGACAATTGGGCGCCGCCGTCTGGGCGCCGCCGTTTGGGCGCTGGCCGTTTGGGCGCCGGGACTTTTGGGCCCCGCCGATTGGGCACTGGACATTTGGGCGCAGAAATTTAGAAACATTAAAAATAGTCCACGATTCTTCTGTAAATATAATTTTTTGCAAGAAATTTTAAATGACATTGTTCACGGTGCAATAGATTTGATATACAGCGTGGCCAATTAAGTGTGCAACAAATGGGACATTTTTTTATTAGTTGTACAACCGAACTTTAAATACCGGCAGGAGTTAGTGCATGTGCGATAACCAAATCAGATGAATTTAGAATGGCTCCAAGTCAAACAGCATACAGGGCAGGACAAAAAAATGCAATTCGTTCAAGAATAAAGTTACTTTATTTCAAAAAATATAGCAAAATTTTATTGAGAAAAGTTTTTTAGAATTAAAAGTTATCCTCAAATACAAAGTCACGGCCTCCTATTCGATTTTTTTTTTTTGAAATTTTGTATTAGCCCCGTATGATACATATTTTTATTATTCTGATTTTATACGTATTTAAAGTAGCCACAACCACATTACTTTTAAATAAGTTTTAGCAACTTGAAGCGTATTTGTAAAATTTACTTGTATTTATATTTTTTTAGGTAACCGTCCATTTCATGCTTGTTGCAACGATATTTAACAGAACTTTAGAATTTCGCAAATATTCTTTTTAACAAGGCAAATGCTTTACTAATAATAATTACACACAATTAAAGCCTACAATTTTATTTCAAATTCTTATGAAAATGTTTCATGTAGAACAAAAATTATCGAAGCGTCTCTGTTATCTCGTTATCTATTAAGTTCATGTGGTAAAATGGTTTATATTAATGACACAAGAAGACATTATGCGGAATTATTAAAACTAATTAAGCAACATTATTAGAAGTTTCAAACTATTTAAAAATGTATACTACTGGCGCCCAAACGTCCGGCGGTCAAAAGTATGGCGCCCAAACGGCGGCGGCCAAAGGGCGGCGCCTAAACGGCAGCGCCCAAACGGCGGCGCCCAAATGTCGCGTACCGCTCAGGTGATATCGAGTAACTCATCAGCTCTAAAATCAGTTTTCTTTTAATAATATGATTTTTTTGTGTTACATATCTTTACCTAACAACAAGTAAAAGAGCAGCAAGTATGTGCTTGCATTTTTCACCTCTTCACGACTTGCACGTACACAACAATTCTACAACCTGTACTCTAACTCACAACAGAAAATAGTTCATAAAAACTAGGATTATTACTAGAATACGAAATAAATATTTACCTTCATTAAAAATTAGCTTGATCATGTGGATAATCGCGTATTTTCGAAATTTGAGGACAGTCCTACGATACTATTCTCGGCCCTCATTTTACCACATTTAATAACCATTTCGGCCCCTAACACCTCCCCGCCTTCTTTTAGAGGTCGTTTACTATCTTCAAGATAGTTTAAAATGTCTATCAAAACCACCTTGTAACTCATTTCAGCTTAAAACAATTCACAAAACCCTTGTTGCACTGGTTTATTCAGCAGAATTGACAGAAATGATCCCGGATCAGTTCGCCATTATTAAAAAGAACAGCGTTCTCCATACTAGCCAAATTTGCCCAATTTACGTTTCTGGAACCAATAAACCATATTTTCAATTGCAATTTCTTTGTTGATAATAAGTGACATAACCTAACAGATTCCTGACTTTACAAGTGCCATTACACCAAAAAGAAAATCCCCAAAAACTAGTGTCTTCCCTATTGCACTTGGGAAATTTGTATTTGTTATCCTTATCTCACAATTTTCTCACATTCTCACGCGAGGAATGGAATGGCGGTACCTTCTTGATATAGTGGCCTTAGCTTATTTGAAATTGCAATTTGAGAATTACTTGGGCCTGGACACACAAGTTTATTTTACTGTCTGTGTCTACTCACCGCTTTCTGCTTGTGCAGCAGTTTCGAGCGCAATTTGAAACCAAACGAGCGTTCGGTGCGCGTGAATAGTGAATAAGTGTTGGTTTTATTGGTAGCTGTGATGTTGCGTGAAAATATAAGTAAGGGATTTTTGTGTGTCATTAGTTGCTATTACAAGATAATTGTTAGAATTTTAGATTGGTTTGTATCATCAAATAAAATCACATACACACAAAGATTATTGACAGAAAATATTAGTTAGGAAGGGCCCAACACTGATGACATCACCAGTAATTATGGAAATCCTTTGTAAGTTGCTTAACAGGTATTAACTATTGAATAGAATCTATGTATGATCATTGTTGCAGTTTTAGGACTACAAACCTGAAATTAAGGACATATCAAGCAGGAGTTAAGAAAGTTACAGGAAAAAGAATGTGGCGTTATATCATCTCATCATCTTAGGAATATAATTGGCCTAACGGCTGTTGGCGAAGTACGGAATAAAATTTAAAAAAAAAAATAAATTAAAAAAATATATGACCAGGAAGAGTACAACAAAGTATGTAAATTAATATTCTACTGTGATATCTGATTTTAGAATTTGGAATTATGTCTTAAGTGTGGAACGTGACACTACTCCTAAGCAACCTTGTCCGGTTACTGGAAACACAGTAGTAGAGTTGGGAACAAATTCAACTAAACTCTTCAAGGAAATTGGGAAATCCTATTTATGAAAGCGAAAGGCAATTACGATTAACAGTATCAATGTTTGGAAGGATAATAAAGAGGCGGTTAAAAGTTGTTTGACCCAAAATAATTTTTACGCAGAAGCTACAGAATATGACATTTCCAAAGAGCAAGTTGCCATTGAACAATTTCAGCAGGAAACAAATCTAGTAGTAGTGAAATCTAGCCTGTGGGTAGATTTAGATTATGGTTTCCTAGGAGCATCTCCTGATGGTAAATATTATTTTCCGGTTCCCTTATTAAAGGACCCATGTTATAAATGTTGACTGAGTTTACCTACACAAACCATTTTATAGGCATCGTCGAACAAGATGCATTTTTGGAAGTCAAGTGCCTCTATTCCGCCCGTGATCTTGAAGCATAGATGAAGTGATCAAATTGAAAAAAAGTAGCATTTGTTTAGAAAAGAAAGGACCGATAATACGTTTGAAAAGGAAACATTCATATTATTATCAAGTGAGTATTCAAATAAGGAAATTAATAGCTATTTAAGTCACAAGGAATGTAAGGACCTATTAACATTTGAGGTAGTCAAGTACAAGCCAAGACGAAGGCGCGGCTTGTTGCCTGCCGAAAATGTTAATAGGCGATACATTCTGAGTTATCTTATTATATTTTTCCCGCTGCTTATCAAAATTTTCCTAGATTTTTGAAAAAATCGTTTGGTTTGTCACCTGTCACCAGGATTAATTTTCGTGAGTCGTGTTACCTATGAGTGTCACATGTCACATAAACACTTGCAATTTAGAAACAAAACGTCTAAATCTGCATCTTGCTTTGCAAATTTTATTATCCTAGGAACTTAATAATATTATTAAGTTCCGTTGTCAAGGGAAAGCAGCAAACAAATATAATCAGCGACTTACACGTTTTGTTACTAAGGCTGTATCACTAACTTACATGATCAGCAGCGGGAAAAATGTTATTAAGCTGTTTTTTAGGTACAAGGTCAAGAGGAGATTCTAGACCACTTAGGCTCAGGATGATGACCTAAATCACATTGTTTTTACAGTTAATCTTTGAAAGTGATGTTTTCAAAGCCTACCTGTTATTTTACTTTCATACAAGAGACGCGGTAAAGCATTTTTTGCACTCATGATTTCAAAATTCATATTTCCCGGTCATTCCCGATGCGCCGAAAATGACTTTTCCCGCACCGGGGTGTTTTTTACTTTCCCACAAAAACTATGGCAATTGTGTGTTCCAGGGGCGCTGTAAACGTCAACAAAAGCTAACAGGTGCTAGGATACGTATAAAAATTTAGTAATTTGTGCTGCCAACTCAGTAAAGTTGTAAAACACTAAATAATATTTTTTTAACGTTTTTAAATATACTGAGTTATTCGTTACAAAAAACATTGTACCTACCTCTTTCGGGAAGAATTTTCCCGAATTCGCACTACATGCAGCACTCCCTTCGGTCGTGCTGCAAAGAAAGTGCTCATTCGGGAAAATTAACTTCTCGAACTTGTTAGGTAAATAACTATTTCATCATCTCAGGGGTGGACTTTTGTGTATAGGTAATTTGGGTTAAATCGGCTTATTTTGAGTTCTAGTATACAGGGTGTTAGATAAACATGCGGCAAAAATTCAAGGGGTTATTCCTTGGCCTATTCTAAGAATATTTTGTCCTATGATGATTTCTGAAAAAGCCCTTTCTTTTGAAGATACAGGGTGAACAAAATTTGCGACAGTAACAACATTTTATTATCAAAAAGTACATGTAAAGTTGCTCAATCTACAACAAATGTTCGAAATGACTTCCTCCAGCCTGGATACTTGATAAGCTCATTGGCGTACGCCAAACTTTTATTTACATTAATGATTTAAAAAAATATCGAATATGGTTGTCGCAAATTATCGTCACATTATATCTTCGAAAAAAGGGGTTTTTCAGAAATCATCGTAGAACAAAATATTCTTAAAATAGGCCAAGGAATAACCCTTTGAATTTTTGCCGCATGTTTACCTAACACCCTGTATGTGGACAGCAATAACGGAGTTTTATAAATATTGGTTGCGAAAAAAAATAAGATCTTATTTTAATTTACCTACTCCCAGTTTCTTGATTATTCAACATAGAAATTTTTTATTAATTTCATTTAAGTAATGATAATAGTATATACTATCAGAACTGCTTACAGTACATCTTAACCCGTAACTACTACTATCGGGTCCGTGGGACCCATGAGATGTTAGCGTCATCTACATTCGGTAAAAATAAAAGAGTGGGGTTTACGGCCGTCTAGCTATGTTTTCTCTTGCCAGTGCCTTGTTACGTGCCGTAGTTTGTGTGTGTGTCTGATTTAGTCGTGCCTTACAGTGACGTAGGTTGGGTCCGTCGGACCCAATAGTAGTAGGAGTGTAACTTATTTTATCAAAGTACGTATAGCAATATTTTAATTTAGATTTTTATTAGAGTATGTCAGTCGCTAATTTTAAGAGTATAATGAAAATTATAAATTAGTTTTTTACCATTCACGCCAAAAAACTATTATTTGTTAAGAAATAATTATAATCAGTTTTTTTAAAATAATTTTTTACCTACTTTTGTATTTACCGTCGAACTTTATTTTTTTACATCCGAATTACTTTCAGATATGGCTCAATCGTCAAGTTCAAAGCTGTCCGATGATGAGCTGAGGAAAATATTAGAAGGGGATGAGTTCTGGAGGGATAGTGATACAAGCGATAATGAAGAAATAGACGCCGTCGCAAACGATGAATTAGATACCCTTC